>CM025790.1:78343272-78913921 GCA_014635995.1 Sarcophaga peregrina | reverse complement strand
GTTATGGTGGCGTAGATGCCTTAAAAAAGATTCCTGGTTCTGGTTGTATTTTGGCTCACTGTATGGGTCTTGGAAAGACTTTACAACTGATCTCTCTGTTACACACTGTGATCTCCTATAAGGAATTAAAAACCACAAAAATTTAGTTTTATGTCCTAAAAGTACTGTCATGAATTGGCTGATGAATATATTTGAATAATCCATAAACTTGTGTGTACAATCCAAAAAAACAGTTTTTGTCAAATAAACCGTTGGAGGGTTCGAGAAAAATAACAAAAATAAGAATTCTGGTAGGATTACAATAATTTTGGTAGGTTTTGGCAAGCATATTGATAGGGAAAATCTTTTCTCTGTGGCAACACTGGTCGTGAATGACGTAATGTAATTGCATTGCCAATATCAGATGTCACTTATTTAAATTAAGATTTTGAATATACGTTTCAAGAAAGAAAAATTAATGAGATTATATTATTTGAAACTCTTTATTTTTATAATATTTCAATAAAGTCTGTGGTAAGGTAATTAAATGAGTTTAATTGTTAAAATGATTCCATGTAAATTTCTTCTATATAACTAAGACAGAGCGCCCTGGTAGTCTAGTGGCTAATGTGCTAGACTATTAGCGTGGGGGTCGTGGATTCGATTCCCACCAGAGGCTCTGGTCTGTGACACAACATCGTACACATGGTCAAAGTTACCCAGCTGGCATATAAATAGAATATAATTTGTAATTGTATTGTAATAAATAATCAATAAATAAGTAACTATGGCAACGATATTATTTGCAAATTTTATCACATGTAACGTGGAATACAAACAAACCAATTTGCTAGAGTTGCCAGAATTTCTGTTTTCAAATAATTTAAAATTTCTTTTTATAAAACTTTATATTGTTTGTTGGGTTTCAACTTTGTTTTGTTTGCATACAATATGGTATCTATGCACCAGATTTAACAGAGTTTATCTTTAGTTTTCTATATCCTTCCTTTTTTAAACAATAAATTTTCATACAAACTCATCATCATACAACCCTACACACATGCAAGCTGTAGAATGTCTGCAAATGAAATCATTCCTGCAGATTTAAAAGACCCCCCGCCCAACTTACACAACTAAGCGAATATCATATAAATTTCAGTTTATTGTCTGGTTGCCGAACTGTGTTTAAACTGTGATCTTCCGTTCACTGAATTCACCTGTAGTTGTGATTCTATGACCTCGATTTTATAGCAAACGCATAAATGATTCTTGTTCTTTCTTTTTTTTGTTTTTGTCTTTTGCATTTTCTTCTTGCAACGTCATGCAATAATAGTACCGTATACACACACACAAGTATTTGTGAAGTATAAATTGGTTCGTGGGCGCCTATATACACACACACATATGCATGTATGTATGGGTTTCCTTGTTGGTTTTTGACTTAAGTGTATCACAGATTCTATCTGAAGCGGAAGCGTGGAGGTAATTTAAAGTAAATAAAGTGTTAAATCATGATAAGTTTGAAAATAAAGAAATCCTGCAGTCCACTATTTCTTTAGTTTTTATTATGGCTTTTGTGATTTTGATTCTATTTTGTTATCTTTGTTCTCGTTCATAAAATAGTCTACGTGTAAATTGATTATTTATATTCATTAACTCAATTAAAGAAGACAAAAGCTACGAAATTAAAAATACATTTTAAATGATTTAGATTCTTTTCATTTCATTTAAATCAAGACGAGAAAAATTAAAAGATCAAATTATGAGTGCATGTAGCATGCAACTGATAAAAGAAAGTACTTTAGAAATAATATATATATGACCGCAGGCAATACAATATTTAGGCAGATACTAAGTTTCACTCTGTGTAGTGATAAAATACTCATGTTATAAATAAAGTTCTTAGGCATACAATAAATCTTGAGTGTTATTATTATTTATCTTTATGTTAGAACGTTCTCTAGTTTTAAATTTTCTAGTAAGGACTGCAGAAAAATGCTGAGATGGTGTGACTTATTTTCAACTTTGTTGCAAAAATGTTTGTATGGCGAGACAGTCAAAGCAATAAGTAGAAAAACTTAAAGAAATTTTCAAATTTGAATTTTGAATGCTATTATAGAAGTTTATGATGTCGTTAATATGGCAGGATTTTAATTGATTTGCCTGTTGGGCACAAATACTTTGAATCGCATAAAGATAAAAATAAAAGATGTTGGGAAATAAACAATTACGCATTAGAGTATACGCGATATTTCAAATGGAAATAATAAATAAATAGCAAGTTATGATGCATATAAGGACAGATAGAATATATATATATAAGGACTTGATAGAAATATAAAACTTTTCATTACTACAATATATATACTTTCATCCTTTTAGAAATTTGATCCAATATATTGGACTTTTAAATTTTTTTTTCTTCAAAGTAATATTGGCGTAGAATGTAGAAATTTTAATTTACAAATTATCTCGCGATTACATTTATAACTACACTTTTTAATTATTACATTACACTTTTATTAATAAGGAACATAACTCCTGAATAACTTTGTCCAATATATTGGACATTATCTGTCGGCCACGTGAGAGTACTTGTTTATAACTTAGCTTCAGATTCTGAATAGCCTCTAGTTAACTCACAAAAAAATTTACAACGTTTTATCTCAATTATTGCAATTTAATTAATTTACCTGACATTATATAAAATGATCATTAAGTGAAATGATAATTTATCAAGGTGCGATAGTTGTCTCCATTGGCCGTAAAGTTTGCGTCGTCTTCCTTTTCAACGAAATATGTTCCAATGATGCCTTAGCTCCAAACTTTCACTTACAATGGGTGCATTGGTTTCTTTAAGACGTGTGGGCTTCTGAGGCACAAATACGGCAATTTTGCTTATTAATGTACCCACTAAGATGAAAATGACTTTCATCCGCAAATATGATTTTTTTCTGGCAAAATCGACATCATCCCGTTGCGTAAATTGATTCATATACCGAATTGTGTGACGGAATAGAATGACATAAGTATTGTCAGATTCGAATTAATCGATTGTTTCAATTTAAACTATCCTATAACATCAAACCAGATATTGTCTTCAGTGCAGGTGAAGGATTGTATAACTTTTTATACCTAGGAATGCAAAATGAGCCCCTATAAATTGTTCATTTCGTACTCGCGCTTGTTATATTACATTTATCAAATGTTATGCTTTCACGACCATTTTTGGCCTTGGAAGTAAAAAAAAAACTTTTCAACACTCTTGATAAGGCAACCATCGTAAGACTGAGAATAGTAAACTATATTTTGGGAAACGGTGGAACGGTGTTCCCCCGTAAGAGAACTACTTGCGCTGTCTCTAAAGCAGGGAACGGAACAACTAATTGATTATCTAGCAATAATCGATAAAAGCGCAATGTCCTTTACTTTATGTGCTTAGTCGAAGGGTCGCTGACGTGGCTAGCAATCACTATCTTCTGAAATATACGTATCAAACCAGAAATATAAGAAATGTCATTGGGCCTAGTCTAGAGAGGACTTGTTGAAATTAGAAATAAATTTTATGTTTCTGGAATCCACTGCTGGAACATTCGTCCATAAAGACAACCGAACTAAATAAAAAAAATCAGATTTCATTAGAGCTCAAAATCGAATTGTTAAGCTAAACCGGCAGACACGATGCTCGTGTTTTAGTTGAGGAAGGAAAAAACTCCCCGTAGTCTAGTAGGCAGGTGTTGGTCTGTTAGATGTAAATAAACCTTAAAAGTTTCCAAAATAAATTTGTCGATCGAAGTCGACTTTAAACTGCAGGTCCCGTCACTCATGTTTAAAAGTAGCACACACAACGCAAGTGTTGTAAATACCAATTTTGTACTTTTTCCAATAGATCCTAACTATTTAAATAAGTAAATACGCCATACTTTTAGTAGACAAACTAACGGTATTACTAGAATTGCCGTTAATTGTAACCCACAACAGAAGGATGTGACGGCCAGTTCATGGAGAAGACGGGTTGAAGTCAAAGTGAACAGAAGGGAATAGTTGGGGTGAAGTGCAGGCATTAGCATACAAATGTATGCTGTATGTTGAGGTCTTATACTCCTTGTAGGAAGTATATGAAGGTGTATGTGTTATATAAGAAACATAGGATAAAATTTATTTCGAACAATTCACACAATTGTTATTCGGTTTGTATATTTATTGTTCGCCAAAAATCCAATGGAATTTAAAAGCTTTTTAACAAACTTTATTAAAATTAAAAAAGTATGAGGAAATAATTTCCTAATATTAATTATGTATTTAGCATACGAGACTTTTTCAGTATTTTTTAATTTGACTACTTAAAGAGTATAATAGTTAAAAAAAAAATAAAAGCTCTGAATTAGCGTTTGCAATTGCTAATCTGTATCATACGGTTTATGTGTTTTCATCACCGTCATTATTTCAAACGAATCCAAATTAAGCCGAATCCAATGAAAACCAAATTCTAGTCCTAACTCTTAGTTGTACTAAATGAAATTTAGTAAACCTTGCTGTGGACTAGCAATATAGAGAACCTGTGGAAACAGCAACAACTATGTGATTTTGAGGTCGATAGTCATATGGTATCTGGTTTTCATAGTCTTTTTATGGGACGCAAGCACGGTCCAAAGCTTTAAACTGAAAAGAACTCATAGTGCGTTTAGCTTACAATCCTCGTAAAACGTAATTGATCTTTTTTGTCACGCGATTTATGATACCTCCTTTTGATTAATCGATCATAGATGGGGTTAATCTTTGCATATCAAAAAGCGTAAATATCTAGCTCTCATGGAAGGATAACATTATTGAAAGTGATAATGGCGCCTTATATCTGCAAAATCTGGGGGCTTAGGCATTATTTGCTATTCCTTAATCATGCCCTGACATGCTGTTATTTTAAAAAATAAAAATGGTTTCATCAGGGTCCTATAGAATACTAGCTGCACCCAGCACGTGTTGCTGCGCCCGCAACAAAAATAAATTTAAAGGAAAGGCATTACACAAATGTCCAATTAATTTTGAATCATTTTATTGATTTTATTTTCCGTTGTCCTGATGATTGAGATGAACGGGCCTAAGTACTACGCATTCGATCAGTTTCTAATCTTACTTCTCGTTGTTCAAGTGGTTCTTGCGAACGGGCCTCAACGGCATATACTCGAAGATTTTCCAGTCAGAGGGCTCGTCTGATTCTGAGGCTCGTAATGCTCTTTTCTTCCGTGCTTGGGGTATAGGTCACCAATTGCTTTGCATTCATTTTGAATAATTTTCAGTGACACCATCCATCAGAAATTAATCGCACCAATCTCCGTCGATTCATACGTAATAGCTTTGTTAAAAAATGAACAGTTTAAGATTTAATTCATTTTGAGTAATTTTCAGTCGCACCACCTATTGAAAATTTATCATACCAACTTAGAAATCTTCGTCGGCTCATTCGCAACAACTTTTCTGAAGATCATAACATGTTCAAATTCATAATTTACGATTTCATTGATTTCAAGTAATTTTCAGTGGCGCAACCTGCCGGAAATTAGTCATATCAACTTAGAAACCTACCCTGGTTCATGCGCAATAACTTTTCTAAAGATCATAACATGATCAAATTTATAGTTTACGATGGAGTCGTTTTCTGATATTAGGCAAATCAAAAAATGGGTGCAAAATTGGGCGGGGCAAAATTTTCTCTTGATGGAAACTTTAAATGGATAAATACAAACATTTGAAAGAAAAATTAGTCAAATCGATGGAGCCGTTTTCTCATTTTAAATAAATAGAAAATGTGGGCGTAAAAGTGGGAGTGGCAAACTTCACATAAACCATCTACTAAATAGTCCGAATAAAGGCTAAACATTTGGAATGGATATGTGAGCCCGTTATAAAATGACAACATAAAGTGGCATTAATTTTTATATATTAGAATTAGATTTTAGGTTTCCAACTAGGAACTTCTATTCTAAAGAGCCGGAGGTTCGAATGAGATCGTTTGACAGACGCATTACCGGGCGGTCTGTGGTATTAAGGGTTCTGATATTGAATTTTCTTAAGGGCCGCTTGTTTGCCAGGCGAATGTCATGACCATTTCAATGGCACCGCAATGCTTGTAATGTGGCAAGATTTTTATCGAAAATATCTGGAATTACTCGGATAGTCAGGTTGCGTTTAAGTCATTAAGTAATGTATTTTCAACGTCCGTTCTCAGATCAGAGAAATATAGATATCGTTGTAAATTATATAGGTGATAAGCAAGTCAATACTTACGTCAAATTCTCCGACATAATACTAGGCATATTTACTTCCCTTATCTTTTTTAAATTAGATGTTATTCACTCATAGATGATTAGATAAAAATGGGATCAATTGACTTCTATCATAAATTTCATCGCAAAATATCGATTTATTCCTTCCACTCTCCTTATAGTAGACATATGGAAAGTCTTGGTATTCCGGAAAGACTGTCTTTAACCTCATGTGCCAGCAACCCATAAATTGTCGCAGATTTCAGATCTCTCAAATTTTGACGTGCTTGACCACAAACAAGATTTATTTCGGACTCGAGATAATTTATTCTAGGGAATATTGTATCCAGGGTTGAATATTAACGGTTAGGATTTCAGACCCTCCAACTTAGTTCAGCTAACCTAAAAATATTGTTACGTTTTTACATTTTTAAAAACGTTAAAAATATGAGTTCGTAGATTGCAAATAAAGTAAAAATAAATATGTGTTTGGTTTTAATAAATTCTTTATTATCTGCACAATTTTTGTGCCACTGTTCGAACTTGTTTCACGTATACAATGATACTTCACAATATGTGTTTGTTCTTTATACTACTCTGCTTACAACCCTTTTGTAAGCAACAACACTTGTTAGTTATTCTTCTTTCTCACAACCTTTTTGTAAGTACAACACTAACAACTGTTTTCTCAAACGCAACTTGTCTGCACACAAGTCTGACCGAATTAAAGCTCGATAGATTTTAATTCTCAACCAACGTGACGTCGTCTTACACGATCAAATTCAAACTCTGAATTCTGAATCATCATCTCTTCTTGCTCGCTTTAGTTTGCCTTTTATATTACTGGATCATCAGTGTGATGAATGCCCTTGAAGGACGATGACGTCCTTCGGGAACAATCTAAAAATGTAAACAACTTATGTTCATTTTTGTTGTTTCTTGTTTACATTCGAGCAGGTAGATTAGTTGTTGTTGCGTTGTTTCTCTGTTTGCTATTTTATACTGCACATTGTTGTTTCTTGTTAACTTCGTTGTTCCCTTCATGTTGTTGTTGGTTATATTTACGTCTTTTTATCCTTTATTCTTGTTTATTCATCGATCTTGTAAACAAGCGCTTTATTTTTGTTGGTATATTTTTTTTGCTCATTCATTAATCACGTGAACAGTGCGCTGTTTTGTTTTTGGAGCTTTTGTTTATCATTTTATGCATGATCCAGTATTGTGTTGTTTTTGGAGCTTTGGTTTATTATTTTAACAACACCATTTCCACTTTCGTACCAATATACTTATTTTGTGCTGGAAATTTGTCTGAGATCAGTTTTGACCGAATTGTATAAGATATAGCAGCAATGTGTGGCATAATTAATCAAAAAAAAAAAAAATAATAATAAAAAAAATTTTAGAAAATGTGTCCCCTTATGGGGCCCCTACACGTAATGATTAGTTGTACAAGAAATTGGTCGTCTTTTTCAAATGGGTCGTCTTTTTCAAAGTTTCGATTTCTGAACATATTTGACTCATAAATTGTTCATGTGGCATTAAACATTATGATTTTCAACCAACCAGACCTCCAATGGTATTATTGGTTGCACAACAGAATCAATCGCAACGCGTATTTCAAATTACCGATACAAAGAAAATCATATTTCGACGAACGTTTTATATTCAAATAAGATCTGTCCGATATTTTCTATGTTCTCTTTTTGTTGCTTCCTGTATCCAAGAAAATTCTGAAAAAATGAGTTAGAAAAGCAAAAAAAAAAAAACATCTTCGCCGACTGTTTGGATTGTTTGGTTTATTTGGTCGGAATTGACAACACTAAAACTTTTATGCGAATAAAAAAAAGTTTAAAGTTTTTAATCTCATCGAACATGATACATCCAGCAAATAGATTTTTATAATACAATAAACATGGGCATACAAACCAATGCCAACAGTGTAAAATGAAGTAAAATAAACTAGAAATAATAGAACGGAGGAAAAAGTTTAGTTCGATTGGCTTTAGAAAAAGTAACAAACTGTGTATGTATGTGCATGCATACATACATATGTACATACATACATACATAATAAGTACGTTCGAAAGTATATTGAGAAAAGTTTTACTAGTTTTTATAGCCAACAATAAACGAATTTTTATTGCTTCCCTTTCCTATGCAGCTACAACTACTGGCAACAAATTCAAAAAAAATTTAATTTTTTTTTCTTCTTTGCTTGTAATGTTTATTTCGCTGCTTCTTTTCCTCCTTTTTTTTTTGAAAAGAATTTTTTTTTTGTGAATAATTGATTTTATCACTTATCACATATTTTTGCATTAAATTTTAAAGGAAGGCAAATATCATAGTTGTGGGTGTTATAGAAAGAAGTGTATTCTTTAAATAAATTCAGAATATGATGGCCGCCTTAAGAAAAATATGTCACACGTACATTTGGTACAATTGCTGTTAATAAATTTTCACTAAACGATTAAATCAAATTAAACCTTAGGGATAAACGAAGTAACCGCTACTTGCTATACGATTGATAACTACACTGACTCTAATAAGTATCGCTACACTAGTAAATGGAAAGAGTTTTAATAATATTTCAAAAATATTTCATATCGCTCCTTTATTGCAACATAGTCATATCTCAAAAAATTATAAATTTGTAGTTACTTAAGCAAAACTGCTCTTTTAGATCTTCTGTACATGTTGGAAAAAAAAATCAGTTTTATATACCAAACTGAACCGAAGTTATAGCAAAAAGTGTTTGCGGCAATTACACCATAGGACTTATGTCTTGAAACCTCAAATCGCATTTTGCCAAGTTTAAGTTTTTTTGAGATATGGCTATGTTGCAATAAAGGAGCGATATAATAATTAGACACCATTTTTTTTTTTATTTTATATTAATATATACTAGATGACTCGTGCGAATATTTCGCACCGTTAGTTGTCACTTTTGTAACATAAAACGAAAATAATTAACAGACATTTTAGTTTTTAATTTTAAATTTTAATATCATACATATTTATATACATATGTTTAAATGCTATTATAATACTTCTTTGAATACAATGACATGATCATCGTTAACTTTTTGTCCGTACGAATCCTTAATACAAACAAAAATATCATTAAACGTACGCACTCGAAAAAAAGCCACGTATAACTGCCCATGTGAAAAGACCGGTTCTGGTAAATACAATCCTACCTCTTGAAGGGTTTGATCTTGTGCTGTGTTTATCGTCATAGCAAAAGCAACTTTCACAGGGAATTGTTTCCGGGTCATTCGGAAAGGCACAGTTGGATCAGAAGGTGTAAGGTTGATTCGGGGTATGAGTACAATTTTATCGGTGTGAATAATTTTTGTTGATATGATGTACTCTCCCAAGTTTTTTACGATTAGCCTGGTACCATTTATTAACCCCTGTGTAGTATTAAGGTTATTGCTATGACAATAACTACATTACCAAAATGGCTATTACAACTTTATATATTATTATGTGGAATAGCATTACAGTTAAGCGACCCTTGACTAATAACTACTTGATCTAATAACTACTACTAGTATTGCCAAAACAGCTTTTTACAACTTAATATCCATATCATATATAACTGGCTTAGTAATAAACGGTATTATAGTAAATAGCGGTGTTGCTAGAATGGATTTTAATACATTCTATATTATGTAGAACTGCATTACAATTAAGCGACCCTGTATAACCACGCTTGAACAAAAACATATAATCATAATGACAACAGTACTAGTATGCAGTTCTATATAAAATATAATTTTTATCAATGAAAATATAAATTTTTCAATTTCTAAATAGTTTTCGTCATTAGTGTTAGATGTAAGCTTTAAAATATGATATCATTTATTAAATTTTATGCTGTGGTATGGGAGATATTTGCAACCGACAAAAAAAGTGCATTAGAAATTAAATATGATGATTATATTTTTTTTTTATTTATATTTATAATTTTTTTTTATATACAAACCCCAAAAACAATCTAAAATGCTAATTCAAAAAAGTGACATATCATATCATATTCTTTTAAGAATCCTAAATAAGGTGGGAATTTTACTGTTTCATGGGACATAAAAATTAATATTCAAAAAAAGAGAGAGAGAGAGAGAGAGATTAACGTCAGATAGGTGATTGTTAAAATGCGTAATATAAACGAGTTTTCAGGAAATTGCTAAAAATATTACGCAATTAATTCATTATGCGATAGAAACTTAACACAAAAGTACGCGTTCGTACTTAATTTCCCCCAGAAGAGTTAGAGCAGGAGTGAAAGATGCTTTTGTGAAACAATAACAAAAATACTCGAATTTATGAACACATTTTATTAAATGCACAAAATTTCTGGTTATAAAGAAATACAGGCAATGTTTTCGACATAAAAAAACATTTCTCTCAGCAAGGATATTGTTACGTAAATGGAAATAGTGTTGATAAGATAGTATCAATGAATAGGTAAAAAAATATAGCAAAATGTAGCCTTGTTCATAAGATCGATGAATAAACAAAAATAAGGTATAAAAGATGTAAACAACCAACAACAAAGTGCGGCGAACATAGAAGTAAACAAGCAATAACAAAATGCATATAAAACACACAAACAACAATAATGAAAACAAGTTGTTCACATATTTGAATTTTTCCGAGAAACCCGTCATCAGCGTTTCCATTTTCTAAAAAATAAAATTTTTATTTCTGGGAAAAAAAAACACTCAACAAAAGTACCAAAAATTTAAGAAAACCTTTTCCGCATCTCAAAAAACTTCCAAAAAAAAGAAAAACTTGGCAAATGGCAACGCTGGCCGTCATCCTCCTTCGAGAGCATTCATCACACTGTTGATTCAGCGATATAAAAGGCAAGACAAAGCAAGCAATGATAAGTTCGAATTAACTGGGTCGCGTGGGACGACGTCGTGTTGTAGTGAGAATTCAATCAGTTGTATGTGAAGACACGAGATTGAGCTATAACTCAGTCAGTATTGTGTACAGACAAGTTGCGTGTGAACAAAACAGTAGTTAGTGTTGTGCTTACAAAACCATTATATTTCCGCCGCCATGTTTAACAGTTTGCTTCACATGGTCCCTTTGAACACGTTCCCTGGATCTGCGCTAGCAGTACTGCTTTCCATCTGATTGGAAACGTGTTATCTAGCCTGATGAGTCCTAATGTAACCACTTTCTGAAAGATGGAAAACAGGAAAACATGTGAAGCAAACTGTTAAACATGGCGATGAAAATATAATGATTTGGGGATGCTTAATATGGCGGCATGTTGACCCTCTATATTTAGTAGATGGTATCATACGAAAAAAGACTATCTAAAGATTCTGCAAACCCATCTTCCGAATTTTATGGACAAATGCGCTTATCCCGAATAAGAAATTATTTTCCAACAGGATGGTGATCCGAAGCACACAGCAAAAATTCTAAAGATACGGGGTGAGAAACAAAATTTTTAATTAATGGAATGACCGGCACAAAGTTCCGACCTTAATCCGATTGAAAATCTTTGGTCATTCGAGAAAATTCGACTCGGACAAACCGAAATAGCACCAACAAACATGGTCAAACTATGTGACCCTATAAATACGAAATGGAATCGAATTCTGAAAGATCTTATTGATCATTTGGTAGAAAGCATCTCAAACCGCGTAAATCAAGCTATTTTTAATAAGGGTTTATGGACCAAATATTGAAATTAGGTTAGTTTATTGAATTTTCTTGGAATGTGCAAAATTGAGTTTATGTGGGTTATTTTCGTTTTTTCATTCAAACTCATTGACTTCATTTCATTAATTATTGTTTTTTACCGCTATTTGTTAAAAATAAAATAAAAAATTAAAATTAATTTTTTTTTTCGTATTTGCTTGCATGGTTTTGTTTTTATGTATATGTATGTAAAAAATATCACTCGACTGTTAGACTCTTCAAATAATAACTAAGGCAATTTTCAATCTCAATCTCTTCACAAGAGAACAGAATTTATGAATATTGTCACTTATCCTATATGTTTCTGGACAAACTTGAAAAAATATGAAAAAATTCGAATATTCCAAGTTTACATCATCAAATCCCATAGAACGTATAACGTTTTAAAGGTTCATATCTGTCTTTTCCAACAAGATTTAAATTTTGAAAATCGGGTCAGAAATGTTTGATTAATCCAGAATTTTGTGCGTAAAGTCGCAAAAAACTGTTTTTGTCAAATAAAACAAGTTTGCAAGGTTCGAAAAAAAAAAAGATATTTTTGAGTTCAACTCAACTAACTGAACAACGTGGAATATGTAGTCACTCGGGTGTATTTTCACTATCGCACCGTGTTATTAATAAAACTATATGCATTTATATTTTAACTTTGCTTAACTTAAACACTATTTATTTTAGACAAAAAGTTTTATATTTCTAAATACGAAATTTCGACTTAAGCTATTGTTATTTAATGTCACAGAAAAAAAAAGAAAGTTGTCGTTGCCACTGCGTTTTAAAAATATGTACTTTTATGTTAAAAGAAAATTTTAAAACGAGAACTTTAAATTTAGACACGCAATACAATTTTCTATTCTATTCCAATAAGAATCCGAATGACTTATCCCAATATTCTATACAATGCTATAAAAGTAATATCTTATCACCCGGATCACAGAATCAAACTACCTAAAACTTTTAGAAAAGAAGATGTTGGTTAAACTTCAGCTCAGATATCTTGAATAAAACGAAATATGAAAAACTATTTATTTTCGCGACTTTTTCTAAGATTTCAGTGTCATAAAAAGTTTCTCACATTTAACATTTTGAGTTGACTTCAAACTGTAGGTCACGACACTCGTGTATAAAATTAACACACACAACACTGGTGGTGAGATATACTAGTTTGTAATTCTGGCTAAAGCGTAAGTAATATGACAGTGAAACATGACGAACCAATGATACTCAGACAAATGTCGGAATACTACCTGGTGCCTGTAAAATCACAGAAATCACCCACAAGTTAGTCTTTTTACATAAAAACCTTTACAGAAAATTTATGCCATCTGCGGATTTCATACTCGTTATGAAAAAGAAATTCAAAATAAATATTTTTAAATGTTCATTGCTGTACGGACATTTTTTTGACTTAGCATTTTGAATTATTTTTCAATTTTTTTTTTTATATGAAACATAAATTAAACTTTTTAAATAAAATTTTTGTATCTAATTATTATTAGCATAAATTGATCTGAAAAAAAAAAGAAATTAAATTTTATTCAATTCTTATAAGTAGTCCTGCGCTAGCTTGGTGTACGGAGACTTACACGTGTCAGTGTTATCACACTTTCAAATTCAAATTATTTCCAAACGTATGTGTATGCGTACTTGCGTTTAATATTCTCGTGGGTCTTATAGAGCAATTTTCAAAAGCACGTCATCACCATAGAAGACATTAAAATGTCATGAGACCACATATTTGTACGACACTAAAGGCCGTAAAAGAATGAAAGAGCAAGGGGAAAGGAGTTTTCAGTGCGTTTGTTATTAGTCAATGAACACAAACTAATATACATACAGTCAAACTCGCTTATAACGAACTCGGTTATAACAAATTCTTGGTTATTAGGTACATATTTTCAAGTGCCAACGTTTTAATAACAATTTTCATGTCAAAAAAACGTCGTTTATTACGAACTCTTTTGTAACGAATTCTCGGTTAAAAGGAACTACTTTAAACGCTCCCAGTAATTAAATTTCATACATATTTGCCTTTTTATAACGAACCCTCAGAAATAATTTAGAAGTGTGGCAATAATCATTACTTTTATTTAATAGTGGCAGCATTATATTATAACTTAACATCTTTAATCGGCTGATAGATAAAAAGAATTAAAACTTATTTTTTGTTTTTAACCCATTAACGCCTGACCCCAGCCGAGGTCCGATTTCGGTGAAATTTTGGACAAATAGTATTTGGAGTATTTCTATTGATATAAATAGGTGTCGGGGGTACTCTACAGGGCATGGGTATTTTTCCACCCACTTCGGCATAAGTGTGTTCTAAAATAAAAAATTTTTTCTCTTTATTATATGACGGCTAAACAACATAGTTAAGCGATTTTTGAGAGTTTTATTAAAAATATACGCGTTTGTGACAATAATAATATTGACAAGAATGATAAATTTACCGAAATTACTCCATTAAACAATGCACTGAAGTAAAAAATTCATACAATTTGGCATATTTTCTCATAGTTTTTCTGTGGATGAACAGATGATCGCATTTCGCCATTCCCTGAAGAAGTACATAAAGGGCAAGCAAGAAATTAGAAAATACGGCGGGAAAACATAGCGTGGTTGTACAAAATGAGGTTTGAATGTATATTCAAAGGATTGTTTTGCACAATTTCATGCCGAAACTCCCAAAAATATAGAAAAAATAAAGAAAAATGAATTATTTGAAATTAAATTTTAAAAGTTTATAATAAAATGAATTGTTTTCTTCATACCAATACCTAAGTGGGTATGTTTATACCCATGTCCTTAGGTAAGTAGACCAATTCAAGTAAAAGTTTTTTCATTGGATAGAAGACAAATAAGATTACATGGCATCTTAAGTTTTTTTGATAATATTATCCAACCATATTCCGCAGATGTTCTTTCTAAAAAATTTTGATTTTGAAAAATTCGTGATCTTTGACCTTTATGCTGTCATTGAAAATATGTAAATATCATGATTTACTAATTTTTTTTAAAACCTCTTATGTGTTCTTTATTCGTTATAAAAGGAGCGTTTGGACTCTTGTTTAGTTGGATCAAGATAGAATTTAAATAAAAAAAAAATTCCTTTTTTGGGTATTTTTCTACCCACTCGGCGTTAAAGGGTTAATAAAAAAATTTTTTGTGTTTAATAAATGAAAAAAATTCTTTGTATTTTATATTTTCTTTATGACTTCAACCCGTTTATTACGAACTTTGCCTATAACGAAATATTTTTTCTGGTTCCACGGAGTTCGTTATAACCGAGTTTGACTGTATATGTATGTATTATGTGTATGGATGTACTTATGTATGTACACGTATATATTTGTGCACCTAGAATACCCAGTAAACATGGAATCATACAATTCAGATGGCAGGTGCTGTAGTAAAATATTGATAAATTACATTTCGTCTTTACTTTCACAAAACTTACTTCTGTCATTATACTTTTTGTTATACAAGTCATCTTTTATTATACGGTTATTAATATAGAGGTAATGAGTTAGGTTAGGTTAGAGGACGTGCACCTGTCGGTCAAGACAAGCACAGTACCCGGAGGTCGAAATTGACCCATTGTACCAATTTGATGGAATTTGAACATTAAAGTCATTGCGTTTTACATAAAAATTTCTGGTTGGTAGATGTCTAGAATGATAAACTAAAGATTACGCCATCACGCACACAAAATTAAAACTTTCTGCGCACGTTGAATCAATGACGTCACGAAAATTGTTTTTATTGTTTTCCCATTGGCTAATGATAATGTAAGTTATATTGCAGAGCTGCCAACTACTTTCGCGTAGTGCATACACTTTTCAGAAGAAATGTTCATTTTCACATATGAAAAAGACTTGGAAACCTTTAAAATAGCCCAACAACGTCATCTAACGGGAAATCATGCGCAAAGCGTAATCTTTAGTTTATCATTCTTGAGCAAGACCCTACTCTATTATTACGCGGTAGTATTGGGATTCCCCTAAATCGAACACTGTATTGATACTTGTTGTAACTGTGTGCTTATGAAACGGCTATTCACCAATCGAAAGCGGTGTACTATATAGTGACGGTGTATACTATGTATCTGTTTCAACGCTCTTTTGTTAATCTGTCCAGAACAGAGACTCCACCTGTATTTTCCGAAATCACAATGTATTTACATATGTACGTGTTAAGTTGCCTCGTTTAGCGCTGGAACTTATTGGAACGTATCCCCCGCGTTAAGCGTGGTCTTACTGTATCATAAATCAAATAGTACAGATATTCCCCGATTTCGACTGAGATCGGTTCCTGGTTATTGGTCGTAAGTCGATTAAGTCGTAAGTCGAATTTCGTATAAAAAAAGAAATTAAGAAAAAAATTACATACTGTAAACTATTCAAAATTCATATAATACAAACCCCGCAACTTTCCCTCCCCGTACCTACATTCATTCCTTTCATCCTATATCCGCTATTTCCTTCCTTCCCTAAGGACATTGTACAATGGGTCAATTTCGAACTCCGGCTACTGTACATGTCTTAACGCGTTCTATAACCTAACCTAACCTAACCCCGCAACTACATATTTCTCTTCTTTAAGTATTTTCTATGAAAAAAATTGGAAAAAAATTGTCGTAAGTGCGAATACTCGTAAGTCGAACGGTCGTAAGTCGGGGACTCCGTGTACGTATGTATTCTAAATAACATACGAATGAATGTTATTGTTTGGAATCAAGTAATCAAATTATAGGTTTTTCGCGTACCAGACAGCATTCCATACACACATACGAGTATAACAGTTCAATCTAATAATAATAATAGGAGAATTGCTATACAAAATCTTCTATTCTACACTTCGAAGGAATATCTCTATCAAATACAACGATAGTTACATACTCCAGTACAAATATGAGCGAAACTATTATGAATTAATAGTTATTTGTTCCAATAAAAAAATATCTGAAGGCACCCGCGTAAGTGTATGCTAGACTCGCCAAAACTGAGATAAACACAACATAAGTAGTGTGAGAAACTGCGGGCTTCTTGGGGACGATTGCTGTAGACTGTCTAATGGTGTCTAATTAGCAAATAAGAACACAATTTGCGTGACGTCATTGATTCAACATGCACAGAAAGTTTTAATTTTGTGTGCGTGATGGCGTAATCTTTAGTTTATCATTCTTGGACCTTACTGTTGTATATGTTAATGTCAAGAATGTTTGTACGGTTAGTTGACTGACAGCTTTGAAGGATCAAAAGGTAACTTGTTGTTCACTGACCGTCTTTAGTGGGTAGAACGTGGCAGGCGCAATAGTTTTATAAAGTTTTTACTTATTAAATTCCTCTACGTCGCCTTGGCTATTCAAAAGATAGTTTTAGCTTAGTTTTTCGTTTTTAATCCTCATTCAATAAGAATCATAAATCTACACTTGGCACTTTCATTGTTCCCCTTGGGCACCTTTCACAAATATTTTCAAAATTCTCAAATAAAGTGAGAAATCATTTGTTTGATTCGAAGAGCAGCAACCCTGTTCTATTTGGTTTATCTAATATCATCTGCAGATGCCATCTTTAGATGGTTTCGAAACTAATGAAATTTGTAAAGACTAATAATAATAACAATGACGTATGCAATGCTGCGTTCAATGCTATGTTCGTTGATTTTAGATTTTGACTCCTATGGTATTGTTTGTTAAAAATTGATGTCAAAACTGTCAAAACTATGTACATATCAAATCAAGTGTACCTAATTTTTACTTGCTGGGTGGTCATGAAAATAATTATGTATGTATGGGTATGCGAATGTGTGAATGTTATATTGTTTGTATGCATATTTAAACGTACATACATACGGTAAAGTTGATTGTTTGACATACAATTTAAGCTTTTCTTTGTGTTGATTTAGGAAAAGATTTCAGCAGTGTGGTAAATAATACCGGTTTGATGATAAATGATCTTGAACTGCATGTGATTAGTCCTCTCGTCATTTTTCTTAAGCACGCATATACACGCAAACATATTCACAGCACGCATGTGAGAAAGTGTGCTTTGCGATGACATTACAATGCTGCTGATTCAATTGAATTATTTTTCCTTCTGTTTTTTGAACAGGTACTACTTAGTACTTTTTGCGCGACCCTAATATTTAAGCTGAAATGGTTTTATGGGCTAATATTAAGTATGGATACCATATTGTTGAGGTTAAATTTCTATTACGTATGTATGCATTCATGTTTGTGTATTTTGTCAGTTTAAGGCAACTATATGGTTTTATACGTACTTATGTGTTTAAAAGTCCATGTGTTATTGGCTTTTTGAAATGTGCTGATTTGGCAAAAGTGATATTAAATCCGCACATTAAAAAATAATTTAACATAAATTAAGTCCTTTTTCCGATAAGAAGGAAAATTAAAACGAAAACATTTTCCTTTTACTTTATATTTTATACGCATAGTATTATTTTAAACTCATAAAATCTATTCCCCTAGTTTTAACCCAACATTTCAAATACTATTTATCCATACCTAAGCATTAAATATCGTTAACAAACAAAATAGAAGTTTGTAACAAGATGCCATTAAAAGTTTATTGTAGCAAATAAAATAATGGGAAATTTTTACATTTAAATTCCATTAAAATGTTTAATCTGTCATCTCAGTAATAAATCCAAGAAGACTGACTATTGAATTTATTTTACGGACTTATTACATTTGCCTTAACCAACAGTCAAAAAAAAAACATTGTTCAACTAAAATCTGGCTAAACTAAAAAACTAATTTTGTTTGTTTAAATTTAATTACTGCTATTCTGTAAAATATTCAATTAACAAAATGTTTGGTTATAAATTTTTATTTTTGACATAGTCTAGTAGGTACCCAGGTCAAACATCAAGACGATATATAAAAAACATTATTTCTGCGACTTCCTCTCACCAGATTTCTGGCAAAAAGTCTGGGAGTAAATAGGATTGCCGTGAAAAGTTTCTCAAAAAATTTGTCGTTCAGAGTCGAGTTTAAACTGTAGGTCCCGCCGCTCACGTGCATATAAAATTAACACACACTGCAAAAGTGGTGTGAGAAGCTAGATCTTGTAATCCTAACTGAAGGGTTGTAATGACTAATTATGCATGTAATGTATGTATGGGTATAAATTAGTGTTAGTAAGAGAAACCAGTACAACAAATATAATCAAGCAGCACCTCGGCGTTACACTAGAAGAATTCGCCTATAAATTGGCTTTGAACATTTCTCATATATAATGATTGTGATGTACAGTCAACCCTCCTATAACGCGTTGAGTGCGTCCGGCCCAATAAGAAACTCTGATTTCAGGTACAAAGTAGGCAAATTCGTAGCGCGTTCTATAAGAAACACAAAATTAGTACAAATCACATCATTCGTACCGCGTTATATGGAGACCAAGAAACACAAAAGGCAAGATAAATTACAAATTATTTTTATTGAATTTAAGAGTTCATATAAGGATTGATAAAAAAAAAATAAATAAAAACTAAACTAAGAGACACATTTCCAACAAAATTAAGAAAGGCTTGTAAATTAGTGTAATTTTTTAATATTTATCCTCACTTGGTTCATCATCATTCATTGTTTTTTTAAAATTGAAAAATCAACTGCTATTGTTTTGCACGGTACTGTATCTCGGCTGAGTTTTTGCGTCGAAAATATAACTTCTATTAAACCCTCTTACAATATCCAGTTACTATTCATTCATAGACTGTGCGAAAGGATCTTATGGGATGAAGTTGAACGCTAACAGCGCTGTAAGAGTACCGCGTTGTAGCAGGGCTATCGTAATTTCATCCCCGCGTTATATGGAAACCGCGTTCTGAGAGTACCGCGTTATAGGAGGGTTGACTGTACATATTAATTTTATTAAAATATTAATGAAACGACGAGCCTCTTTACGGATGTGGAACATACAGACATAATTGTTTATTATAACCCTTTAGTCAGGATTTCGACCTAGCTTTTCATATCACTTATGTTGAAAGATATGTTAATATATTGTATGACAATTGTACATACAACTTCAAAGTATTCCGAAAGGTTTTTAAAATATTATTACGAAAATAGAAACGGTGTAATATCATTTAAGACTAAAATGAGTAAAAGCTACACAAACAAATACAACGAAATTGTTACAAGTAAACCAACAACATCAGTATGAAGGTATGAATGAAGAAGTAAGAATTCAGTCAGTCTTGTGTGAAGACGCGTTGCGTGTGAAGAAAACAGTCATGGTTTGAAAATCTCAGTTGTAAAGATCTGCCGTATAGTTGATAGTAATAGAAATGTAAAGAAGCATGGTGAACTAAACAAATTGTTGTATCATCAAGTTGTAAACAGTGGCACATAAAACAGTACGAACAATAAAGAATTGATCTAAACAAATCTGTATTTTAATTGTGTTTACAATCAACGAACTCATATTTTAAACGTTTTTAAAAGGTACATAAGGTTAAGACAAGTACAGTACCTGGAGGTCGAAATTGATCCATTGTAGGTACATAACTTAACAATATTATTAAAAAAATATATTATTGGCAAGAATAACAATTATTATTATTTTTGGATTACTTTTTTTTCTTTCTAATTACTTTGTACTAATAGCCAGGCATTCTGATTATTTTTAGGTACCTTTTAATCAATTAGTAATTAAGGAAAATTGTTCATAGAATTAAAGGATCATTCCGATTCATTTTGAAAAGTAGTGTAATTGATTACTGATAGTAACCACAGTTAACCATATCTTGTACTCAGACAAAAAAAACACAAAAGAGTTGTTAAAATTGTTAAAAAAAAAAATTTCGGAAATATTTTACACCAGTTTTCGGTATAGTTTCGATCCAAAAACTGATGAACGCTACTGTTGTACTGGACATAAAAAATGCCAATAATTTGGAAAATTGGAAGCAGCAGTTACGGTCGAAGAGTTGTTGAAATTGTTAAAAAAAATTTCGGAAATATTTTGCACCAGTTTTCGGTATAGTTTCGATCCAAAAACTGATGAACGCTACTGTTGTACTGGACATAAAAAATGCTAGTAATTTGGAAAATTAGAAGCAACAGTTATGGTCGAATTCTGTATGAACAATACCATGTAGAGATATGTATCCATGTACATACATAAGAGCGTATAATGAAAGATTTGTTTGTTTGTTTGTTTGGAGTAATATGTAGATACATTTGTAATATGGTAATTCCCAGTTCAAAAATTTCTAACAAAACGAAATATGAAAAAATATTTCTTCGGGCACTTCCTCTCAGCAGAAATATATAAAATATCCATGAAAAGTTTCTTAAAAATATCTCTCATACGGAGTCTGCTTTAAACTGTAGGTCCCACCACTTATGTATAAAAAAAAAATTTTAAAAACTCATATGTATTTTAAACCTTCAAAGGCCATGAAAAAAAGTTCTATATACTCGACTTTGATGATATCATCTCAGATGAGGAAACCCCTACTTCCATTGCTAAAAGGATATTTCATGCCATCGATGAATGCAAAAGCCTGATAAAATGAATTAATAGAGTAACTGATTTAGATACTCAACTGTCCAAAGATATACATTGATTTATTTACGTCAGGAGGTGACAGAGGTGAATATTTACAAGCTGCATACTATACTAGTAGAGTCAGACTTTTTGGGCGCATCTTAGAGTGTGCATACAAAAATAAGTTTTTATTTCTCGAAACTTACCATAATAGATCAATGTTAGACCAATGCATATACGCAACACTACATTTACAAAATTATTAGAGACAAACTAAATAATATTTTCATGTCGAAGTTTTTTTTTAGATTACTCACCTGCCTTTCATTATTTAGTTATTAAACTTAGTTTTAATTAATATATAAATTAATAATAGTCGCAGTGGTCTAGTGGGTAGTGTGTTGGCTTATTAGGCAAAAGGCCCGGGTTCGTATTCTAGGTCAGACATCAAAAACGAAAAATATTTCTTCGGCGACTTCCTCTCAGCAGATTTCTGGCAAAGACTCTGAGAGTAAAAATTGCCATGAAAAGCTTCTCAAAAATCTGTCGTTCGGAGTTGACTTTAAACTGTAGATCCCGCCACTCATGTATAAAATTAACGCACACAACATAAGTGGTGTGAGAAGCTAGGTCGTAATCCTGACTGAAGGGTTGTAATGGATAATTATGTATGTATGTTAAATTAATATTTTTTAACGCTTTTTAAAAGAAGGTTTTTTTGTGAACTTTGCATTCGGGAAAAGAGCTACATACTGAACACTTGCGCAGTTGGCCCCCAACTACTTAGCTGTAAGCTAATGAGGCTATATATTTGCGAAAAAATCAAAAAAAAAAATATTTAAAATTGTAGTAGTTAGACGCTCATAAACACAATGTTGCCTATACGCAACATCGGCCATTAGAAGGAAAAGAAAGAATTTGGTCAATAGAGAATGCGTTTTAGGAATATGAGCACTTGTTTAGTATTTAATAATTAAATCTTGCAATTAAGAATGGTCATACTGGTAACATATATTTTTATATATGTATACATTAAGACTCCGCTTAACGCTATTTCAGTATTACGCGGATTCCCCTAAATTGATAATTGATACTTGTTATATATGTGTGCAAATGAAACGGCCATGCACATACTAAAAGCGACAGTGTATACTATGTATCTGTTTTTCTATCCAGAATAAAGATTCCAACTGTGTTTTCCAAAGTCGCAATGTATTTACTAGAGGTATGCACAAGACATATAAAATTGCACACATTTGCATTTTTCTCAAGACCGAATATTGATTGTAGCTGCAAATATAAAAAAGTGTGAATCAAAAAAACAAGTGCACTCGTAAACCGTTGTACAACAGTATCAAAGATAGTTGCATGAAGAGTGTAACAAAAATATTGTACTCTTCATAGAATCACAACATGGATTTCTTTTTTTGCTTTCAGTAACCGAACATCTTCGACGACGCCAGCATTGCCAGTAACTTTTTTAAACCTTTTATTTCTGGGGAAAAACCTTTTTTTACATTACTGATATTCATATGGCAATACTGAAAATATTGCTTCAGTAGTAAAATATGCTTTTACACCACAAAGCTAGCAGAATGTCTTGTACACACCTCTAGTATTTACATATAAATGGGTTAAGTTGCCCCGTTTAATGCTGTTTCGTTTAGCGCTGAAACTTATTGGAACGTATGCCCTGCGTGAAGCGGGGTCTTACTGTATGTATAACCAATTCAGAAGGTTAAAGTAAAAAATTAAATCTGCAATTTATACCATTTAGTAAGCCCAGTGTATTTATTATTTATGCTCGCATTGTGTTATTGAAGAATAAACTATAATATTTCAAAAAACTTTATTTATTAAAAAAGTTTAAAATGCGTCGTCTCAAGCTGAAGAACAAAATTTCGCCGAAACAAACCGGGCCTTTAAATTATGAAATTGAGGATTCAAAATAAGTAAATAAATATGAATTTATTTTTTCTCCATCAAAAAAGTTAGGTTTGTTGTTAACAAACTTTTTGTGTCAAAAAGTTTATGTTTGACAAACGTAAAGTGACAAAATCTGTTGAATGAATCAATAAAACAAATGTTACAAATTATAAATTTACAAATATTTTTAATATGTATGACATTACAGAAATGGAATATGTATATTTTGTTTTTTTAATAATATGCAACAGGGTTGCTTTGGCAGCACAATTAAACGTAGTACTTCAATCATTTCTCTTCTCAAATCTACCAATAACTGAAACTACTCTGCTTTTCAACTCATTTCGATCATATGTATTCTGTGGTCATCCTTCCAGAAAAGAACATAAAGTACCCATAACTCGGTAAAGCAGTGAATTAGATGCTAAAGAATAGAATTATAGTGTAATTGACTTCAAAAACCTGGTGAAAAATACTTCTGGAATAAGTTTTTCATGAATTTTCATTTCTCCAATCTTGACTGAATGCACTGCTATCGTCTTCATGCCTTTCCTTTTAAAAATGATATTGTTACGCATAGCGAAACGACCTAATATCGTTTAACATTAACGATAAACAGAAACTACAAATCCCAAGACAATGCGTACACAATACACATGACACAAATACACACTAACACATTCATCGAACTTCATGGGGCTTAGCTTCAGGCTACCATGGGGGTCAGTAGGTGGCGGATAACTGAACGGCCTATCCTGCGTAGGCTAGCTGCGAATAACCAATAAGCAGTCCCCGACCAAGAGCGGCAGATACGTAGGCGTACTACAAAAAGGTACAAATGACCGAAGACGTTATCTGTGACATGGCGAATTGATGCCGCCATTAACTAGGCATCATCCCACAGGGGGTTCCCTCAAGAGATAGGAAAATAGGAAAGTAACGCCTCCGTGGTTCCCTCAGTTCCACCGAAGCGACTAACTACGACGCCCTTGAGTAGGGCATTAGAACCGAGCCCGGTAAGGTTCTAATTATGGTTTACCGGAAAACGAATTTGAATTGGTGATATGGGCTGACGATGACAGTATTCCGGCACTTTAGTAGGCGGTGTGAAAGCTGGCCGAAATGGCTGTCGGGCTAATGCTGCCATTGCCTCCGCCCCGTTAAAACTATGGCAAGTCTGTCGGTACGCTCCTGATTTGTCACCGTTAGGTTGGTGTTGTAGGACCAGATGTGAATCCCTGGTTTACGTCGACCTGGCTCTGAACACGTATTCCCATGAGGTTACGTGTCAACCCTCGCGTGGCCTCCCTGCTTATGCATAGATAACCACGGGGTCTTTCGTGACGACTACAACGATGGATCAGGATAACGGCCGAGAGTTGGGGCTAAAACAAACAAAATGAATAATAAAAACAAAATTACAAATAAATCGACGAATTCATGCGAGATGAATACTTTGGAGCTGAACGCTTTTGGGCAGAGCTCGAAGATACCGAGGTCTCCAGTGCGGAATCGGGAAATAAACCCGTTTGGACAATGCACGAGGACTCCACGATCCCCAGTAAATGCGGGATCGGGACAGGAAAGATCGCGAGACGACACGATACCATCTGCCGGTGGTGTTTTTGGTCAACTCGGGGACCAAATTAAGAGTTTGATTGAGATGCTAGAGGATGGGAAAAGGAGATCAATCCACCAACCGATGAGGGATGCGATTGACTCGATCAAAACCCTATATGACCTGTACGCAAGCGAGCAGCAGGGGCAAACTACAAAGGCGACTAACAGTAGCAGTTCTGCTACACAAACATCGCTTTTGTTGAGGAACCAGGAGGCGAAGAGGAAACATGAGGAGACTTACGAAATTCCTGCGGCAAAGAGGAGAATTCCGAATCCTGCGGGAGGATATTAATGGAGTAAATAAGGAACCAGGATGGCAGAAAGTCACAAAGAGAAAAAGGAGAAATAAGAAACCACAGGAGAAGAAAACGAAGCCGGATGCGATCGTGATAGCGACGAAGGATAACACGTCGTATGCAGACATCCTAAGGAAAGTCAAAACGGACCCCAAGCTTAGTGAATTGGGAGAAAATGTGACCAGAATTCGAAGAACCGTCAAGGGTGGTCTACTACTCCAGCTCCGCAGGAGCGGAGAACACACGGAGGACTTTAGGGGAGCCATTGGAGAGCTCTTAGGAGAAAGCGCGTCTGTCCGAACTCTAAAGGATATGAGGACGATCGAGATCAAGGACATCGACGAGGTCACGGAGAAGGAGGATGTATGCGAGGCTATACGGAAGATTCCTGGCCTCGAGACTTTGGGTAAGGCCGACGTAATTACCCTTAGGAGGGCATATGGTGGGACGCAAACTGCCACAGTAAGCCTTAACGCAGACGCTGCAGCGATTCTCCTAAAGGAAGGAAGAATTAGGATCGGCTGGGTAATATGCAGGATTCGCGAGAGGAACATTCCGACGAAATGCTTCCGGTGCTTGCAGTTTGGACATATGGCCCGTCAATGCACGAGTAAAGTTGACCGCTCGGGAACTTGCCGTAGATGCGGACAGGAGGGGCATATTCCGAAAAACTGCGAAAGGGAACCTCTTTGAATGTTCTGCAAAGTGGGCGATCCGAGATCTGCCAACCATATCGCGGGGAGCGGAAAGTGCCCACAATTTTTGAGCGCACTTAAATCACGTTCTAGAAGATGAGGTTAATACAATTTAATCTGAACCACTGTGAAGCAGCCCAGGACCTATTGATCCAGAGGGTAAAGGAGGAGAATATTGATGTCGCCATCATAAGCGAACCTTATAGGGTACCGAAGAATAGTACTTGGATCACGGACGGATCCAGTACTGCGGCTATATGGATCTGTGGTTCATTACCCTTCCAGCAAACCTATGCGCAGGACATTGGTTTCGTTATGGCCAGGATAAAGGGAGTTTTCGTCTATAGCTGTTACGCCCCCCCGAGATGGTCAATGGAGGAATTCCAACATATGCTGGACAGGATGGCGTCACACGTGCGCCTGAATACTCCCGCCATTATTGCAGGAGATTTTAATGCTTGGGCGACCGAATGGGGTAGTAGATATACTAACACCAGGGGTCGCTGCCTCTTGGAAACGGTTGCTTCCCTTCCTGTGGTGCTGATGAATGATGGAAGAGGAAGCACATTTAGGAGAGCTGGATCGAGCTCGATAATAGATTTATCGTTTGTGAGCAATAGTCTTGTTTCGCGGACCGCGTGGAAACTAACTGAGGACTTCACGAATAGTGACCATCAGGCAATCATGATGACGGTTACTGGGCGCAACACGAGAGGAGATGGATTGGCGAAATTTACGGGACCTAAATGGAAGGACACCCGCTTTGACGAGGAGACGTATAAATTGCTGTTGTCGTCTTTTCATACGACTGGCAGCACGGCAGAGGAATTAGTGAGCGATATATGCGAAATGCTCAACACTGCATGTGATGCTGCTATGCCTAGGAGGACTGTGTGTAGGGGACGCCCCCCTGCTACTGGTGGAATGACGAAATTCGAAATCTGCGGTCGGCATATTTTAGGGCGAGAAGAAGGGCCCAGCGTACAAGAGGAAGAAGCCGAACGGGCTTCATATGAGGATCTTAGGCATCAACTTAGAAGAGCCATTAAAAGGAGCAAGAAACTATCCTTTCAGCGGATATGCCAAGATGCTGACATAAATCCTTTTGGGACGGCTTACAGAGTCGTCTGCAAGAGAATCGGCGCTCAGCAACAGCCTAAACTAGGCAGCCCAGTTTTGCTACGGGGAATTATTAGTACATTATTCCCACGAGGCCAGCCCTACACTTTCATAAGTAGGGATACGGAAGCCAATCATATTCCTGAGGTAACAAGAGAGGAGGTACTCGCAGCATGCAATGGAATAGGAGATAGGAAAACACCGGGGCCAGATGGAATCCCGAATAGGGCACTTAAGGCGGCTATCCGGTTCAGACCTGATATGTTCGCCAAGGTGTTCCACAAGTGCTTCGTCGAGGGTGTTTTTCCACGCAGATGGAAGAAGCAGAAATTGGTTCTCATCCCAAAACCTGGTAAACCACCAGGGGAACCGTCGTCATATCGGCCCATCTGTCTACTTGACACAATGGGAAAAATACTGGAGAGGCTAATATACAACCGACTACTGACGCGTGCCGAGGCAGGAGGAGCTCTCTCGGACCTGCAATACGGATTTAGGAAAGGACGGTCCACTGTTGACGCGATCAGGAGGGTAGTCGACATTGCAAGAGATGCAATAGGGGGCGAAAAATGGAGATTTGGCACCAAGGAATACTGCGCGGTTGTCACACTTGACGTTAAAAACGCGTTCAACTCAGCGAATTGGGGGCGGATTATGAGAGCCCTCTTTAACATGGGTACGCCGCCATACTTAATGGAGATTCTGAACAATTACTTTCAGGACAGGAAAGTAATATATCTAACGGATGAAGGAGAGCAGGAATACGTAGTGACGGCGGGTGTCCCGCAGGGCTCTGTACTTGGCCCACTACTATGGAACATAATGTACGATGGAGTACTTCGACTGCGATTGCCAAACGGGACTACAATTGTAGGCTTTGCAGTCTCGGTAGCTAAGACGATACAGGAAATAGCGGAGAAAACTAACACAGCGATTCGAAATGTTGATGCATGGCTGGATGAGGCAGGTTTGACACTTGCTGCACATAAAACGGAAGCCGTTTTGATAAGCGGCCGGAAGATAGTGGAGAAGATGAAAGTGACCGTTGGAGGCACAGAAATCGAATCAAAGAAGGCAATAAAATACCTGGGAGTGATTATTGACGACAGGTTGAACTTCAAGGAGCACGTAAAATACATCGACGAAAAGGCATCTGTAACGCAGGGAGCACTGGCGAGGATGATGCCAAATATTGGAGGACCAGGTCCATTCAAGAGGAGGATAATTTCAGCGGTAGTAACGTCGATAATGCTATATGCTTGCCCCATATGGTCGGAGGCACTCTCCGTGGGGTCGACAAGGAGAATACTGTCCTCGGTGTATCGTCTAAGCGCGATTAGACGGATAAGTGGCTTCAGGACAGTGTCTGATGAAGCGGTATTGGTATTGGCAAGGACAATACCAATAGACATATTGGCGGATGAGATGAGGCGGATATACTTCCGCCGTCTTGAGAGTCCAGGACGGACAGCGGCTATAAAAGCGGAGGAAAGAATGACTTCCATGCACAAATGGCAGTCACGATGGGAGAGCAGTTTAAAGGGAAGATGGACATTTCAGCTTGTCCCTTCTATAATCCCTTGGATGGAGAATAATCATTGCGAGCTGAATTATTACGTGACCCAGTTCCTAACTGGTCATGGATGTTTTAGGAAGTACCTGCACAGATTTGGACATGATACTTCCCCTATATGCCCAAACTGTGTAGACGAAGAGGAAGATGCGGAGCATATTCTAACATGCTGCCCCAGGTTTAGACTAGATTAGGACCAAACCGGCTCATTGAGGAGCTGTTGAATTCTAGGACGCTATGGAGCCAATACAGCCAGAAAATGGCCGAAGTAATGATAGTACTCCGAAGGTTGGAGGAACGAAGACGAAATTTGAGATGATGTGATAAAGCTTTCGAGCTAACCAGCCCCCCGCGAAGTAATACCTTACGGCAGTCCCGCGGGGGGAGAGTGGTTGATGTGTGTGTAGGGGGTGGGTTTTAGTACGTAGGCACCAAGTGAATCGTGCATGCTTTTGTTGGAACAAAAGTATCTTTAGAAGATTTACCACCTCCGGCTCAAGACAAAAAAAAAAAAAAACATTCATCGAACTTAATATTAGTTCACTAGCAAGTATGAGAGCAAAAGGGATGGACAAGCCAGCAGACGCAACAACAAATAATGCAGTAGCTATAGAATTCTCGAGAAGGCGAGAACGCGAACCTTCTACTCCGAGAACCATCATCAGACTGAAGACATTCGCATATAAAAGGGCAAGAGAAGACAGGTCAGAGTGAATTCAGTCAGACTTGCGTGCAGTTGCGTATGAAGTAAAAGTCGTGGTTCGAAGATATTCGTTGTGAACAGTATAGCGAGTAGTGTGTGAATAATATCGGACAAGCAATAGATTGCTGTAGTTTTTACTGTGTACGTTGTATCGGTTAAGTTTGAACAGTGAGACGTAAAAGTAGTGTGAATAATAAAGAGTTTCATTAAAATAAACACATATTTGTTTTTATTTGGTTTGCAGTCATCGAACTCATAAATAAACGTTTTTATAAAAGTAAAAACCTGTTAAGTAACGATTATTAATTTGATCAGTTTTTTTTTTGAATGGTGAAATAAAGATTACAATTACGATTATTTTTGGTTAAAATAGTTAAGAATTGATTATGATTACAATATAATCAAAAAATAATCAGGATTACTGGCGATTAGTTTAATGTGATAAAGCTTTCGAGCTAACCAGCCCCCCGCGAAGTAATACCTTACGGCAGTCCCGCGGGGGGAGAGTGGTTGATGTGTGTGTGTAGGGGGTGGGTTTTAGTACGTAGGCACCAAGGATGGTGAATCGTGCATGCTTTTGTTGGAACAAAAGTATCTTTAGAAGATTTACCACCTCCGGCTCAAGACAAAAAAAAAAAAAAACATTCATCGAACTTAATATTAGTTCACTAGCAAGTATGAGAGTAAAAGGGATGGACAAGCCAGCAGACGCAACAACAAATAATGCAGTAGCTATAGAATTCTCGAGAAGGCGAGAACGCGAACCTTCTACTCCGAGAACCATCATCAGACTGAAGACATTCGCATATAAAAGGGCAAGAGAAGACAGGTCAGAGTGAATTCAGTCAGCCTTGCGTGCAGTTGCGTATGAAGTAAAAGTCGTGGTTCGAAGATATTCGTTGTGAACAGTATAGCGAGTAGTGTGTGAATAATATCGGACAAGCAATAGATTGCTGTAGTTATTACTGTGTACGTTGTATCGGTTAAGTTTGAACAGTGAGACGTAAAAGTAGTGTGAATAATAAAGAGTTTCATTAAAATAAACACATATTTGTTTTTATTTGGTTTGCAGTCATCGAACTCATAAATAAACGTTTTTATAAAAGTAAAAACCTGTTAAGTAACGATTACTAATTTGATCAGTTTTTTTTTTTTTTTTGAATGGTGAAATAATGATTACAATTACGATTATTTTTGGTTAAAATAGTTAAGAATTGATTATGATTACAATATAATCAAAAAATAATCAGGATTACTGGCGATTAGTTTAATAATGAAAAAGAATCAAAAGTAATCAAATCGTTTTCAATAATTACTTACAAATTATTTTTGAATATTTTAAAAGAATCAAAAAGAAGTTCTGATTACAATTTGATTACTTTTGAATATTTGAAAATAATCGAAAAGAATTTGAAAGTAATTATTGAAAATTATTTGATTACTTTTAGGTTACTTCTGATTCTTTTTGATTATTAGACAAATCGCCAGTAATCCTGATTATTTTTTTATTATATTTTAATCGTAATGAATTAGTAATTCGAAAAAATTGTTCATAGAATTATATAATCATTACGATTATTTTTAAAAAGTAGTGTAATTGATTACTAATAGAACTTTAACAAGTATATATAAAATAAAGTAATACACTGAAGCCTCGATATGTGTAGTTAATGGGAGCGGGAGAAATGAGTGCAAATCGAAACGACAATAATCGAATAAACCATTGGATATTTTTAAAATTTTGCACGATATTGGTAAATACGCAATTTATTAATTTTTATTTATTAATTCTTCATTTGATTGTGTCATTCTGCAAAAGTCTGATAGAAATTTTATGATTGGAAATAATAAACGAATCTTTTTTTTCATAAAAAAGCGTTCATTATACGAAATGTTCGATAACCGAGGCTCCACTGTATCTACTGATATCGTGTTGAAATATTTGTATTACCTAATATAATACAAACTGAAAAAAAATTTTACGCAATTGTAATAGTAATAAAAAAAAATTTCAAATATTCAATTAAATTAAAGCATAGATTTTGGAATTGTGATTTATATTCTAGGGAATATGATAAATTTAATTGCAATAAACTCTAGTGAGAGTAAATTTTTAATAATAATTTGTTTACATTTAGATACATTAACTAACTAAATAACCGTAAATAATGATTACATTACGATAAATTGAATTTATTTGAATGCCTAAAGGTAAATCGTGATGTGCAATACTCTTTCCTTTAAATACATTCCGAAGGGTTTTAATTCCATCAACCTTAATTGGCGGATGTACGATTATTAGGATGATAATGAGAAAATAAGGTGACCAATCAGCTAAAAAGACAAACTATTTGTAAGAAGTTTCAATGAAACCTGATATAGGAAGCAAGTGGTTAAGATGTGTTTTAAATCTTAAAAAGAAGTTGTGCTCATATTAAATTACTTTATTTATCCGAAACCAAACTGCCCAAATATATTATATCGACAATTTTATTACACTTATTATTTATCAATTTTCGAATTAAAATTATTGGCGTTTTTATATAAATTATTTCCTCAATATACATAATACTGTTACGTTTTTAGCTTTTTAAAAACTTATTAATTGCAAACCAAGTAAAAACAAATCTGTGTTTATTTTAATAAAACTCTTTATCATTAACACTACTTTTACGTGCCACTGTACAAACTTATATAACGTACGCAACAATAACCATAACAATATGTGCTTGGTCGTTATATTTCTCTGGTTATATCCTTTTTATAAGAAATAGCACCTGTTCGTTATTCTCTGTTCACAACCTTCTTGTAAGCACAACATTTCTGCTCGCGTAAACATTAACAACCCTTCGGTAAACTTTAATACTGACGCAACTTGTCTACACACCGCGACTGATTAGTTCATACGGAACTTCACGCAAGGCTGACTGAATTCACACTGACTCGTTGCCTGTCTTGTCGTGCCCTTTCTTTTTGCAAACACAACACTTCTGTTTCCGTAACCCTTCGGTAAACTCTACTACTGACGCAACTTGTCTGCACACAGCGACTGATTAGTTCATACGCAACTTCACGCAAAGCTGACGACGGTTCTCGAATTACATTATTTGTTGTCGCGTTTGCTTACTTGTCCATCGCTTTTGTTTTGATGCTGGCTGTTGTTACTTGGAAGATATTCGATTTGTGTATTATGTACACATTGCTTCTTGTTGTGTTCGCTTTCGTTGCGCTTGCGTTTTCTATCTCATTCAGACTCATACTGATGTTATTGTTGATTTACTTACAAATCGTTCAGTGTACATATGGGGTAGTGTAGCTGGTAGCATTTGTTTATTGTTTTTATGTGAAACGGTATTAGGTCGTTTCGATCTTCGTAACAGTACTTATATACAATAGAACGGCCCACCAAAAAAAGTGCTCGAACCTTGGACTTTTTAAGATGAAATTTAAAATATTTCGACTCCAGTTTTGACCTCTCGTGAGCTGGACTACTTTGAAATAGAGTCTATTATAACGTAATATACAAAATAAAAGACTGCTTATAATTGATTCTTCACCAGACTACTAAAATGTGATAATCGGGCATAAAAGACAGAATGTACAACTGAATATAGAAGTGTTCGAAATTATAACGATATGAACCATAAAATTCTAAACTTGCCCAAATAGTGGAATTATCAGGTACGAAAGATTGCTGACAATTTTAACTTGGATGAACTTTGTAAACATAAAATTCTTTCTGGTAAAGATGAAAACACATCAAATATCGAGACTGACAGATGTCAAAGATATGTTTAGATATTAATTATATTGGTACATTTTTACCTTTTTAAAAACGTTTGAAATATGAGTTCGTTAAATGCAAACAAAATAAAAATAAATTCGTTTTTAGTTCCAACTAAATTCCTTATTGTATCACTGTCTACAATTTGTCGTATATAACAAAAATTGCTTGTTTGCTATTCTTCTTCCACAACTATTTGCTATTCTGCTCACCACCGAGATCTTCAAACAACGTCTGTTGTCTTCATACGCAACCCGACCTTACACAGGGTTGACTGAATTCTTACTACTACTCGTTGCCTGCTTTGTCTTGCCTTTTTATATGCGCACGAAATCAGTCTGATGAAGTTTCTTGAAGTGGAACGTTCAGGGTTTCGCCTTCTCGAGAATTCTGTTCTGACTACATTGCTGTTTGTGTATTGTATACGCATAGTCCTTTTCTCATGCTGATGTTGTTGTTGTTGGTTTACTTTCCTGTAGTAAATAAAATAGTCGGTTGATAAAAACGCAAATTATAAATTAACTATTCTGCAAATGACTACAAAATGGTTTAAATCTCATGCAGATATCAACCAAACATATTTATTGCATAGAAACAAAAGTAAGAATGAAAAAAACCAAAATAAGAAAATGTAAAAAAAAATAATAAGACAGAGGAAGCATGTCAGTAAATCAAATATCAATCACAGATACAATCACAAATACGTTATTTTAGGTGGTGCTCAATTTAAAAAAAGGAAAACCCAATTAAATATTGTAAATTTATGATAAAATTAATAAAAGTGATATTGTTACATTCAAAATAGTTCATTAAAAATCAAAATATAAAGTATACATACATATATCACATCTATAATTGTACTAGTAATTCTGAAGCGCATTTTTCTAAGCACTTTTGGTAAGTATCTTGTACAATCTTAAAAATATGTCTTATTACCTTTTTGTATTTTAACAGGTAAGCGTAAATAAAACTTATAATAAGGCGCATTGCCAATGTTCACACAAAGTTTTGAAGTAATTTGATGTAAAATTTTCTGAAATGGATGCAAAATTGTCAGAAATAATAGGTAAGATAAAAATATATAGTTTGTCTACCAAAATATCGCCATTTTCTGATAAATATTTATATTTCAAGACGAAATTAAGGAGCTCAAAGAGATAATTCAAAAGGAGACTATAATGCCAGCATTGTCTACATAAACAGTAGTGACGGAAAGCCTAGTATACCAGGAATAAAACTATGCGGCAATTAAAACTATTTTTCCAATAAACACCGAGGAGCTGAAAGCGCTCAATGATAACATAATCGATGAAAATCAGCAAATTTACGTGAGTTTATTCTATTTTAGTTTTATCATTTTCAAATTTTTATAAATTTTTGTAGACTATGAAAAAGTTTTTGATGCATTGACTCTGTGACGATTCAGATAAAAAATTACGCAACGCCTTAGCTATTATTAAAAAACGACATAATAATTTTAATACTTTATACAAAATATTCTTTCAGTGCAAACTTTCGAATGTGTGCTTATATTTTTCATTTTACTTCTTTTCATTACAACTTTATTTTAAGTCATGAAATGTACATGAATTTTATTTTTAATTAAACAAATTATTTTTTGTTTTATAACAATTATTTCTAAATACAAATATATTTATAATAGAATATAAATAAAACTTTTTAAAATTGAATTAAAAAAAAGGTTTTTAAATAATTTAGTATAAACCAATAATTAAATTTACTATATAATTTATTATTTTATACTTCTGTATAAAATTAACACACACAACATAAGTGGTGTGAGAAACTGCCGGCTTCTTGGGGACGATTGCTGTAGACTGTCTAATGGTGAAGGTATAGCACTGATCAGTTTATAGTCACCAGCAGCAACTCGTTTACGTTGTCATCTTCCCTCTTTCCACCTTTCCTAAACCTGCACAATGCACTGCATGGCTAGGGGTCATCCCCTGAGAACAGGTTTAATCAAAAGAAAAAAAAACTACAAATTGGTTAAAAAATTAGTAATTTGTAGTCAACTTAAAAGTCATGCAAATAATGAGTCGGCGACAAGGAAAAAAGTCACTTAATCCACTAGATGTGCTTATTAAAAAACCAGTTTGAAGTAACTTTAAAATTAGTTTGATTTCCTACAGGGTTATAACAGTTTCAATGCATGTTTTAGTGTAGCTTTTGTTTACCGTTTATTTAATGTTAAACAATACTACACTGTTTTAATTTTCGTAACAATATGTCTTCTATTTTCCATCTTTCAACTACTACTTTATAGCAATGCATTACTGTAATGTAGTTTCTCATTCTTTTTATAATTTAAATGATGGTAGAAGCTTGAGGTTTCATATGAGAATATATGTCTCACATCTTCTATTTGTGTCTACAATGAGTAAGCAAGTGTAAATGGACTTTAACTTTCTCAACATATAAGAGGAGTACATATACGTATATATAGTGGCAATACAAATCTTATTAATTAAAGTAGAACTTAAATTAAATTAAATAATTACAAAACAAAATGTCTTAATATTTTTTCTTCACAGTATACGCACATTACAACCTTTCAAGTCAGGATTATTGACTTAGTTTCTCACACTACTTATGTTGTGTGTGTTAATTTTATACATAAATAGCGACAGATTTTTGAGAAACTTTTCATGGTAATTTTATTTACTCTCAGAGTTTTTGCCAGAATTCTGCTGAGAGGAAATCGCCGAAGAATTTTTTTTGTATTTTATTTTGATGTCTGCCCTGGGACTCGAACTCTGACTTAACGTCTAATAAGCCAGCACACTACCTACTAGACCACGGCTACTTCATGTATTCTTCTCAGTATGTCATTTTTAATTGTTGATCTGAAGTAGACTTTAAATATTATATGTTTTCAATATTTATGTATATCACAACCTTATGTGTACATAAAGACTTACTTGTAACTAAATTAATACTTAAATTATTTACAGAATAATTTCATTTTGATATAAAGTTACATAAAAATGGAAATGGAAGGAAATTATCATTGCACTGAAGAAGAGAAAACAGTTGTTAAAACCATGAAAAATCGCGGCAAATCATTGCGAGAATAGCGAAGACCTTAGGAAGATCTTTACACTTTGTGAAAAATGATTTAACCAAAAAACAAACGCAAGGTGACCTTAGAAAATTAGCTCAGACATCAATAGAGGGATACTCGTATTGGCAAAAAATTATCACTTTAAATCCTTTAATGCCATTTCTGCTGGGATTTTTATTGGAATTAGTCTAAGACAATTCGTCGTCGTCGATTAGTGCAAGCTAATCTTTCAGGAAAACCTTGCTGGTAAATCTTTACTAATGATAAAACGGAAGAGGGAATACAATAATAGGAAGAACAAACAGAACATAGAGGAGATGGCGGAAAAAGTAACAAAAGATAATCTCAAGCGATGAAACATAAATAAATTCGTTTGGAAACGATGCCCAATTCATTTAGAAATTAACTTATTTCAGTTTCATCGCTCCCATATAATACTTAGCCATATTTTCCGGACCAAAGTAAATGCTCTTTAGCAAATTGTAATTTCTCTTCCGTTTTTCCATTAGTTAAAATTGTGCAGTAAGATTTTTCTAGAAGATTCGACAGAAATATACGATTATCCATCTATTTGTTTCTGAGCTGGTTTTCTTAGGTCTGCCGGAGATTCTGTCATATTTTTTTTGCTAAAAGATATTTACACAAAGTCTAAAGACTTTCCTAAGTTCTTCGATATCGCTCTCAATGATTTTCCGTGATTACTCATGGTTTTAACAACTTTTTTCTCTTCTTCAGTTCAATGATAATTTCCTTCCATTTCCTTTATAATATTTTTTGATTTAATAATGAATAATGAAATAATTCTTACCGTTTCATATAAATACAATGAAAAATCAATGAAAAATTTAATTTACTATGGAAAAAAAATTAAATATAAGTTTATAAGATTTATAGATTCAACGGAATTTCCCTTTTTATATTTAAATAAATGCTTGTACCCTGTCAAATTTTTCGTATTAAAGATGTAGTCAGATGGAACTATAATAAAAACTAGTTTTCGCTGCTTTTTTGAGGGCATTTTTACAATTAACGTTTGTTTAATATTTTAGAACAAGGTGTACCTATTATTTTGAGCAGATGTGAATATCGTCCACCATAAATATGCAGTACCAGTCACTGTTTTGATACTTAAGAAGAAATTTTATAAAGAAATTTTTTCCTATCTTTATTTAATTTAAATTTGAATAAAGTCAAATTAGTTGCTTTTTCTGAATTTAGTGAAATGGTAGATAAAAATTTTAAATGCACTTTGCACGCTTTCCTTTATATTGGGAAAGCTTATTAAAAAAAATTATTTCTATTACGAAACAATATTCACAAAACGGAAATTTTACAATTAACGTTAATTTTGTTTTTTTGAAAATTGTTTTTTAGAAAAAATTAGTTTAAATAGTTTATCTACTGTCCGTATAACCACATTAGATAAACCAATTAAATGATATTTATTTCCTGTATCTGCTCAGTATGATACTTATTGGATGGGTGTCATATTATGTCCCGATATATAGGCCGCCTACTCAGGTTATGTTAGAATTTTGTATTCATGGAGCATAGACACGAACAGGAACTGAAATATTTTAGGATATTTATTGTGCATCCACATTATTGGGTGTAATAGTTCACGGCATATTGATTGTAAAATTTTTCAATGAACTCCAGTCGTGCAGGAAGCTCCTGAACAAATAATAACAGACGGACTAATAGAATAGCCAATACGAGTAAGAAGAGGAGAAATAAAGAAATAAAATATTCGAAGAAGACTAGTGAAACAAAAAGAAAAAAAGAAGGGAAATTAAAGTTCATTTAGCATCAATAAGGTTAAACTAATTTGGCACAGATGGTTGGAAATGTAATCTTCTCATATAGAACGACAGCATCTGTGTGTATTTGTAAATACATACATACATACATATGTATGTATGAACATTCATATGTATAGGAAGGCGTTAGTATGTAAACGTGTAGGCGATGGTGTGTTAAAAATGATGGCATATAAAAGTTGAGACAGTAAAGTAAGTGGGTTTTTTCTTTTTTATCGTTGTACCTCATAAAAATTCAATTTTTCTTTACTTTCTTTTTCCTTTTACACAGATGAGTAGAAATGGTCAGTAAAAGATAATTTGCTTGCAGCCACAATATTGTAGACCATCAAGTACGTATGTAAGTATGTACATACCAAGCATACATACATATATTCGTACATAAATAAATCTACATGCGCACATATGTATGTACGCCAATACAGTGTATTTTCCATAGTACGTACAAAAACATCAAAATTTAAAAAATGAATTTAAATGTTATCTCGCTCCCAATCATAACATGGACAATAAGCTAAACTGAAATTTCTACATCATTATTGTAATCGATTATTCGATTAAAATGTATTTGTTATTTGTCCGTTTCATTTCCCAAACACTGTACTTTTTAAATTTGTATCGATATATGAGAATATGTTGGATGTTATAACGAGTAGCCGAGGCTTTATGTCGCTGGATAATGTTGATGCCCACCGATCTAATTTGATTCTTTCCCAGAAATATGTATGCGCTAGAAAGGTTTTACGTAACTGGTTTTTTTATGAAAACAGATTTTTTTAATTTATAGCTCGTATATGATGTTGTATTGATCACAATATTAGGATTAAGACCTAGCTTCTCACACTAATTATGTTATGTGCGTTAATTTTATATATGAGTTTCGGGACCTATAGACCAAAAGTCGACTCCGAACTACAGAAGAAGAAGAAGCTTTTCATGGCAATTTTATTCACTCTTTATGCCACTAAAATTAATTGAAATCTGCTGAGAGAAAGTCGTTTTGATGTCCGCCCTGGAGTTTGAACTCAGGTTTTCAGTATAATAAGCCGACACACTACCTACTAGGGATGCCAAACGGGATCGAAATTTAAAAATCCCGTGATCCGGGATTTTGTAAGTCCCGATCCCGAAATCCCTGGATATTTCGGGATAATTCGGGATCCAAAAATCCCGAAAAATCACGGGAAAAATCGCGATTTTCTCTGAATAATAAAAATATTTTGTTAACAAAATAATTAAAAATAAAATATAAAAACGGCAAGATAAAAAGTAACAAAAATGCGTAAATGAACAAAAATATAAGTTATTCATACATATGGACATGCATTAGTTAGAGAAAATTATTTGAATTCCATCAAAAAGATTAAAGCATCTAACATGTGATCTGTTAGGCTTGAATGAATTTTGCTGCAGCTTACAAATATTCACCTCTACTACCTCCTGATCCAAATAAATCTATTCCTTTGGTTGAGTATCTAAATCAGTTACCCTTTTAATTCGTTTTATAGGGCTTTTGCATTTTTCGATGCCATCAAATAATTTTTTATCACTGGAACTCAAGTGATATAGAATGTTTTTTTAGGTACTTTTGTAGAGTAAAAATACATATGAATTCACAATACCCTGAATCCCGAAAAATCCCGGGACATGTTTTTAAAAATTTCGGGATTCGGGATTTGTCGATTGTCATCTCTACTACCTATTAGACTACGGCGACTTGACAAATAAGGACGATCGTGCGGAACATAGCCAATCCTCTGAAATGTAAACCTCGCCTTCCCTCCTTTTCGGGGGTACCAAGAGGTTTTGACGTCCGAATAAAGGCGTCCTGCAACCATATGGGGCCTGACCGCCAACCTCGGTTCCAGGATCGAATGTGGAAAGCCAAAGTCTACTCATCTCAAATTCAATGGAATACAGAGACCGAAATAAGGAAAGTTAATGAATATACAAACACTTTGCAGGCATTTGAGCAGGGTTACACACTTCATTCTAACAGTCTTCGTTTTAATCATTCCCATTTCCCGTAATGCACTGTCACAAAAATTGTTAGATTAAATTGTCTTTTAGCATAATGAAACTTCTAGAAGTAAATATGATCGGCACATGTGTTACGATCTTCTTTCATCTCTCGCAAAATCCCAAACAATTTTCGATAGACTGCTGCTATAATAAAATAATGAAATAACAAATGAAATTAATTTCGTATGTAAAGCTTCGAATACGAGTTTGTTAGACCAAAACGAATTTCCATTATTCGATATCTTTATATCGAGCCTTTAGTGACATAAAAACATGGATACTTTTGAAACCACCCAATATGTAATATGTACACAAAAACGTACACAAATCTATACATACGATATGTATGCACCCGTACGTATTTTCTCTACAATTTAAACATTCGTATGTGCACGTCGTGTTCGTATAAACTTCAAACCACCTTAAGAATAAGTTGCATCTACCAAAATAAAGGATAATCAGGCCTACTGAAAAGCCTTAACGTATTAAAAACACAATAAAACTTAGAATTTCATAACCATCGTATACAGCCAGAAAATTGTTAATAACTATTTTTAAATATAAAAAAAAAAAAAATATCGGAAAAATTAATATATAACGGCCGATATTTCTTTGGAAATTAAGACGACGCAACCATTACGCTCAATGGAGACACCTACTGCACCATAATAATCGCTTTTTGATACCCGCTCTTTATGGTATTGATGTGAACGATATTTTGTTTCACCAGGATGGTGCAACTTGTCACAGATCACATGTCACGAATGATATATTGAGTCAAACGCTTGATGACCGTTTTATTGATACAACTGGCCGCTAAGAAGCTGGGTTGGCAGCGGCAGCCATATGAATGAAATAATATTTCATTTCTAACAGGAACATTCTATCCCACAACAAAACAATAAATTGGTAAAATTTCAAACGGTTTTTGTATTATTACACTTTTAAATTTAAACTTCTAAATGGCCCACCCTTTATTATTTCTTAGAAGTTATCTCTTTTTTGGAGATTAATTTCATAACCGAATTGAAATGAAAAGGAACTAAATGGGACGTACCGACTAGTCGGTATATTTTAAATGGCGCAGATACTATATTTGCTTTTCAAGTCCTTTCCACAAAGCTGTGATTAATATTACAAACGATAAACGATAATTTTTGTTGATGCAAAGATTAAAATGATGAATAAAGTTGCGAATCAGGCAGTAACAAAAATATAATCGAATTGCTACCTTTCCGAAAAGACTAATCATACTGATATTTAATAACGCCTTCTTAGATGGAATGAACATTGGCTGGGCTTTAATGGGGGGCCTTTGAAAAAAAGCCTTGCAATTTAGTCAGCTAGGCTAATACAAACAAATATACGAATGTGGCAAATGGAAACACCTACATAGTAGCTGTTCGAAAGTAGTGGTTGTTGGCAAAATATAGTGCTTTAAACATGGATAGCAACAATCTTACCAGATGGAAATGAAAAATACTTTCAAAAGGGTTTATTATTCCTCTTAACCGTATTCACATTAAGGACGAACTAATTCTCTTTTTGTTTATTTTGTATGATTAGCACAATTGTATTATGTCCCGGAATTTTCAAAATTATAGACAGAATTATAAAGAACTAAGTATGTTGTGAAATATCTGGACTCCAACGATTTGTTCAATCAGTATGGCTTGTTGGGAGAACCAGTCTAGATAATTTCAAAGTTTTCCAGTTATAATGGTCGCCTCGATAAGATTGCTCATCATTTTTTTTACTGTTAGTCGAGTGCCATTACAATGGATCGTGGAGGATCAATATTTCTCAGTAAAATAATGGGAAAGCCTATTAAGTCTAACGAATTTAATAATTCGACTGGATAATTGACGATATCCTCAATATTTGAAACTGTGTCGATCGATTAATAACTTCTTAGATTTCCATGGATCTTGTTGAGAATATTGTTGTTGATGGAATTAACGTTAATATTTTTCGATGCTAGTAAAGCACGTTCAGATAACCATTGGATATTTTTAAAATTTTGCACAATTTATTAATTCTTCTTTTGATTGTGCCATTCTGCAAAAGTCTGATGGAAATTTTATATAGTTTGTTATAGGATCCATTGGAATTCTTCCATTATATAAATCAAGCAATTGTTTTGAAAAAATTTAAGCTGAAGCATCACGTTACAACTGAAAACACATATTAGTAGTTAATTTTAGACTATGAACATGTCGCCAAAGATATGATGATTTTAGACATGCATTTAGCTCATCACCTGGCTTTGATCAGATATACAGATTTTCGTATTTACTTTATATAGGAGGGGCCACACCCACTATTGGTAGTTCACCTATTTTGATCCCAAATATTTATATTGAAACTGTAGTTATTTGCACAAAATTTTAGGTATCTCGCCGTTATAATTTTTCCAATATACCCATTTTATTATTAGCTTACAATAGCAAGTAATGTAGTATATGTAGGCGTGGCACATCCTCTACTTGAAATTTTAAAATAAAAAGTAACCGATAACTCCTTCTAGACCTACAGGAAGATACTGTGAAAATTTCAAGAAAATCGGTTCAGCCGTCTATAACGTTCAAACATACAAACAAACAAACATTCATTTTTATATATAGATAAGAATATAAAAAATTTTTGTAATTAATTCACGTGAAAGGCACCACCTGTTATCGTTTTCCAGATATGCAGATTTTAATAATTAGTTCATATGGGAGGGGCCACGCCCGCTTTTGTTGAACTCCCTATTTTTGTCCAAAATATTTATATTTAAACAGAAGTCACTTGTAAAATATTTGGGTACTCTAACTGTTAACGTTTTCCAGTTATGCAGAATTTAGTATTTACTTTCTATGGTAGGTGTCAAGCCCCCTAATGATAGGTCGCCAATTTTTGTAACAAAAAAATCATATTGAACCTAAAATAGTCGTACAAACTTTGAGTAGCTTAACTGGTCTGGTGCAGATTTTATAATTTACCTTATATGGGAGGAGTTAAGACTGCTTTTGCTAGATCGCCTATTTTTGTCCAAAATATTTGTATTTAAACAAAAGTTACTTGTAAAAAATTTGGGGACTCTAGCTGTTACAGTTTTTCAGATATACACATTTTCGTATATGCTTGATGATGAGAAATTCCGCACCCACTATTGCTAGTTCGCCCATTTTTGTCCAAAATGTTTATATTGAAACTGTAGTTACTTCTACAAAATTTGAGGTGTCTTGCTGTTAGAGTTTGTCCAATATACCCATTTTATTACCATACAATAGAAGGTAAGCTTGGCACTTCGCTCATTTGAAATATCAAAATAAAAAGTAGCCTATAACTCCATCCAGACATACAGGAATATACTGTGAAAATTTCAAGAAAATCGATTCAGCCATTTAGCCATCTATAATGTTCGAACATACATACATACAAAAATACAAACAAACACACATTCATTTTTATATACAGTCAAACTCGTTTATAACGAACTCGGTTATAACGAATTCATACATATTTTCAAGTCCCAACGTTTTAATAACAATTTTCATACAAAAAACTTCGTTTATTACGAACTTGTTTATAATGAATTCTCTGTTAAAAGGAACTACTTTAAATGGTCCCAGTAATTAAATTTCATACATTTTACCTCTTTTATAACGAACCCTCAGCAATAATTTTGAAGTGTGGCAATTTACTTTACTTTTAATTAATATGGCAGCATTAAATTATAACTCAGCATATTTAATCAGCTGATAGGTAGAAAAAATTAACACAAATATTTTTGGATTTTAATAAAAAAATACTTTTTGTTTTTAACAAATAAAAAATTCTTTATATTTTATATTTTCTTCTATGACTTCACCCCGTTTATTACGAACTTCGCCTATAACGAACTATTTTTTTTAGTCCCACGGAGTTCCTTATTACCGGGTTTGACTGTATATAGATAGTGTTGGCTGTCATATTTGTTGCTTTATATCGATTGTTATAGATAGGATCACATCAGCGAAGTAAAACTCATTGATACCGAAAGGTATCCGGTTAGAAAGGCATTTTATTTCATTCATATGACTGTCACGGCTCGCTTCATTACCTATCGGATCAATTTTTGTGCATACTTTCGAGTGTATGAGGTCAAATCCTCAATTTTCTCCGGTTTGTCGGCATAACACTTTTCTTTAATGGCGTTCCATAGAAAATAGTGCAGCGGTGTAAAATCGAAGCCTCTTGACTGCCAGTTGACATTACCATTTCAGCTAATTAAAGGGCCACCAAATATTTGGCACAATAAATCGATTTGTGGCATGAGATGTGTGGCAAGTTCCTCCATCCTTTTGAAACCAAACATCGTTCACATCATTACCATGAAGATCGGGTATAAAAATATCGGCTATCATGGTGCGATAGGTGCTCCATTGACTGCAATAGTTACACCGTTCTCATTTTCAATGAAGCTCCACAAGCCGAATCAGAAAATCACTTGCAATGGATGAATTTCCTGAGTGACAAATACAGCAATTTTGCTTATTAGCATACCAATCAAGATAAAAATTAACGTTTCGTGCAGTTTCCAACCAATTGTCTTTTCAATCTTCATAAATCGCAACACTGCTCAAATCGATTCATTACGTAAAGTAGAGATAATGTACTGACTTTTGTGAAAATACAGTGTAACGGCTGCTTAAACCGCAACATTTTTAAAGTGTCGAAAGAAACTTTTATGTGGCTCCGTTTCTTAAGACGATGCAATAGATGCGCTTTACATTTCTTGGAAAATGCTAAATCTATTTTAAGGTTTCTTGACTCCGTACTGGAAAGTATGTAGGTTCTCTGTGTTTCATCGGAGCATCGTCTGTGGATCGCGCACAGAATCCTTCCTTAATCGAACTATCGGTAGGTGAGTTGTAGAAAAGGCAGAGTAGTACATATTTCTGTTTTTCGTGACTTTTTCCTGATCTGCTTTAAACTCTTATTCATGTTACGCTCTATTCTTTCTCTTTCTTTCTTTGTAGTAATGTATTAAAGCTGCATGGCCGACCTTACGGAATTAAAAAAATTACTCTATTTCACTATAATTTTTTTTTTTTTTATTAAAACCAGCACTCAGGGGATGACTCCTACTCATGCAGTGCATTGTGCAGGTTTTAGGAAAGGTGAAAAGAGGGAAGATGCGAACGGTAAGGAAACGAGTTGCTGCTGGTGAGTATAAAATGGCCAGTGCTATACCTTCACCATTAGACAGTCTACAGCAATCGTCCCCAAGAAGACCGCAATATCTCACACCACTTATGTTGTGTGTGTAAATTTTATACAGAAGTGGCGAGACCTCCGAACGACAGATTTTTGAGAAACAAGAAGAGAAAGAGAAGAAATCGCCGAAAAAATACTTTTTGTATTTTTTATTTTTTTGATGTCTGGCCTGGGACTCGAACCCTGGCTTAACGTCTAATAAGCCAGCTCACTACCTACTACCCCTGTAAATAAATTTTAAAAAATGAATTTTAAAGGCGTAATTTTTATCCGTTGCTGTGTTATACGGTGGACTGACATGTACCTTTATTACGTAAACCGCCATTATTGAACTCAATTAATAAATACGCAAATTGTTATAATATTGAGTAAAACTTAAAATCCAGCACTGTCATAAGTGTACACAAAACGATACTCTAGCATCATATAAAAGTTAATAATTCGTTGCAAAATCCTGAAAAACCGAATAAATTCAATTTTTTTCAATTAAAAGCAAAATCGCATTTAAAAATAAACAAAAATAAAAATTTAGGTAAATAAAGAAAGATGTTTTTGGCTAAGGAAATATATAACGCTTTAAAAGGAGTAAATTCTTTAATTGCAACATTTAAATCCACAGTAAATAAACTGCTTGTAAAATAAAATTTCAATAAAATAAATAAATTCTCTTATTGAGGGTACATAAAAATTGCAAATTTTGAACCGCCCTAATTGAGGAACAATGACAAAAATTCTTCTGTATTTTCAAATTATTCGTATTTATTCATAAGTTATGGTGGTTAAAGTTTTTCATTCGAATGAAGATAGGAATTTTTGTGACTGTGTGTCCTATACTCACCAAAACAAAATGTGGTCAAATAACAAAGGATTTTCGAAAAAGGAATTTTTAAAGCTCACAATTACCGTTAAAGACAAATAAAAATAAACCCAATAACACTAACAATTGCACAAAGTAGTTTTCAGTAGCAGTAGTAATTATTTACCACTGATCAAGAGGTCTTCTCCCTAATTATTAAGACTTGAGTTGCATGACGTTGAAAAGCACCAGGTTTTGACAGAATCAGTAATAAAATGATTTCGGAGATGCCGCGCCTCACAAAAAGATAACTACTCTTCATATTCAATGGAGTTTTGCGTCTAGAATATTATCCACGGGCATGGAAAATTTCGCTTATATCTATGATCCCGAAACCTGGAATGGACCACACAAAGGTAGAGTCATACAGACCAATAAGCCTGCTGTCTAATATATCAAAGCTGTTCCAGGAAGTTCTAATCAAAAAGTTACATCCTTTATTGAGTGACGGTAAGCGTATTCCCAATTATCAGTTTGGATTTAGAAGCAAACATAGCACAATCGAACAAACACATAGACTGGTGAATGCCATAAGAAGGACTTTTGAGGAGAAAAATACTGCTCCTCTCTATTTATCGATGGCGTTTGATAAAGTGTGGCATGAAGGTTTGATACATAAGCTGAAACAAAATTTGCCACCAAATGTCTACAACCTATTACGAGAGTATTTAATTAATCGTAAGTTTAATGTTAAGGAAGGCAATTTCTTAAGTGAGTCCCAGACTATTGAGGCCGGAGTACCTCAAGGAAGTATCCTGGGACCCATGCTATATCTGGTATATACCGAAGAAGGATAAAGGTTAACGAGCAAAAATGTACACATTTACACTGCGTAGGGAATCCTGCCCGCCTGTTCGAATAAACAACAAAATTATGCCTCAGAGATCTGTGGTTTAATATTTGAGTATATATCTTGACCACCGGTTAACAAATGAAATTGAAGGCGAGACAAATAAATTGGCTTTTTAATAGAAATTCGGTCCTTAGCTTGGATTGCAAGCTCTTTCTCTTAAATGCAATTTTGAAGCCAATCTGGTGCTAGGGAATGCAGTTATGGGGCACTGCCTCAGCTTCTACCATTGAACGTATGCAAAGGCGACAAAATAAAATATTGCCATTGATAACAAATGCCCCATGGTTTATAAGAAATTCCAACATTCTTAAAGACCTGAACATGCCATTGGTTAAAAACGAAATCTCGAGGTATGCTGAGACGTATTTGAAGAAGCTGGAGGTCCACCCGAATCCACAAGCCCATGTAACCTTGAATGATCGTGGTCACATCCGATTGAGAAGAAGAGACACCGCGGACCTCATAAGAAGAAGAGTGAGAACAATGTCAAATTAATTCCGTGAACCATTAATATTTCGTCCCTCGCTGGCTGGACTAAATTAACATAGTAGAATTAGCATAGATTTTAAGATTTGAGATTTGATTTGACTAATTGTTAGCTCACATTACAGTGAGGATACAATTAAATAAAAAAAAGTGAAAAAAGAGGTTTTCTTTTACTGAATTTAAAAAAATATTGAATCCTGCTATTAAATCCATTATCTAAAAAATATTTTTTGATATTAGCGTTTTTCTAGTAGTTCTAACTTTATTAGCAGGCGCAGAATCTTGCTAAAGAGTCTGTCATTGATTTTGGAACATTGAACGGTTAATTGTTAAACAGCTTCCCAAAACCCCTTTTTGATAAACTTTGGCCGATGTTTTCAGAACATCTTTCGACTTTATTAGCTCCATTTTTTCAGCACTTTAAGCATGCCTCACCAAAAGACGTTTGTATTTTGCCAATTTTTTTAACCTTTCAGATCATTTGAAAGCAGCAAGTTTCAGGTCTTTTAATAACTCAACTCATGAATTTTTCCGAGACATTTATCTACGGGTCCATAATTTTTTGTTTATGAAGAGAATTTCATTCAGCACTTAATTAATTTGGTTGCCGAAGACGTACCATATCCCAAACAAACGGAACATTTTGAAAACATCACATAGCGCTATGACGATCATCTTTATTTGATCATTCCATACGGAAAAAATTAAAGTCTTAACGGAGGTGTTAATTGTTTTTAGATATTTTTCACACTGCAAATTCATTCTGACAAATATGGTAGAAAAGTGTGGTTTATACAAACAACTGCTTTTGTTTCACCTAAATAACGAAATGTAAACAGTAAAAAATATTTATAAAGGTACGGTCAGATATGTCAAATGTTTGCCATGTTTGTTTTCCTGTTTGAACTAATTTTGTTTTGTGGTCACATTACGCACATTTATTTTCTCATTTTCGTTTCATCAAATAGAGATATGGCAGAGAAATATGGGAAAACATGTTTGACCAATACAGCTATTACTACGGCAAAGAAGTATTTTGTGTTTTGGATCAAATATTTTTTAGATGTGCCCGTAACTTAAGTTAACTTTAGGTCATCATTTTGGATTCATATTAAAATACAGGTATCCCTCGTATAACGCGCCACTTCTACAACGCGTTTTCGATAAAACGCGATTTAAGAATATAAAACAGTTTCATTACAATGCGAAATTTCGACTTGTATAACGCGTCTTCTTACTAGCGCCATATTACAAAGTCGAAAATCAGTTAGAAAAAAAGTAAACGAAAGCTGATAACTGATTTCACAATTGCAAAATCACTGGAAGAACCTCCAACAAAACGTATTTTATCAAATGACGACAACTTTTCCGATGAAATTTCTTCTGATGAAGTTATACGCTCACTATTTCTACGTAATATGATGTCCGAAGTAAGTGAGACAGGCTAATGGTGTTTTCTTTTCTACAAAGAAAATAGCACCCTATTACAAGGTGCATTAAAAAATGTTGACCAACTCTGTTGTAATGTCATTTTTTATTTGAGAAGAACATAACACAAATATTAAAAAAGGGTTTGCCCTTTATTGCGTTGAAATAAATTCAGTAACTCTGATCCAAAAATATGTCATATTTTTTGACTTGTTTTCAATAAAACATTTAAATATGAAAAGTTGTTGCCAGAGCGCTAATTTTTGAGAGCTTTTTTTATAACAAAAAAAAAAAATATTTCAACGCTGTTCTAGCGATTTTTCATATTACTGTTCATGTAGTTTTAAAGTTACTCAATAAAACAATGAAAAAATTAACTCCAAATTGGATAACAATATCAGGCCACTTTTTTTAAATTTCATCTGGTAGCCTTATAAATAAACAAAAGTCATCTGCTTTACAGGGCATTATCAGCACTCTCTATTTATACAGGGCATAAAATACAATGCCCTCCACCATTAGTAAGTGCGAATTATTTAGAGTGAAACATACCACCCTTTTAGAGGGCGAAACATTTTTAAGAAACAAACGCAAAATTGCATTTTGCCTTAATAAATGCACATTTTTTGGTAGAAAAGAAAATACCATAATTAAATGACAAAATATCAATGTTTTCCGTTTGTTTTTTTTTTATCATGTATTTTAATTTTTTTTTAAATAAAGTATGAATATTGATTTGGAGTTGTAAACGTACGTACATGTTTAATTTAGTACTTATTATGTTTATTGCAACATAACCCTTAAATTTATATGAAAGCTAAGTCTTCTAAACGCGAATTACATAAATCGAAATTTTCCTGGAACGTGTCTACCGCGTTATACGAGGGACACCAGTACCGTTTTATTGAACAAGCTCGATAATAGGTGAAAATAATACTGAGGCTGGACTGATGATGTGCAGTTGTAGATCCACATTCTACAAATCCTCATCTTTAATCGTCTAAAACGTACATAACAATGTAGTATGAGTGATCACTGTAGCACTTCCTCTAACGGCTCATCGACAAAAAAAAGTTGTATATTGCTACGTTTTTACCTTCTTAAAAACGTTTAAAATATGCGTTCGTTGATTGCAAAGAAAATAAAAATGAATATGTATTTAATTTCAAATCAATTCTTTATTGTTCGCACTACTTTTGTGTGCCACCGTTTATAATTTTTCGTATACAACAATAATTGCTTGTTCACTATTATAATTTTCCCAGTTATTGTCTAAGCACTAACAATGCAGATTTTTACAACGAAGATCATCAAACCATGAGTGTTTAGTTCACACGGAACAAGACTTCACACAACACTGACTGAATTCTGACTGCTCGTCATCTGGTTTGTCTTGCCTTTTTATAGATAAACAGTCTGACGAACGTTCTACAAGCAGAATGCTCGTGTTTTCGCTTTCTCGAGAATTCTATCGCGACTTCATTGCTGTTTGTGTATTTCGTTCACACTGTGTACTTGTTGGTTTACTTGTAACAAGTACGTTGTATTTGTTTGTGTAGCTTTTGTTTATCGTTTTAAACGATATTACACTGTTTCCATTTTCGTAACAATATTAAACTTTCGTGGATAAGAACTAAATAAATTTTTTTTTGTGAAGCAGTTTTTAAAGTCTAAAGTTGATTTTTTTAAAAAGTTAGTTTAAAAAAATTTCGATATTCCCAGACTTTCTACTGTTCACATTTTACTCAGTTTATTAGGTTTCCTATACTAGGTACCGTTTTTCTTTTTTTATTTATTTTACTTGTTTTTTTTTTATATTGAATTTGGCGTTGATCGTATGGCAGTCCTATTTCACATACAGATTTTGTGTATTTGTTTTCTTTGTTTTTTTTGTTTTTAAATTTTGTTTAAATTGCATCAAAATAGTGAAACGGCATAATCAAATATTTCTGTCTGGTGTTCATTCTCTCACTTTAAAAGTATTTATTGCTGGCAATTGTCGTATAAAATTTTTATAAAAAATAAACTTTGTATAGAAAGAATAAAAAAAAAAACAACAACAACAAAGAAAATCAAAACAAATGTTTTGAAATAAACATTGATGCGGAAATAACCAAAACACATTGCAATAAAAATGTCCTCGTTTAAGTTTCTTTCTCTTTTTATGCTTGTTTTGCACAAAAGGTCCTTTTGGTTTTAACAAAAATGTTCAAATTTGTGGCTATACAGCTGCATATCTGTTTACGAGGATATATGCACGTACATACGTATGTATGAATGTATGTATGTAGCTATATACCATACCATACATATGTATGTATGAGTATTTTAAACATCCATAGATTGCTTATGTGCTTTTATACGATTATTTTGGTATCACTCTGATATTGTATTGTATGGTATTGCATATACCCACCCGTATGTTGTTGTATTTAGAAACAGTATGTAGCAGATGTTTTTAGTCCTATTTTCCTTATTTTTTGGCACAGATTTATAAAACCATTTGTTTTAGGAAATAGCTGAGGATTTAAAAACTATACAATGATTCAATAACAAATATACACTCAGTTTTACTCTGCCTACTCTTCTAAATGGAATATTTAACCTTTTTTGGTATTAAATTGTTTAAAAATTATTACGTCTATGAGTAATGGCACTCAATTCACATGAATTAGTTCTTCAAAAAAAAAAAAAATTAAAAAAAAATATCCTATCCAATTCTATCAAATATGTATGTACCGATACGAAAATTCATTATGATTGACTTTCTTTTTGAATGGAAATTCTTTTTTAAATTGAATTCTTGAATTTTTGAAATATTTTTATTCACAATATGAAATTAAAAATGTTTCTATAATGATGATATTAGTTTAAAATAATTTATTCCCAATGAATGAATTCCATTTCCAAAAAAAAAAATTTTAAGTTAATAAGATTTTTTTTAAATCAATAAAAATTGTAAATTTTGCTTATTCGAAATTTTTTCATATTATAAAAATTGTGAAACGAATACAGGTATCCCTCCTACTACACGGTCGATAGGTTCCTATAAAATAACGTGTTATGTGAAAGCGTGCTATATGAGACTAGAAGCTGGTACAAAAACAGGGGTTAAGTGCGACAAATCTATTTTAATGCCACAGAAGAAACTTTATTTCTATTAAAAATAACAAAATATTTAGAAATCCAATTAAATATATAAAAAAAAAAATAAATATAAATTGACGTAAATATATAAAAAGCAGACAAAAATCGGCATAAACATATTATGAATGTATATTACGAATTTAGTTTAGTAATTCTCTTCATCATCGGAGCTCATTTAAACGTTTTTTCATTGAAGTCGCCGTGGTCTAGTAGGTAGTGTGCTGACTTATTAGACGTAAAGCCAGGGCACGAGTCCCAGGCCAGACATAAAAATAAAATACAAAAAGTATTACTTCGACGATTTCTTCTAAGCAGATTTCTGGCAAAAACTCTGAGAATAAATAAAATGCCATCAAAAGTTTCGCAAAAAATCTGTCGTTCGGAGTTGACTTTTAACTGTAGGTCCTGCCACTTATGTATAAAAATTAACACACACAACATAAATAGTGTGAGAGACTAGGTCAATAATCCTGACTGAAGGGTTGTATTGACCAATTATGTGTGTATGTCATATCATTAAAAAATCCGTAATTTTGCTTTGTTTCCTTGTCCGTCCAAGGTAGTTGTAAATTTCTTGATATGTTGGTAGGCAATTTTGTAATTCCCTTTTGAATTTTCGGCTTCTTTCAGCACAAGGGTCTGCATCCAAGAACAGGTCAGGTTTCGTGATTAACTCTAGGATCGTTAGGGAATGTCGCCGCTGTCTCTACCTAGTCTCAGGGCACTTCACCGGTGACTCTCTGGTGTGGGTCCCCGGATACAGTGATATTCCGGGAAACTGTAGGGCGGACGAGCTCTCCAGAGCTCCTCTTCCGGAATCCTCTTCTTCTGTTGAATTGGGTTCGCCACTTGCCTCGGTCAAGTTGACCATTGCGCGGAGGTTCCTTCGGAACGCCGACCAATCCTGGGCCAATGAGGAGTCCTGCTCCACCGCTAGACTTACCTAAACCAGGATGGATGGAAGGCGTACCAACCGATTATTAGGTCTCGGGCATGAAGTCGTCTCGACTGTGGTGGCCGTGCATACGGGTCATTGCATCATGGGTAGACACGCTGAGGGAATGAGGCTCCCTTTTAACGACCTCTGCCGTGAATGCAGGCATACCGAGGAAGAGGAAAGTGTTATTCACTTTCCTTGGCAATACCCGTCTCTTGCTAGGTGTAGATATAGATTGTTTGGCTCCCCCATTCCTTGTTAGCTTAACGGAGCTATCATCTATTGATATCAAGGATATAGCTTCGTTCATCAAATTTTGTGGCTTCCAGTGCGGGTTAATCGTGCTTTTGTTGTGCAGCCCTTGCACTGATCAACTTCTTCCTTTTCCCTTATTAGGCTGAACTTTGTTAGTACAGGGACTGCGTTCACCCATGGCGAGGTTTGTGATCTCAGACCTACCACTACGACCTAACCTAACCTAATCCTTTCTGTAATTTTTTTAGTATCAAATTCTTAACTCCATTGACTTCATCAAAGCTAGAATCGATGTCATTCACTTGGGGTTCGGATGCGATTTCTACCAAATCTGTTTCCAAAAGTTCTTGTTCTACAAATAAGCCTTGAACATCTTCAATAGGCATATCCACAAACCCTTCTACTCCGATCGACCTAGCAAGTTCTAATACGCCACCTAATTCATGCAGGTTGTTGTAATTTTCAACGATTAGGATATGATATCGGTGCAGTCTTTAATACATTAATAGATTTTTAATAACTTATGTCTGAAATCCATTGCAATGATCTTCTTATGTAATAAGGCTTAAAAAAATAGTGTTGTAGAATTACCGATTTATAAGAGGTTTTCGGAAATTTTTTATTCGTGTTAAAGTGAAATCGTGTTATAGGATATCGTGTTGTAGGAGGGATACCTGTACTTAAATCATTACAGCACAACATAAATATTTTTATTCCAGCTGAAAAATTATTTATTGCATCTTCTGATAAAAATAAAATAAAAAAGTTATCAAAACTTTTAAAACAAAATATCCTTTTATGCCTGATCAACATCAAGAACAAAAGTAGCTTTCGTCCTTGCTTAATAGGGTGGCTCATTTAAAAGTTCAAATTTAAATAGGAATAATATTTCATTTATATGACTACCAAGGATGGCCTCACTGTGCCCCATTCCATCGGACCAATTTTCTTGCACTTTTTCGAGTGTATGTTTGTATCGTTAATTTCATCACGAATGTTGGCCTTCAAATACTCAATTGTTCGTGGTTTGTCGGCATAACACTTTTCTTTAACAACGCCCCACAGAAAGTAGTCCAACGGTGCCTTGGCGGCCATCAAAAGTGTGAAGCAATAAATCTATTGTGATATGAAATATGAAACCAAACACCTTTCACATCAATACCATGAAGAATGTTAGAAAACAATTTGTTGTCATGATGCAATAGGTGTCTCCATTAACCATAATGATTGAGCCAATAATGCTTGCGCTCCAAAAGCCACTCCAAAAACTATGGAATTTCTGAGCCTTAAATACGGCAATTTTGTTTATTAACGTACTCACCCAAAATAAAAATGAGATTCATCCGAAAAGATTTTTTTTTTTTTTGGGAAAATCGACATCATTGTGTCGATAAATAGCGTAGAGATAACAGATATGGCACTCCTCTTCTTTTAGACGAGTGTGACGACGTTAGTCTACGATGTTACCAGTCAGAGCATTCAGTTGCAATAGGGCTTTTTCAAGTATTTCTTTAAAATCATAAATGAGATCTTATTTAATCGTCTTTAATTTTAGAATATGAGAAGCTAAGATAGTTTCCCACAATTGAATAGCATAATACCATAACGATTTTAAGCGCGCATTGTAAAGTATACTGTTACGTTTTTACCTTTTTAAAAACGTTAAAAATATGAGTTCGTAGATTGCAAATAAAGTAAAAATAAATATGTGTTTGATTTTAATAAATTCTTTATTATCTGCACAATTTTTGTGCCACTGTTCGAACTTGTTTCACGTATACAATGATACTTCACAATATGTGTTTGTTCTTTATACTACTCTGCTTACAACCCTTTTGTAAGCAACAACACTTGTTAGTTATTCATCTTTCTCACAACCTTTTTGTAAGCACAACACTAACAACTGTTTTCTCAAACGCAACTTGTCTGCACACAAGTCTGACCGAATTAAAGCTCGATAGATTTTAATTCTCAACCAACGTGACGTAGTCTTACACGATCAAATTCAAACTCTGCCCTGCTCGCTTTAACTTGCCTTTTATATTACTGGATCATCAGTGTGATGAATGCCCTTGAAGGACGATGACGTCCTTCGGGAATATTCTAAAAATGTAAACAATCTATTCTTATTTTTGTTGTTGCTTGTTTACATTCGAGCAGGTAGATTAGTTGTTGTTGGTTTATTTGTCTATCCTATTTTATACTGCACATTGTTGTTTCTTGTTTACTTTTTAGTTCCCTTTATTTTGTTGTTGGTTATTTACGTCTTTTTATCCTTTATTCTTGTTGGTATATTTTTCTACTCATTCATTGATCACGTGAACAGTGCGCTGTTTTGTTTTTGGGGCTTTTGTTTATCATTTTATGCATGATCATTGTGTTGTTTTTGGAGCTTTTGTTTATTATTTTAACAACACCATTTCCACTTTCGTAACAATACGTTTGTAATCTTACTTCAGTTGTCAGTTTTCGCTAATTAACCTAATTTCGCTGCGTAGATCAGTTCGAAGTTTTGGAATGTATTACAGCGGTAAAATCGAACGCAATCGGTTCTAATGATATAGATCCTTTCTTTTTGAAAGTTTTGACACCTCGACTTTTATCGTATTATACTCACTTATTCCATACAGTGCTGACTAAATCTACTTTTCCTGATGAATGGAAACTAGTTAAAATCCTTTCCGTTCCAAAATCAAGAAATGAGTTGCCAATTGCTATTCTCCCTTTTTTGTCGAAGGTAATGGAGAACATTATGGCTAAACAGGTTATCTGGAATGTCACAATTATTTAACAGTTAGTCAGTCGGGTTTCATGAAAGTCGGGTTTCTATTAAATGTAGTTGAGGATCGTTTTTTTTTTTTTGGCGTGTGAGGTAGGAATCAAAATGCCTTCGCACTTGCAGTGACCGTCGTCAACTGCGTCGAGTGGTATTTCCACTAAAACAATCCCTCCTGCTCTTCTGGGGATACTCCCTTTCGGGAACGGCTATCTGCATTACTTCTGGAAGGGTCCAGAATGACGTCCAGTTAAAGACCGTTGTCTACTCTCCCATGTCTGGATATGCCGTATTTGAAGCTATTTTGCTCGTCTTCTCATGTATCATTCCATTATGTTGTGTCAAGGTTGAACTTCTTTCTGCGGAGTACATATTCAACGTATCTTCTTCTATCTTCGCTTTCGAGCATTGCGTCCACAATGGTGTCGGGTGTAAATTCACCAATTTGCTCTATCAACATGTTCTTCTTGTCTTGTCATTTAATGTAATGGAAGAATGTGTGTTCAACGTCGTCACTCATTTCCTCGCAATAAATGCAGCCAGGATCAGACACCTTGCCCATGCGGTATAGATATTTTCAAAAATAATCATGATCCGAAAGAAATAGGTTCAGAAAATAGTTAGTTTCCCCAAAATTTCTCCGTATCCATGCTTCTATAGACGGAATAAGTTTATAAGTAAATCTGCTGCATGTTTCCTCACTCCATCTACTTTGTCATCGCCATAGTGTTTGAGATCTGCGCTACTAATGGAAAGATTTTCCCTCTTCGTTCTACAAGACTTTCTTCGCTCAAATGCCAGCAGGTCAATAGGTATCTCACCGGCGATCAATAGGACTGCGGCGCCCGATACTGTGCGGTAGGCCGAGGCAACTCTTAATGCCGTTGTTCGTTTAATCTCCCCATATCTCGCTTCCGTACAGCAATATCGAGTTCGTCGCCGCCATAATCAATTTTCGTTTGGCCTGTCCGCCAATATTTGCCATCATTCTGCTTAGCATGCCCATTAGTTTCGCTGCCTTGGTAGTAATAATTAAGTCTAATCGAGTGTTATGCACAAATATCTAACTGCCTTTTTTGTGACCAGTGACACATCACCTATTTGCATACTTATCTCGAGCAGGATGTGAGCCATTGTCATCAGTATGACCTCAGTCTTGTTCTTTGCGAGCTCTAGACCATGATCCTCAAGCCATATCGGAGTCCTTATCTAGTTGAGGATCGTAGGTTGGTGCTAGATGTAAATAGTGTAGGGTTTTTAGTTCTTCTCGATCACACCAAGACTTTCGATACAGTCAGTCATAAAATTTTATTGAATAAGCTCCGGAAAGTGTTTAATTTTTTTAATTCTGCCGCTTGTACATTTTTTTCTTATTTGTTTGACAGATGTCAGAAGATTCATTTGAATGGAAATATTTCAGATTCGCTTAATATTAGTAGAGGTGTTCCACAGGGATCAATTCTGGGGCCTCTGTTGTTCTGTATGCATATTAATGCTCTACGGTTTGTTTTGGTTGACTGCCGTATTTATATGTATACTGATGATATGCAGATTTATACCAGTACTATTAAGGAGAATATTGTTTCATGTTTACACTCTGCTAACCGTGGTTTGGATAGGATTGACGGTTGGGCTCCCGCAAATGGACTATGCATTAATCCCTCAAAATCCTACTGTATAGTGCTTTCGTAAGCCAATATTTCAGTTCGGGTTAATTCTGGCAGTCGTACATTCGATATTTTTTAGTTTTGGGATTCTGTCAGTCATTATCGATTAATATATATTGAGATTTCTAATGACAGCAGCCGATAGCGTGCAACTGTTCGAATGCAATCTTGCGAGTTTTTAATCGTAAGCAAAAAACCAATTGAGTAAAGCTTTTTTTGTTAACAAAAATTAAAAAAAGGAAAATTAAAAATTTTTTAAGAACTAAAGAAAATAGTTAGAATTTTATTATATTAGGTTGAAATTAACAAAAGTAAATAGCACCCAAAACTCAAGTTCTTTGAGTGTTAGCTAATTAAGGATTTAGAACTCTAACTTATTGGTTTGCCACATAAAAATTTGTTTATTTTTCATGTTTACGTTTTTACCCCTTTAAAAACGTTTGAAATGTGAGTTCGTAGATTGCAAATGAAATAAAAATAAATTTGTGTTTAGTTTAAGATCAATTCTTTACTGTTCGCAATATTCTGTGTGCCACTGTTTACAAAGTGATGTAAACAACAACAATTGCTTTCTTTGTGTTAGGCTTTTCTACACTCTTTTGCGTAAAGACTAACACGATAGATCTGTACAACGGATATTTTCAAACCACGATTATTCTCTTCACATACAACACGTTTTCACATAAGATTGAATGAATTTAGATCCTTATAACGGAGATCTTTAGGCCATGATTCCTCTCTTCAAAAGCAACTTACTGACTTCATTGCCCGTATTGTCTTGCCTTTTATATGCTAACGTAAACAGTCTGATGAATGATCTTAAAGTCTGATGTTCGTGATATCCCTATAAATGTAAACATCGTTATTTTATTACTGTTGTTTGCGTATTTTTGTTTACATTTATTCTTGCACTGTTTGTCTACTTTTTACCTTATTATGAAATGAGTTTTGTAGGCATATTTTCATTTACTTATTTATCCCTTTTTTTTATTGGTTATTGCTGCTATATTTTTCATTACTTGTTTGTTATGGAAACAAGTTCAGTATTTTTGTAGCTTTTACAATGTAATGTAATTTTTACAATTCAACGATGCAAAACCAAAACACCATTTCCATTTTCGTAACAATACATATCTAGTCATTACATAGCTTCTGACACCATTTTGTTATGTGAATTAATTTTATCCATGAGTGGTGGAACCTACAGTTTCAAGTCGACTCTGAACGACAGATTTTTGAGAAATAATTTCATTTAATTTCATGACTCTGTTTTTACTAGAAATCTGCTGGGAGGAAATCGCCGAAGAAATATTTTATATTTCGTATTATCTTCGAGATAGCTAAACCATGGTTTGAACCGTAGCCTGACGTCTAATAAGTAAACACACTATTTACTAAATTAAAACAGCTTCTTTTGTGTTCGTCCTAGAAACAAACTTGTTTAAGAACAAAAATTTATTTTTAAAATTCAAGACCCAAACCTATTTAAAACTATTTTATAATTTTTTTTTTTCAAAACTATTAAATTTGTCTATAACGAATTTCAATAATTAAATTAGATAAGGAGTGCGCACAAAAAAACTGGGCTTACACTTTTCGTTATAGAAATAAAACCAAGTGGCGGATTTTTATCATTTTCTATTTCAATTGAAGTAAATAATATTTGAATTCTTTTGTGTATAAAATTTTTTTCGGACCAAGGTCTCAGAACATCCAACTTTTTGAGCTACTTTTATTCCAGACATGTTAGGGTGTTTTAGAAAAATACGTATTATTTTACTTGCTTTGGTTTGGTCGGCAAATCCTGTTTTTTCCACTTCCATGCTTTCTCTCAATACTCAAAGACTCCTTATATTGTTTTATTATTACCTTAGAAACTGTTATTTGGTTAACACCTGCGATCCTAGTAATCGTTTTTTGGAAGCGGCGCTGTTTTTCATTGAAAATTTCAATTATTTTTTCACGACATTCTTGTTGGGGTGTCCATTTTGAAAAAACTATTTTTGCTATTGCAATGACAGTTAGCACGTGGATTTTGAAACAGATGACTAACAGGAACAATGTAACGGTATTCATTTTTTTCAATTATGATAAAAATTATAAGCTTACAAGTAGACCCATTTTTTTGTGCGCACTCCTTATATAAACTAAAAATGAAATTATTTTATGATTTAAAATTACAAAACTATTCATTTCTGATGATGACTGATAACTCAGTAATAAGTTGATAAAATATTTTTCCCTGCCGAAATATAAATTTAAATCCTTTTTTTCTTTTCTTTACAAGATATTCAGAAAAATAGCGATTTCATTTTAAAATAATTTATTATTCATATTGTAATCAAAACAAACTCAAACAGCTGTGGTTTACTTAACATCGAAGACAGACGGCAACAGCAAAAGTCTACATATTCTAGTTTATTTGAACAATGTTATGAATTTTAAGTAAAAGTTTGTAGAAAAAAATTTTATATTTATTTTTTTAATTTATTTCTAATTTATAGAAAAACAAACAAATTCTTAAAATATTCCACAAAAGGAAATAGAAAATAATGCAAACGTTCTGATTATTCTATGTTTTTGGCTTAGAAAAGGTTTAGGTACACCCAATAAGGAAAGAAACTAAATTTGAAATTAAATATATAAAATTATTAGTTAAATTAGCAGAATATCCCTTTAGGCCAATCACTCCATTTAAACAATTTGGCATTGAAGATATCATTTTTTTAGTGTTTTTTGCCGATTTTCACAAGATCTTAATTGTCCTTTGTTTGGGTATTAACTCTTTTATAAATAATACCCAAATCTAAATACTAGCCTCCTGGAGCCATATTACAACTTTGCGGGGCAATATTTAACCTTTGTGGACTTTGGTAGAAAAATTTCAACTTCATGTTTGCAGCAATATGCTTGCGTTCATTGACTGGTTGGAATTAATAATCATTGCGAATCCCTAACTGAATTAATCCCTAACTTAAATCATATAGTGACTCAAATGTGTTGTTACGAAAATGGAAACTATTACTCTGTTTCGTTTGGTATTAAAACGATAAACAAAAGCTACACTAACAAATACATCGAACTTGTTACAAGTAAACCAACAACATCAGTATGAGAAAAGGAGATAGGCAACTAAGCGAACTCAACAACAAGCAATGTGAACAAAATACACAAATATCAATGAAGGCGAGACAAAGTTCTTCAAAAAACGAAAACACGAACATTCTACTTTAAGAATGTTCGTCAGACTGTTTACGTAGGCCTATAAAAAGGCAAGACGGAGCAAACGACAAGCAGTAAGAATTCAGTCAGTCTTGTGTGAAGACGCATTACGTGAGAAGAGGACAATCATGGTTTGAATATCTCCTCTATACAGATCTAACGAACAAGTGTTGTTGCTTACGCGAAGGATGTGAGCAGAGAAGACTAACGAATAAACAATTATTATTGTAATTATTGTTATATACATTAAGTTGGATACGCTGGCACACATAAATAGTGTGAACAATAAAGAATTTCATTGAAACTAAACACTAGTTTATTTTTATTTTGTTTGTAACAACGAACTCATAATTTAAACGTTTTTAAAAAGGTAAAAACGTAATAGTAAAAATGGACACTAGGTATGAGATTATCAAAATGCCGATTTTTCCACTTCAACGGAAATATTTCAAAAAAACTTTTGAAGCAGATTGACAGATAATTAAAACAGATTTTTCATATACAGTTACGAGCAGAAGTGAGTGCATGTTCACAATACTGAGTTTCGTCATCCACAAAAATAAAACCATACAAGCAAATACAAAAAAAAAATTAATTTCAATTCTTTATTTTATTCTTAACAAATAGCAGTAAAAAACAATAATTAATGAAATGAATTTAATGAGTTTGAATGAAAAAACGAAAACAACCCACATAAACTCAATTTTGCACGTTTCAAGAAAATTCAAGAAACTGGCCCAATTTCAATATTTGGTCCATAGACCGTTATTACTGAAAGTGGTTAGATTTGGATTCATCAGAGTAGATAACACGTTTCCAATCAGATGGAAAGCAGTACTGCTAGCGCAGATCCAGGGAACGTGTTCAAAGAAACCATGTGAAGCAAACTGTTAAACACGGCGATGAAAATATTTTGGTTTGGGGATGCTTAATATGGTGGCATGTTGGTCATCTACATTTAGTAGATGGTATCATGTGAAAAAAGACTATCTAAAGATTCTGCAAGCCCATCTTCTGAATTTTGTGGACAAATGTGCTTATCCCGAATAAGAATTTATTTTCAACAGGATGGTGATCCGAAGCACACTGCAAAAATTGTAAAGATATGGGATGGGAAACAAAATTTTCAATTGCTGGAATGGCCGCACAAAGTGCCGACCTCAATTCGATTAAAAATTTTTGGCCATTCGTGAAAATCTGGCTCCGACAGTACGAAATAGCCCCAACAAACGTGGTCAAACTTTGGGTTCGTATAAATACGAAATGGCATCGAATTCCGAAAGATTTTTTTGATCATTTGGTAGAAAGCATCTCAAATCGCGTTAAACAAGCTATTTCTAATAACGGTCTATGGACCAAATATTGAAATTGGGCTAGTTTCTTGAAACGTGCAAAGTTGAGTTTATTTGGGTTATTTTCGTTTTTTCATTCAAACTCATTGAATTCATTTCATTAATTATTGTTTTTTTACTGCTATTTGTTAAGAATAAAATAAAGAATTAAAATTATTTTTTTTTTTTTATTTGCTTGTAAGGTTTTGTTTTTGTGGATGACAAAACTCAGTATTGTGAACATGCACTCACTTCTGCTCGTCACTGTATAAGGAGTACCTAAATAGGTCTAGTTGATTTAAAAATATGTAGACAATGCTTCAAAAAGAGGGAATGACGGTGTAAAAAACATGCTAAATGAGATCTTTACTAGCGAAATATAATTCAAAACATTTAAGTTTTAAATACATATCGCTCCTTTATTGCAACATAGTCATATCTCAAGAAATTATAAATTTGTAGTTACTTAAGTAAAACTGCTCTTTTATACCTTCTGAACATCAGTTTTATATCCCAAGCTGAACCGAAGTTATAGCAAAAGTGTTTGCGACAATTAGATCATAGGACTTATGTCTTGAAAACTTAAATCGCATTTCGACAAGTTCAAGTTTTTTTTTAGATATGACTATGTTGCAATAAAGGAGCGATATGTACCTGGTCCAGATCGCGCAAAAAGATCGGTGGTTGATAGTAGAAGTCAGTAGGTAATAAATATCAACACATCATGCTTTTAAACTATTTAAATCAAATCTGGTGGCTCAAAGAAGTGCGATGTTTCGGAGCCACATTTTTTTTTATTGTTTATTTATTTTCATTTTTCATAAACATTAAACTAACAATAGAATTCAAAATTATACAACGTTACATACAAGAGCTCTCTATTATACATAATATATATAAAAATTATAACGAACTCGGTTATAACGAATTCTTGGTTATTACGTACATATTTTCAAGTCCCAACGATTTAATAACAATTTTCATACAAAAAACTTCGTTTATTATGAACTCGTTTATAACGAATTCTCGGTTAAACGGAACTGCTTTAAATGGTCCAAGTAATTAAATTTCATACATTTTACCTTTATTATTACGAACCCTCAGAAATAATTTTGGAATGTGGCAATAGTCTTTACTTTTATTTAATATGACAGGAATAAATTATAACTCAGCATCTTTAATCAGCTGATAGATAAAAAGAATTAACACATGTTTTTGGTTTTCAATAAAAAAAATACTTTTTGTTTTTAATAAATGAAAAAAATTATTTGTATTTTTTATTTTCTTCTATGATTTCACCCCATTTAATATGAACTTTGCCTATAACGAACTATTTTTTCTTGTCCCATGGAGTTCGTTATTACCGAGTTTGACTGTATTGGATGGAAAATTTAAAAGTTTAAATTTAAAAATGCAATAAAAGGAAAACAGTTTGAAATTATCCCAATTTATTGTTTTATTGTGAAGTATAGTTGTTCTGGTTAAAAATGTAATATTATCCACAGATGATGAGGCTGGCTTCACAGTACCATATACGATCGAGCATAGATTTGCATATGTTTATGGATAGCGCCAAGTATGTCCAACTAGCTGGTAAACAAGTGCCCAATTCCAAAAATCAAAGAATATGAAAAATTTCTACTGGTAACTTGCATTTAAAAGGACATGAGGTTCATTAAGAAATCTCAAATATCGAACACCTAGGAGGTAATGACTGTAAGTTTTATATCATTGAAGAATTTAATTTATATATGTGTTGCATAACTCTATATAAAAATCATTAGCTATTGTTATACTATGTTCAGATAAGCCCTTTTGTTGAGTCAATATTCGGCTTATTGGGTACAATATTTTAAGTGTTCATACATAATAATAGACGCAGTGCTTATTCAATATGCATTTGACTACTGGTTGTTTCAACAACATCGTTCTTATTTTTTTTTTTTTTTTTTTGAGCGCCCTTGTAGTCTTGTGGGTTGTGTACTAGGCTATTAGCCTGAGGGTCGATTCCGACCAGAGGCTCTGGCCTGTGACACTACACAGTGTAGCATATGGTCGAAGTTACTCAGCTCGTATATAATTGGGATATAATTTGATGTAATTTGTAATTGTATTCTAATAAATAAATAAATAATAATAATAATACGTAGCATAAACGAAAATATTCGGCCGTACCGTGAATATTATGGGAATAAGTTATTTGGGAGTAAACTTTCATTCCCATCCCAAAAAATCGGTATTGCGAATATATTGGGAGTAAAAGTTTTTATTGTGAATTAGTGATAAATGCTGTATAAACAAAAATTTTTTATTGTGAAATACTTCTCAACAATTTATCAAAGAAAAATACAAATATTAAAAAATTAATAGCGTTTATCTTCGTTTTTTGGTGCTGGAAGAGGTGAAACGATTAATGGAAAAGTTGCAGAGAAGAGCTATTAAAAATGAATCGAATCCACTATCACAGGCAAATAAGAGTTCAATTCCCTACTGAATGTGTCGATGAAAAGCTTGCTCCACAGCGGTAAGATACTTTCCATACCGCCCATAGTGAAACTCGCCGGCATTTTGAAATTTTTGGCGGAAGACAGCTACCAAAAGTTAGTAGGTAGGTTTGTCGCAGTCTTCATTCAGCGAAATGATTTTAGAAGTATTAAAACATTTGAAACAGTTTTAGGTCGTCAATGGATTATGTGGCCGACTTCTGGGGAAAAGAAAGAGATTGTAAAATGATTTTAAACAAAATACAAAATTCCAGGTGTTGTGGGTTGTATAGACGGCACACAAGTACGATAATTCGCATCGTCAAAGAACCAACCAATGAAGTATATTCAACCGGAAAGGTTACAACAGTCTTAATGTAAGCATATGATTTGTACATGCTTAATAACTCCCTTTTTATATTTTATAAATCATTGCTACCATCGCTTTCACAATACAATTAATCTGCTTCTTATTTACAATTTATAACATACATGTTCCCTTCTTGTTCCCATTGGCAGGTGCCGGGAATTAATTTTACAAAATAATTCTTGGGAATAAACATTGGCGATGGCAAATTTTTTTTATGTTTGTGAATTTATTCCCAAAAAATTTTTTTGGGAACGATTCACGATAGGAAACGATGAAATTTGGGAATAATTATTTGCGATAGGGGTGAATAAATCAATAAATAATTTTTTATTTCTTTTTTACAATTCTCACTATGCATATTTAAATAACGAAGTTTTATAAAAAATTAACACAAAATAACATCCAGATTGTAGTTATTGGTGTTAAATACCAATGCTGAAAGTGTTTGTGACACTACTTTCGATTACAAAACAACAAAAGTTGAGGAAATGTATCGAAATAATGTTATCCAATCACTTTCAGTTTCATATGTAAGCTACCATATACAGTCAAACTCGTTTATAACGAACTTCGTTTATTACGATCTCGTTTATAACCAATTCTCGGTTAAAAGGAACTACCTTAAATGGTCCCAGTAATTAAATTTCATACAATTTACCCTTTTTATAACGAACCCTCAGAAATAACTTTGAAATGTGGCAATAGTCTTTACTTTTAATTAAAATGGCGGCATTAAATTATAACTCAGCATCATTAATCAGCCGATAGGTAAAAAGAAAACACATAGTTTTGGTTTTTAATAAAAGAAATATTTTTTGTTTTTTTAATAAATGACAAGAATTCTTTGTATTTTATATTTTCACCTCGTTTAATACGAACTTTGCCTATAACGAACTATTTTTTCTGGTTGCACGGAGTTCGTTATAACCGGGTTTGACTGTATCTTAAAGCTGACAAAATGTGCAGGGGTGTATAAATTTATAGCATCATTACGTTTTTTTTTTTTCAAATATAGTGTCTTAAACTTTTTCCTCAACAGATTTTATTTTTAGATGAGAAAACAACATTATTTTTCACATTAACGACTTAATTATGTCGCGATTTAAAGCGTGTTTCTATTTTCTTTAACTTTTTCAATGGAACTTTCGATTTTTGTTTTTTTTTTGTTGTTGTAGTCTATATACTCGTATACATATATTTGATTGTTTATGTACAGAGAAAGATAAAACCAAACAAAAAAAAAAAAAGTAATAAAAACGATACTTTTTATTATAGATGAGCAGAGAAGAGCAATTATTTTTGAATATCCCATTGGGACGGGGAGGGAAACAAAAAAAAAGAAGAGCTTGTGTTAAACTGTATATTTTTCGAGTATTGTGGATTTCATCACCTTTCAACGACAAAAGGTTTATACTGGATACATTGAAAGCTCCTTCAATAAAAGTGTCACGTTTCGTTTCAAAATGAAACAACGAAAGAAAAAAAACTAAAAAAAAAGAGATTCAAACAATTTTAAGTGGAGAGAGACATACATATCTCATCTCAACGAGATACGCAGGCATTTTATTGTGACTATTTTTTATTGATCGGAAAGTAAATAAAATGCAATTCGTTTAACATTTTTCTTTCCTTCCATTTCTGTTCATCTTTAACAACCAACGAAGGTAATGAATAAGGAACTAAAACTCTGTTATATCCTTTTCTTATTGCATCACACAAACACACACACACACACTTGCACACGCATATGGGTCGCTATGGTATATCATTCACACATTTATTCAAACTTATTCACACTAATACCATCGAATGAAGGTACAAACGAATCGAATAATAAAATGTGTTCAATTGATGAGTATGATGAATTCAATAAAACGAAGTTAACAAAGCATGGCGTCAATAAAGGAAACTGAAATTGTTATCAACCCAAATACTTGCATGCTAACACACACTCAGTTCTATCGAACACACATAAACATATGCGGGTTTACAGTACAGTATACAGTATAGGGAAACAGAATTTGTATGTTTAAAAAAGCGCATTTGAATTTAGGAGTTTTCATTTTTAATTAATTTTTTTTGTTAATAAAATTAATTAAAATTAATTTGTTAATAAAAAATACAATAATTAAAGAAGCATATGCTTTTCTTATAAAAAAATTGTCTTTTCGTAAAAATAGACAACATCTTTTATTTAATTTCTGAAATAGAAAATATATGTATATACACTAATACCCCGGTTTGCTTCGCCTCGTTCTGTGTCTGCTTCGAAGTTGCGTCTTTTTAAAATTTCTGTGATAACGAAGTTGCGTCGTTTTTGTTTCAGTTTGCGTCGCATGTCTCGAAGTTGCGTCGTTAGTGCTTCGATTTGCGTCGGTAATATGAAAATGTTTGTACAAAGCTAAAACGGAAAAATGGGATTTCCCGTTTAATCCTGGTGCAAATTCGAAGTTAAGTCTTTTTAAAATTTCTGTAACTTCGAAGTTGCGTCGTTAATATGAAAATGTTTGTACAAAGCTAGAACAGAAAAAGGGGATTTGCCGTTTAAGTCTAATGTAAATACATATATACATATTGCTCCTTTATTGCAACATAGTCATATCTCAAAAAAACTTGAACTTGGCAAAATGCGATTTAAGTTTTCCAGACATACAGTGTCAGACGAAACTAACTGAACAAAATACCAATACATAAAATATTAAATTTTTAACGAAATTTCACTCGATTAAATACAACAAAAAGATAAAAATAAAATTTATAACAACATAAAATATTATTGATGATTATATATTCAAGCGTCAAAACAAACTGAGCAACATTTCGACTTCAGTACTTAGTGGCAAAACCTTTATTTTTGATAACCTCTTGACACATTTTTTGCTTTGAATCGACAAGATTATCGATCATTTTCGTTGGAACATTTAACCACCATCTTTGATGGCAGCAAATAGGTTCTCTAATCTTCCCCCAACCTCACCCCGATTAATATTTTAATTTACTATTTCCTATAGATTTTCTATGGGGTTAAGATCAGGGGACTGTACAGGCCACTCCAAGACAATGACCTTTTGTTGCTCCAACCAATTTTTTACAACTTTTGAGTTATGTTTTGGGTCGTTGTGGTGTAGAAATATCCAGGAACATGGCATTTTGTCTTCAGCGTGTGGTAATATCATGTTCTGCAAAATTTCTCTGTACATATGATTGTCCATAATGCCCCACACCATTACGTGGACACCTCCAGGCTTAACAGTACCTCGACAATATCGAGGATGCAAGCGTTGGTTAGGTGGGCGACGTACTCTGTTCATCTCATTTGAGCTTACGATATTAAATTTGGATACGTCGGAAAACAAAACCTTATTCCACTGATCTCTAGTCCAGTTTATATGTTTTTGATCAAATTTAAGTCGAGCTTTTCTATTTTTTTGTGAAATAAATGATTTTTTTTGCTGATCTATACGATTTCAACCCAGCTGCCACAGCTCTTCTTTGAATGGTACGCGTGCTAATATTTAAACCTAATGACTTAAGAACACCGGGAGCGGACTGGAATGGATCATTTTTAAATTCCCGAACTATAAGGGCATTGAAGTAATGCATTTTGGCCGTCCTCCAGTTTTTTTTTTTTTTTTGTTTTGCTACTGACCAGCTTTGTTCAGTTTGTATTGTCGCATTGTGAGTAGAGTTTACAAGTTGTTTATTTTATTTATAGACATTAAGAGTGTGATTAAAAAAAAAAAAAGAAATAATGGTTTCATCAACCGCTATGTTTAACAATTTTATTATAGTAAATATTTTGAAAATATCGAGATTTTCTTTTTTTCGTGTGGTTTAACGTCGAAAGAAAGATTTGTTCAGTTAGTATTGTCCGACAGTGTAAGTCCTTTGATCTAATTGCCGCAAACACTTTTTGCTATAACTTCGGTTCAGCTTGGGATATAAAACTGATTTTTTTTCAACATGTACAGAAGGTCTAAAAGAGCAGTTTTGCTTAAGTAACTACATATTTTTAATTTTTTGAGATATGAATATGTTGCAATAAAGGAACGATATGTTGTCTGATGGTTGCAAGTTGTAGGTCGTTAGTAAATTAAATATTTTTTTTGAAAAATCTATTTCTTCAGCTTAAATTATAAATCAAATGTATAGAAAATCGTGCTTCGTTTTGCGTCGTTTCGGTTTTCGTCGCGTTTCCTCAAGCCCTATTAGCGACGCTAACCGCGGTATTAGTGTACAGTTTATAACGAACGCAGTTATAACGAATTCTTGGTTATTACGTACATATTATCATGTCCCAGCGTTTTAATAACAATTTCCATACAAAAAACTTAGTTTACCATGAACTCGTTTACAACGAATTCTTTGTTAAAAGGAGCTACTTTAAATGGTTCAAGTAAATAAATTTTATACATTTTACTTTTTTATAGCGAACCCTCAGAAATAATTTTGGAATGTGGCAATAGTCTTTACTTTTATTTAATATGACAGCAATAAATTATAACTCAGCATCTATAATCAGCTGCTAGATAAAAAGAATTAACAAATATTTTTGGTTTTTAACAAAAAGAAAAAAATATTTTTTGTTTTTAATAAATGAAAAAAAATTATTTGTATTTTATATTTTCTTCTATGTTTATTACGAACATTGCTTATAAAAACTCTTTTTTCTAGTCCCTCGGAGTTCGTTATAACCGAGTTTGACTGTATTTCTTTTTTATAAGCCAATTAAGAGTTTAGTTAACGATCCTGTACAGATTTGCAATTTCTTATCTATAATTTACTAGAGTCCTTAGTTAGTTATCGTATACTGTAGAAAAATTTAGATTCGTTACATTCGTTCGTTTAGTATAAAAAAACACGTAGATTTTTAACAAAAATTGTCAACTCTTACCTGTTATTGACACGTATTCATAAACAATTCTTTATGCGATGTTTTTTTTTTATTTCTTATTTCATGTTTACTTACAGAACATTTTGAAAATTCAGTCTCATGATTCAGTTTCAATTTTTCGTTTACCTTGTTTTACGATTTATTATTCATAAGAAAATTGGCAAAATTGCAATGGATTCTAAATTTCAATTTATCATCTTATTCTTCGTGCTCCTGTTAATAATTCAGATGATGTGAGAAATAAAACCATCACATTAAATTAATGAATCCGACGTTACTTAAACGTTCACACTTGTGATCACGTATTTGTTTGAAACAAAAAAAAAAATAAAACAAAAACACACACAGCAAAATATGTTTTTTAATAAAAAGGAATCATTTAAAAAAATTTGTTTTTTTTTTTAAAATTTCTGATATTTTGTTACATCACAGTTTACATATATGCACATGCAAATGTGTATAATTTATGTTTTGGTTAATTATGTCTGAATTGATTGCAATTCTTCTGTCGTACTTTATTCGAAGTTGTTAATTTCGGAACAGTTATGAAGGCTATAAAATATTGATACGTTTTTACCATTTTAAAAACGTTAAAAATGTGAATTCGAAGATTGCAAATAAAATAAAAATAAACTAGTGTTTAGTTTCAAATCAATTCTTTTTTGTTCGCTCAGTTCCATGTTCCACCTTTCACTATTTGACTTAAACAACCACAATTTGCTTTAATTGTTATCATATATATTATTTCTAAAGCACTTTTTTTGTCGGTTGCAAATATCTTCCATACCACCGCATCAAATTTAATGAATGATATCTCATTTTAAAGCTTATATCTAACACTAATGACGAAAAATAATTAGAAATTGAAAAATTAATATTTTCATTGATAAAAATTATATTTTATATAGAAAAGTATGGTAATACAGGGTCGCTTAATAGTAATGCTGTTGTATATAATATAGTATGTATTAAAATCCATTCTGGCAATACCGCTATTTATTATAATGCTGTTTATTACTAAGTCAGTTATATATAATATGCATACATACATAATTGGCCATTACAACTCTTCAGTCAGGATTACGACCTAGCTTCTCACACCACTTATGCTGTGTGCGTTAATTTTATACATGAGTGGCGGGACCTACAGTTTAAAGTCGACTCCGAACGACAGATTTTTGAGAAGCTTTTTATGGCAATTTTTACTCTCAGAGTCTTTGCCAGAAATCTGCTGAGCGGAAGTCGCCGAAGATATTTTTTCGTTTTGATGTCCAACCTGGGATTCGAACCCGGGCATCTTGTCTAATAAGCCAACACACTACCCACTAGACCGCGGCGACTTCTATAATATGCATATTAAGTTGTAAAAAGCTGTGCAATACTCATATCAGCAAAAATTATTCATACCGATAAAACTGTACTCATACCCCGAATCAACCTTACACCTTCTGATCCAACTGTGCCTTTCCGAATGACACGAAAAGAATTCCCTGTGAAAGTTGCTTCGGCTATGATATAAAGGATTGTATTTACCAGAATCGGTCTTTCAACATGGGCATTTATACGTGGCTTTCTCTCGAGTACGTACGTTTAAAGATATTTTTGTTTGTATTAAGGATTCGTACGGGCAAAATGTTAACGATGATCATATCATTACCTCTAACATTGTATTCAAAGAAGTATTATAAAAGCATTTAAACATATGTATGCATGTTAGAGCGACTCACCAAAAAAAGTGCTTGATGTACCCTCCTAAAAATGAACCTTGGACTTTTTTAAGACAAAAAAACTTTTTTTATGATATAGATATTGTATATGTTGGTAAGGAAACAGATCCACAAATTAACAAAATATTTCAAAATGGTTCAGCTCACGAGAGGTCGAATCTGGATCCGAAATATTTGAAATGTTGTCTTAAAAAGTCCAAGGTTCATTTATAGAGGGGTACTTCGAGCACGAATTTCGCTTCCATACAACTTGAGTCGCTCTAATGTATGTATGTAAATATGTATGATGATATTATGATTTCTAATATTTTTATAATTTTAATAAAATTTCTATTAATTATTTTCATTTTATGTTACAAAAAGTAAACTAACGGTGCGAAATATTCGCACGGATCATCTAGCTATTCTTTAATCCTTTCGCGTACACAATAACAATTGTTCAATAGATCTTCACACTTAACGTGTCTTTGCACAATACTTAGTAAATTCTTTTTGTATTGCCGTTGCCTGCTCAGTCTTGCCTTTTATATTGCAGGGTAAGCAGTCTTGGAGGAGAATGCTTTTGTGTTGTTGTTTATTTGTTATTTGTTTTTCCCCTTTTTTATACTGATGTTGTTGCTATATTTTTGTTTCCTCGTTGATCATGTAAACAACCCCACTGTTTTGGTTTTGAAGCTTTTGTTTACCATTTTGATAACAGCATTTCCATTTTCGAAACAATAATTTCCATATATCCATAGTAATAAGAAGGAAAATAAATAAATAATTATAATAATAAGAAAAAATGAAACCGTTTTTTAATTAACCGGTTAACATTAATTAAATCATCAAGTCCATATCTTAATTTATTAATTAATTACGAAATATTGTATCGAATTCTTACGAGCTGAGTAACATAGTGTAGTGCAGCGTTGCCAGAAGCTTTGAGGAGAAAATCATCATATGCAGAAAAACAATCATATTTTATGGAAAAAAAAAAATCATAATTTTTGAAACAAAATTTTATTTAAAAATTATAATTAAAATATATTAGCTTAGTATTTATATTGCACGGTGCTACAGTGTAAAAATACACCCGAGTAAATATACACGCCACGTTATTCAGTTAGTTGAATAGATCTCAAAAATACTTTTTTTAAATTTTTCGAACCCCTCAAATTTGTTTTATTTGACAAAAACAGTTTTTTTTTTTACTTTACGCACAAATTTCTGGATTACTCAAACATTTCTCATCCTATCTCGAAAATTTAAATCTTGTTGGAAAGGGAAGAGATGGACCCTTAAAAGGGTATACATATATCTATTATACGACTTAATATGCTATGATATTTGATGAGGTAAATTTGGAAAATTCGAATTTTTTTCATACTTTTAAAGTTTATCCATTCATAGTAGCAAACTTTTATAAAAACATATAGGATATGTGATAATATTCTTAAAATCAGTTCTCTTGTGAAGAGATTGAGTCATCATTTGATCAAATCGGACAAAAATTACCACAGTTATTATTTAAAGAGTCTAACAGCTGAGTGATATTTTTTACAAATATCATCTCATCAAATGAACTTTTAGCTCAAAAAATTTTAAAATTTTTGATGGACCTAGATTGTTTACCATAAAATGTGTCAATTTTACGTGTGTATCACCAGAAGTTGGCCAATGTTTGGGAAAAAGGAAATAATAATATTTGCAAAAAATTCAAAAATTAGGCGACTTCTGATGACTCTTTAAAAAATAAATTCAATAAACTTCACTAAGTACTCACTTGATATAAAAAAAATCATAATTTTTATAAATTAAAAATCACAATTTAAGTAAAAAAATCATCAAATCATATTTTGGTTGAAAAAGCATCAATCAAAAATATGATAAAATCATCATTCTGGCGTAGTTAATAGACCAAAGTCTGTAGTGAGTATTGAACCCATGCTAATAATCTAGTACACTATTCGCTAGATTTCCAGGACACCCATTTAAGTCAGTAAATTTGAAATTTTTAAGTCAATTTGATTCAAGTTTTATTTAAACGAGGAAAAAGTGCAAAAACCATTCACCATATAAGCATTGAGACCTTTTATACAAATTTTTGAAGCATTCCGTTTACTCACCTCTTTGGTGAAATAGAAGTTTACACATCTCAAAAATCTCTTAATTTTTATTAATAATGAATCAAGTTTTCTTCAATTTTATGGATTCCTGGATTGTTAAAACCAACAAATTTGTTTTTCTCTATTTTTGGCAGACACATTTTCACCGATTCTTTTTGAATATTAGCACAGGCGGCAGCGTCTCGCAATGTTTAACCAAAAACACATACATATACAGCGTCAGCGTACAAAAGTAGCATATGTATGCATATGGTTTAAATTCAAGAATGATAAACTAAAGATTACGCCATCACGCATACAAAATTGAAACTTTCTGCGCATGTTGAATCAATGACGTCACGAAAATTGTTTTCATTGTTTTCCTATTGGCTATTGATAATGTAAGTTATATTGCAGGGTTGCCAACTACTTTCAAGTAGTGCATACACTTTTCAGAAGAAATGTTAATTTTCACATATGAAGAAGACTTGGAAACATTTAAAATAGGCCAACTACGCCATCGAATGGGAAATCATGCGCAAGGCGTAAAAAATGTTTAAGAGATAATAAGATAATCGATTTCATTTGATATTAAATTCATCACCTACTGTCTTAAATAGTTTTTCTGGCAACACGGCGGCACCAGCTGGTTCGTTATTTTGAATTCGGTATATTGCCTGGACTTGGTTGCGTGAGTTACATTTACCACTGTCATCTTCATGTGAGTCGGAAATATTTTGAAATTAGTAGTCTAGATTGTTTTAGTCAGTTTTTTTATGATGAAAATAAGAAAATGCAGTTGATCGTCTTAAAATTTCGTCAATACAAGGTTTGGTTTCGAAGGTTATATAAATTTGATTAGTGTCGGGCAGATCAACAGTGGACTCATAACTTCGGAGGAGCCGCACACAGACAGCCAACTAAATTTGGAGGAGTTTGCGAGTGTTTCAGCATAAAAATTCGCATGTTTAATTTTTTAACCTATGAATATTCTGTTTTAAGGGCTTTCTTTTACACATACATACATAATTGGTCATTACAACCCTTCAGTCAGGATTATTGACCTAGTTTCTCACACCACTTATATTGTGTGTGTTAATTTTATACGTAAGTTGCGGGACCTACAATTTAAAATTTTCATGGCAATTTTATTTACTCACAGAGTTTTTTGCCAGAAACCTGCTGAGAGGAAATCGCCAAAAAAATTCTTTTTGCATTTTTATTTTTTATGTCTGGCCTGGGCTCGAACCCTGGCTTTACGTCTAATAACCCAACACACTACTTACTAGGCTTTCCTATCGTGAATGATAATAGGATATACATACTTGTCCTATTGCTTTGTGATCAGTGATCCAACGTTACATTGGTCAACGTAATATCGGATATTATTTTTCTTAGTTTCGAAGTAGTGGTTTTTGGACTATTACACATACAGATTATTGTCATGTTAACAAAAAGTACATACATATATACATTAGAGCGACTCACCAAAAGAAGTGCTCGATGTATTTCGACTCCAGCTTTGACCTCTCGTGAGCTGTACCATTTTGAAAAAGGATCTACTTTTGAATGTTTTGTTAATTTGAGAATCCGTTTCTTTACCAACATATACAATATGTATGTCATAAGGAAGGTTTTTTTAAGGCGCGTCCAACAGTATATACAATTTGCCCAAGGGCGATCATCCATGTCCCTTTTTTAAGGATATTGTGCAAAAAATAACGGTTTTTAAATTTTTTGTTCGGGGTTGTTTGTAATAAAAACGCCAAACATATTTTAACCTTTAGTCGATTTAATTAAATCGAGCACTTTTTTTGGGGAGTCGCTCTAATATACACATATATCAGATCACTACAACGCTTCAGCCAGGATTACGAAGCTAATTTTATACATGAGTGGTGGAATCTAAAGCTTAAAGTCGATTTCGAACTACAGATTTTTTAGATTTTTTATTTCATATTTTCGTTTTGTTGTCTGACCTTCCGTCTAATAACTCAACACAAATTCACTATGGCAACGTGATCTGTCAAAAACAGAAAATACTTAAAACGTCATCGTGCTCTCGGTTAAGTGAAGAGAAAAGATATATGTACTCATATAAATTATTATTTAATTATTTAAATCAGGGATGGGAAATTTGGTACAATTGTACTTTTTCTAGCATTATTTGAAAGTCAAAAAGACCATAGCACCTTAATGGCTTATTTAACACTATTTAAAAATTTTGCATTCTTTATTACATTACTCAAATATTCTGTCTCATCACTGTATAATCCACTTTCATCTGCCAATGTAGAAAGGATATTTTCGTACCAAAATTTAATAAAGTGCCTTTCATAATTATAGCACCACCATTATTTCAATAATTACAAACAATGAATATGAAATTGTCTTCAGGTCTTATTCTTTCATGAAAAAAACTGGATCTTAGATGGACTAGGTGGCTATCGATACTATTGGCGTGACCTTAGAAAGAAACCAAAGTATTTTATTGAAATAAAATTTGAGGGAGGTAGGTAGTCTCATGGTTTGGGGTGCTATTTCTTTAAGTGGCTGCCTCGAACTTCAGTTTCCATTTACGCGAATGAATAGTATAGAGTACAATACTGTTCTTAGCTGTAGTTTGCTCCTCTTCTTGAAATAAAAAAAAAAATATATATTTTCCAACAGGACAATGTCTGAATTCATGTCAACAGACAGTGGATGGAATCTAATCAGGTTTTATCGTGGCCAGCTTTCTGTCCTGATATGAATATTATTGAAAATGTTTCCTCAAACGAATTCCCCATTCTTATACGAAGAGTTTATTCAAATAACAGACAATTTACCAGTGCTGAAGATTTGGAATTAAAAATAATCGACGAGTGGGGGGAAAATAGAGGGAAAAATATTAAAATTCTTTATAAGAGCATGGTGTGAGAAGCTAGGTCGTAATCCTGACAGAAGGGTTGTAATGGCCAATTATGTATGTATGTATAAGAGCATGAAAGTTGAAATATTTAGTTTAATAAGCTCTAAGGATGGGTTTACTAAGTTTTAAGTATCAATATTTTTGATAAATAAAGCTTCTTATTTAACAAAAACGAGACTGATGCTATAATTATGCAAAGACTAAAAACCTTAATTTTTTATTGAAGTAAGTCGGAGTAGTAGCTCTGATATCGTAAAGCTCCCTTGGGCACGTATAGCGGCCCGTTATGATACCACGGGAGGAAAAAAATACGCTAAGAATTTGGAAAATTTACTGTTATATTTTAATTTTTATATTAACACTACACATAATAAAATGTTGTAATGTTGTTATTATAAATTTACTTTTGTAGAAATTCAAAAAATTAGGGTGGTGGTATAATTATGAAAAGCACTATATTAATCAAAGAAAGAAATAGACTGTTTGCTTCGACTGTCTCCAATTTAATCCAAACAAGGAATTTATTGAAGTCAATTAATTCGTGTTGCCACAATTTTGAAATAACAAATAGTTTGCTAACACAAAATGAAATTAAAATTAGATTACATTAAATTAGTACGTAAGTTATTAAGTTCACCTATTATGTACACTTTTGTCAATTTTTATATTTTTTTACACATATATTTACATAAATTATCAAATCATTTATATTTTTATTTAATTTTTAATAAAAAAGTTTAAAAAAGAAAAAAAAAATTAATTTAATACAATCGGGCTGGAAAAAGTACAATTTTTTGTGAAAGTTAGTATAATTAGTTAAGATCAATTTCCCATCCCTGATTTAAATTTATTTATTATTGAAATCGTATCACATACGCATATAAATACCAAAAGACTTACAGAATGTAATACGAGTATACGAGTATGTATGTAAATCCATATAAACATAGAAAAAATAAAATTTATTTTTTCTACGATATCATAAAAAAACAATAAATGTCTCTAATAAATTCATGACCTGATAAAATGCAAATAATATTTCTAATAATTGTTATCGGTTCCTTAAGCTATTATGTATGAATAAAAATTGATTGAATAACGATGAATGAGAATCATGCCAAAAATACACAAAAACAAAAATATTACGATTGTAATGGGAGGGAAGGTCCTCTAAAAGATAAAGAGAAGCATGAGTTATTCAATTTAAATAATTTATCAAAACAAACATTCTCTTCATTCATACTCGTACACAAGGGCATACACATTCAAATTCAAATTCAAACAAATGTCAACTGACATTCGAGAACACAATAATAGAAACGATTTATTAAATATGGAGTAGAGCATAACAAATATATTAGAAATATCAAATGTCACTTTAAGATTCCTACGAGCACACAGTAAACTCGTGAAAAGGTGAATGTGAACAATCCAGAAACTTGAATTGATATAATGATAAATTTAAAGGCTAATATTCGTGATAACATTGCCGTGCACACGCTTGCGTTCATACAAGTGAAATAATATTCCATTTCTAACCGGAACAATTATACTTCAAAACAAATAAATCAATTTTGCAAAATTTCAAACCGGTTTTGTTTTATTGCATTTTTAAATATAAACTTTTAAATGGCCCACCCATTAGATGATTGCCCCGAAAAGAAATCCAATGAAGTCTCAATTGAATGTTGACCAATGCTTTTATTTTGATCAGACTAGTAATATCATTTAGCGATTCATTTGTAGATGCCGATTACTTTAGCCTTTACATTTATATGTTTATATGAAAACGATTACAGGGTGGCTGATATATAATGCAACAAAGTAAAGCGCTATATTTTTTTAATTTTATTGTTCAAAAGCAAAAAATGTTGGAAATAGCATCAAATTTTAGAATCAGTTTAGATTTGTTCGAATTGACCACTTTCGGTACGAATTATGGCCTTCAAACGGCCGCCAAAGCCATCACAGTCTGCACGAAAGCAGCTCTGCGGTATTTTGGCCCATTGCCGGCGAAGCGCCGTCTTGAGATGATCGACACTTTGGTGTTTTTTAGTAAGAACCTTACTCTCTAAAATGCCTCAGGCGCAAAAGTACAACGGATAGAGATCCGGAGATTTTGGTGTCCGTTATGCGGTAGAAATGAAGTGAGGAACTTCCTTTTTAAGCCATTCTTGGTTGACGCGTGCTGCGTCCTGTTGGAATGAGGCCAAAATATCTGTCTGTCCATGGCTTCAATACTGTCTTTAAGATATTTTCCCGATAATATTCGACATTTATTTTTACCCCACGGTCAGAGAGCGATCATCGGCCGTTACGGCGTCCAACACCAATTGCAAGTGTAAATTTTCAGTTAACCTCTTTGGAAAGTAAACCCGATCATTTTGTTTGTTCACAAACTGCTGAATTTGGAATGGCTCTTTCGTGCAAGCGAAGTAACTCTTTGGCTCTTTCCAGTCTAACTTTTTTTGTCCAAAGTTCCAAAGACGGGTAGAAAATATATGAAAGTGATACTCAGATACGCTAAAGTTATATCTCATCGGAATTAATTTGTTGCCTCTATTCGACCTAGTGAAATGAAGACGATCGTAAAGATATGATAGCTTCTTGGTATATACTATTTTGTGTAATGAGATTAACTTCTTAATCTCCATAGGCTTTCTAAAGGCATACCATATAGCAAATTTGAAAACAGACATGATCGTATCTTCGTAGGCCCAAGACGTATCTAACGATATTATTAAAGGCCTTTTGCAGTAAATATTTGCTCCGGGAATCATAATTTGCAAAAACTTCACATGCATATAACAATCGTGGCATTAATTAGGTTTTGGCAATCAAAATTCATATTTTCAAAGGCGTCATGTAATGCGCAGGCCACAAATTTCTCAGCATTAAGTATAAATTAACAGAAATTCTGCTAATATGGGTAGACCAATCCAAGTTGTTATTGAAAAAAACTCCCAAATTCTTTGCAGATGATACACATTCTATTCTCTGGTTAGTTAACATAATATCAAAATCCATGTTTAAATGAACGGTTTTCTTATGTATAGCAAGATATCTAGAAGTTTGTTAGCTGTTGCCCATTTATAGATATTATTAAGATCATGATTGACTTTAAAAACATTTTCCTCAATGTGCTGTAAAGAGCCTCCAAGATAAATTTGTACATCATCTGCATAAAGGTGTGTCTTGCAGTGTTCCAAGTAGTCGGGAAGATCATTAATATATAATGAGAATAAAAGCGGTCCCATTATCGAACCCTGGGGAACTCCTTTAGTAATAGCCATGAATGATGAGTACTCGCCATTAAGACAGACTAGCTGAAAACGATTACTAAGATACGATTTCAGTAAACAACTAGACGTACTGGAGAAGTCAAAGAGTCTTTGCAGTTTCGTAAGAAGAATTTTGTGATCAACCGAATCGAACGCTTTTGAATGATCAATACAAGAATATTAATATTGCCGTTATCAATATCGTACCGAATATCTTCACACAAATTAATTAAAATAGTAGTGCAGCTATGTTAGGCTCGCAAACCAGACTGAAATGGCGTAAGTAGATTAAATTCATTTACGTAATCATTCATTTGAGCGCGCAATAGTTTCTCTAATATTTTTGACAGATAGGGTAGAATAGCGATTAGCCTAAATTCCAAATTTGATTTAGGTATAGGTATAATTTTAGCATATTTCCAATTACTAGGATATTTACTAGTAGTTATGATAGTGTTGAAGAGATGCGTAAGAAAAGGTAGTAGTTGAGGTAATAATATTTTGATAATTTTATTTAATTTCTTTTTGTTTGTTTTTAAGCAAACCTTTTTTGTTTACACAGGATTGGTTTGGAAAAAATCTTTTAATGTATTTCGCAATTCTAATGCAGTTGCAGATGAGCGGTTAGATTGTGTTGATTGTTGGGATGGGAGAGAAATTATTTGTTCTCTCCGCTGACCTTGAACTTCCCGGTTCTCAATTGAGTGGTCAAAAAGTGAAGTACTTCCTGTCATTTTGTACCATTAAAAAGTTGTGAATTTGGTCGGCGTTTTTTGGGGGCCATATGTATTGTTTTAGGTAATACCCATCATTTGTTAGCTAAAATGCCAAAAACATTTTCGGTATGCGCTCTAGCTTTAGATAATATTGCTTTTAATTTATCTTTATCTTCAGGTAAGTTATGTCCTGGATATGGTCTCATGAAATTTATCTTTAATGGAAACGCATTATCACCAACAAAATAATAAGGACACCTCGTAAAAGTTCCTGGTAGGTTTGCTTCCTGAGGAATTTCTAAAGTGCCGTTTAATATTATTTTTTCCAAAATTGCCTCGAAGAAAAACGCCAGCATCACTCTGGCTACCTAATGCACCTACTGTGGGCGTCAAAATAAAGTGTACAAAAGGAGATTCAGTATTTTGTTGCTTTTCCTTATGATTTAATAAGTTCTCCATACTTTTACGGGTTTTTTCGGGCCGAATACCTCGAACTTACTTTCGTCGCTAAAAAGGACATTATTCCAGAAAGAAACATCTTTGTTTTCGTATTTTTTTGCATTATCGAAACGTTTTTTCTGATTAACAGTAGATATTAGCGGCTTTTTTCGTGGGAATCGACCATATAACCCATTTGCATGTAATGCTCGTCGTATTGTACTGGCACTTACGCTAGTACCTGTTGTTGCTGCAACTTCCTCTGATATTTTAACAGCACTTTTAAATGGATTTTTCTTCACATCACGCACTACAGACCTTACTTCACCCTCATTCAAACGTTTTGGTCGGCCTGCTCCTGGGAGATTTTCTATTTTTCCGAATTTTTTGTATTTGTCAAGTACTTTTTTCACAGTATTATGACTTCTGTTGATAATAGGGCCAATTTCACGAAAAGTTTTACCTTCATCGCGAAGTTTTAATACAAGTTCTCTAATATCATTGGAAGTTTGTTTAAACATTTTTAAAAATTTACTTTTCACAAAAAGTTTTTACTCTGCCGATTGCAACTAATTAAAATCAACGTTAACAACATTTCAATAGAATACAAAAGACGTAAACAACCAAATATAACGGAACTTTTTACAGTACGACCTCGTTAAAATTCCGCAGAAGTAATTTGTACACTTTATTTTGACGCGTAAAATATGGACTAGATATTATTTTTGATTAATTGCTTAAGCTATTGCAAAAAAATTTTTGTGGTTATTTTAGAATTAAGTAAATAACAATGTAATAAGACAAAAAACACAAAAATTTATAATTTAATTTTATATCCAATGCATAACATAAAGGATTTATTATAATATTTTGTACACTTTATTTTGACGCTCACAGTACGTCTAAATACAGTGGCGAGCAGAAGTGAGTGCATGTTCTCAATACTGAGTTTCGTCATCCACAAAAACAAAACCATACAAGCAAATACAAAAAAAATTAATTTTAATTATTTATTTATTAATTACAATACAATTACAAATTATATTCTAATTATGTACGAGCTGAGTAACTTCGACCATGTGCTCGGTGTAGTGTCACAGACCAGAGCCTCTGGTGGGAATCGAACCCACGACCCTCAAGCTTATAGTCTAGCACACTACCCACTAGACTACCAGGGCGCTCAAAATTAATTTTAATTCTTTATTTTATTCTTAACAAACAGCAGTAAAAAAACAATAATTAATGAAATGAATTTAGTGAGTTTGAATGCAAAAACGAAAATAACCCATATAAACTCAATTTTGCACGTTTCAAGAAAATTCAAGAAACTAGCACAATTTCAATATTTGATCCATAGACCCTTATTAGAAATAGCTTGATTTACGCAGTTTGAGATGTTTTCTATTAAATGATCAATAACATCTTTCGGAATTCGATTCCATTTCGCATTTATAAGATCCCAAAGTTTGACCATGTTTGTTGGGGCTGTTTCGTACTGTCCGAGCCGGATTTTCACGAACAGCCAAAGATTTTCAATCGAATTGAGGTCGGGACTTTGTGCCAACCATGCCATCAATTGAAAATATTGTTTTCCACTCCATATCTTTCCAACTTTTGCTGTGTGCTTCGAATCGCCATCCTGTTGGAAAACAATTTCTTATTCGGGATAAGCACATTTGTCCATAAAATTCGGAAGATATGTTTGCAGAATCTTTAGATATTTTTTTTTTCGCATGATACCGTCTACTAAATATAGAAGGCCAATATGCCACCATATTAAGCATCCTCACCGCCATTTTTAACAGTTGCTTCACATGGTATCTTTGAACACGTTTCCCAGGTCTTCAACAGCGGTACTGCTTTCCTTCTGATTGGAAACGTGTTATCTGGTCTGATGAGTCTAAATGTAACCACTTTCAGTAAGATGGAAGCAGTACTCCTAGCGCAGATCCAGGGAACGTGTTCAAAGATACCATGTGAAGCAAGCCTTATAATACTGGTGAAATAGAAAGACCGGCGCAAAATTCTGGTACATGGGGTGAAAAAGACACCGAAGCCCAAGCATTCATTATGAGGCGTCTAGAGTTGGATCAGTTACATATCAAGATTAAAAAGTATACATTCTGAGAGAAATGATCGGGCAATACAAAATCTTCTTGAAAAACTCATCAATTGCAAAATGGAAGAAGATGAAAGCATTGCAGATTTTATTGCTAAAATTATGTCGGTCGCTTAGTTTTTAAAAGATATGAAGTGTAAACAGGAAGAGGAAATGATAATACAGTATTCCCTCGATTTACGTCGTCTCAATTTACGTTGTTTTGATTAACGTCGTTAAAAATTTTGTTCCCCTAAACTTCGATTGGCGTGCGTATTCATTCGATTTATGACGCCTCTGTTGTTTATAAACAAAATAAGGGGACTTCCCTTTTAAAAGAAATTCAATACATATAATAAAAATTTAATATGAATTCTTTGAAATTCGATTTACGTCGCCTTTTTCCGGAACATTCTACGACGTCAATCGAGGGAATACTGAAGCAAACATTTTAAGTAGCCTACCAACAAAATATAATCATGTTAGAACTGCGTGGTATGCAGTGCCGCGTGCAGAACAAAATATTGAAAGGCTTACCGACCATTTAGTAAATGAAGAATCGTTATTAAATCAGCACAATGATCAAACTGTTATCAACAATAATGAAATGAATGCAGCTGCATACAACGCTGGTTCGAAGAAGAGCAATATGAAGCGTATCGGTAAGTGCAATTATTTTCATAAACCCGGTCATTGGGCAAGGGATTGTTTCAAAAAGCAACGTGATCTACAAGAAAGACAAAAGACTGGCAATCGTCACTCGATTTATTTAATTTTGGGAAATAAAAAGTTCATTAAACGTGAAGATTCATGGTATGCAGATTCAGGTGCGATAGACCACATGTCGTTCCAGAGAGAGTTTTTCCAAAATTTTACATCAGTTACTGATGGCACTTGTAATGTTAGAGTTGGTGAAAGGCGAACGCTTTCAGTAACATCAGTAACGATGGTGGCATCGATGTTCAAATTACAAAAGGAAATAAGGCAAATTTCCCAACTAAAGACGTGCTCTACGTGCCATATCTCAACAAAAATTTCTTATCAGTTGCAAGATATACAGAAAGAGGTGTGTGTTTGTGTGCGAGTGACTTTTGTCAAGCAAGGATATATTATTGCTGAAGGAGAGCGTGAGAACAGCCTATATAAAATGGCCATCAAAGCAGTTAAAACTATCGAATTAAATGTGTCTGCGCTTTTGAATTGTGGCATCAAAATTTGGGCCACGTTAGTTTTGATACATTGAGAGAAATGAATAAAAACCGTGTAGTAAATGAGCTCAACATAGCGCGTTCTTTGAAGGCTGTGTCTATGGAAAGAACATCGTTTGAAATTTCCTAAGACTGAAGAAAGGCGTGCATCAAATGTAGGAGAGACGTTCCATATAGATTCGTTTGGTAAAATGAGCACTCTCTCTTTGAGAGGTATTTTCTTAGATATTGTTTTGTGTATTTTTTTGAAAAACAAGACAGATGTGTTGGAAAACTTAATGAAATTCTGTGCAATAGAAGCGGTAGAAGCAGATGGACATAAAATTAAAAGATTAAGATCTGATGACGGACTTGAATTTTGTAATAATTCCGTCAAGCGTTCAAGTAAATATTTGTATTTATTTATTTACGTTTTGATTCATATTCAATTTATTTCAACAAGAATAATAACCTTATTTAATAATAAGGGGGATACCATTAAGCAAAATTGAAATTAAAAACTAAAAAAACACTAAAATAATAACAAATTTAGTAACAATAATGATAAATTTGTTTCACAAATGGTAACTTAATTTTAAAAATAATAATATTGTGTTACAAATAATAATATAATTTTAAATAAAGAAATTTTTATTGCTACAGACAATTCAAACAAAGTACATTCTGCTAACTTACCCTTCACCGAATGCAATACTCTTTTCTGTTGCTCTTGATTTTACGAGTGCACTGAAACGTGTATTACTCATTTATTCAATGTATACAACAGCACTCGTTTGCCTGTGAAGTAACAGTAAGAGCATATTTTACTACTGAAGCAACATTTTCAGTATTGCCATATGAATATCAGTAGTGTAAAAAAGCGTTTTCCTCAGAAATAAAAACTTTCAAAAAGTTACTGGCAATGCTGGCGTCGATGAAGATGTTCTGTTGCCGAAAGCAAAAAAAGAAATGCTTGTTGTGACTCTATGAAGAGTACAATATTATTGTTGTACTCTTCACACAACTCTCTTTTATACTGTTGTACAATGGTTTACACTTATTTATATTTGTAGCTACGATCAAGAATAAAGAACTAAAGATTACGCCATCACGCACACAAAATTAAAACTTTCTGCGCATATTGAGTCCATGACGTCACGCAAATTGTGTTTCTATTGGCTAATGATAGTGTAAGTTATATTGCAGGGCTGCCAACTACTTTCACGTAGTGTACATATTTTTCAGAAGAAATGTTAATTTTCATATATAAAAAAGACTTGGAAACCTTTAAAATAGCCCAACTACGTCATCTAACGGGAAATCATGCGCAATGCGTAATCTTTAGTATATCATTCTTGGCTACAATCAATATTTGGTCTTGAGAAAAATCCAATAGTGTGCAATTTTATATGTCTTGTGCACACCTCTAGTACATACCAAATTAGATGGAACAAAACTTATAAACTTTAAAATATTCATAACACTATTACTGATTATTTAAAATTAAAATTTCATTCTGTTTTTAATTATAACGCATTATTGCGTTATTGTAACATTTTGCTCTGTTCTGTACGAGTACTTATATGTAAATTGATGTTGAATTTTATTATTTTATCATTAAATTTTAGATTATATTCCAAAAAAATATATTTTCTTCTGCTATTCTTTTTTAGCTTAATTTTTTTTTTTTTTTTTCTTATTCTCCAATTGTGAATTCTAAAACGAACATAAAATAAAAAAGGAATTGACGAAAGAAAATTTGGTTTATTGAAAATGAACCTGAGCATGTAATTGAATTTGTAATGCGACGTGAGTTACAAATTCACAACTTTACAATTTAAATTGCTACACTCTTATAAGTATCGTAGTTCGTCCTTTCACGTATGTATGCATGTATGTATGGTTGAGTATATGAAACGTTGTGCATGCCTACACATATAAAAATAGGAAATCTTTTACACTCTTATTGCGAACATATGGTAGGTACACCTAAATGTATGATAAAATACGCAACCAAGTGGAAAGTATAAAAAGAGTAATTTTATTCTATAAAAGGCAATTGTTAGTCCGTCTGCTTGACTTTATTCCCTACTGTTTGCGAGATAGATTCCGTACTACCCGAAACTTTGAAGGATTGTTAAGGTCTGCTATTCTATCTCCTTTAATAATAAGGGTCAATATGTAAATTCTAGTATTCTTACATTAACCTTGTTTTCAAATATTCAATTGCAATAAGGCTCATTTATTATTTTTTTTTTTTTTTGATTCAATGTCAGAACACTATTTTAGGCTTAAAACCTATTTTGCCATCAAATAAATAAGTTCGAAGGATACGTTTCAATGCAATTTTGGCTCTTCAATGCCTTTCAACTTCAAAGGACAGTTAAATGACGTCCTTTATCTTGTGCAGCGAATACATAACGGAAGTCACATTTCACTTTGCGATAAAATAGGTCAAATTAAATACACCCGGACTAACTACCTAGTCTAGTTGTAGTACACTTTAGTTGTGTACTGTTTAATTAATAACTCCGGTAATTTTTGTCCAATTTTATGAAACAAAGCGTCAAGCGCTTCACAGTACAATGCACTTTCAGAACGTCGCCAATTATTTCATATTTTTTAAATAAATTTTGCAATTAAGAATGGGCAAACATAACATATAAGATTGAATAAAATCTTTATATCCGTTTTCAATGCTAATCTCTGTCCTTTAAAAAAAAAAAATTAGATTTTAAAAATAGGTTTAAACATATTTGGGTAACCAGTAATTTTGTGTGAAGAGGACAAAGCAACAGTTTTTTTTTTCAAATAAAACAAGTTTGGAGGGTTCGAGAAAAATAAAAGATTTTTGAGTTCCACTCAGTCTAGGCCGTTAACTAAAGGAAGCATTTTAACGGGCAGACAAATTGCTTTCCATTATAATGAGTACCCAATAAGATAGTAATCGTTTAACTTAAGGGAGTATCATCCTGCCCGTAGCTTTTAAAGTTAAGTTTTTGTTTATCGACATTGCTCTGACATTGCCATATTTTTTGAAAAAAAAAAATAATAATTAAAATATTAGACAAGTCGGCAAAGTATAAAATGATGTGGACTTTGCCAAGCGAAAAGAAATGAAAGCTTCTTGCAAACTCGGAGGTGAGGTGTAAGGTCACACCAAATACTTGGACTGACAGTAAGTAACAACGTATCAGGTTGACACAATTAGTATTTAACGTATATCAAATTGGTGTGTACACAGCAAAAGAAAATCTAAAGAAAAAGCAAAACGAAGCAGCTTGCAGCTGTCAGAGTATTCAACGCAAGTCAAAAATTTAAAGCTGGCCAACATTATGCTTCGCACTAGCGGAAAAATACTGAATAACACAAAGCATATAAGAAAACATGTGCTGTCAGTTTGAAATATCTGGTTTGACGTAAACATCATGCAGAGTAATAAAAATAGTTGAGAATGCCTCGGAAAGATCTGGAATTGCTAACTAGGGATTGATTGAATCAGAAAGCTTCAGTGATTTCCCTGCGTTTTGAAAACCTATTTATATGGGAATCTCTTGTAGTTTGAGCCTGACACTTAATACCATCAGATCTCAATGCCGAATAGCTTGTGAAAATCAATCGTTCTAGTTTGTTTCCAATTGGAAAGGCGACTGATTAGCATCAGATTGCTCTTTCAAAAGTCAATCCTTATCGTCAAAAACGTTAATTGAAATCGTCAGAAAAAATAAATAAATAAATTGAAAGATTTTAAAAACAAAAACAAATATAACGACAATGTTAAGCAATAATAATATTGCATCATCTATAGCCATGTGCTGTGATCTTGACGTTATGGGTCTTAAAATTCAGTATGATGCTCGCTAGAATTGACACATTTTTCAGAGTCTTGGTTTCTATAGACGGTGCAATAAAAACTTCACTTCATCTAATTTACTTACAAATTACACCATTTACAACCGACCAAAAATGAAATACAATCTTTTATATATGGGTAGGACATTAAAGTCTATTTTGAGGCTTCTCGATCTAGTACAGGTGAGGCCGTAGTAGGCCGTTAATCAAGATAGAGTTTCAACTTCATTGATTCATTAGAGTATAGTTGCAGTGTGGCTTGTATCACTGTTCTATCGCTACTACACGAGCGAAATTTGGGAGCTTTTATGAAAATCATGTATTCCTACAAAACACTCGTCTTTCTCGGCCATCACATCCGTATGTGGTTTATCGCATACTGCATTCCAGAAAAATTCGTTTGGTAGGCGGACAATTCGTATGTCGAGCTAACATCCTGCAGAGATCTTGTTACTTATGGTATAAAAGCATTTAAACCTAGTCTCCATAAACACTGCTCCTAGTTCAATAAACAATGCCATCTCTTGAGTGTTGGTCGTATGTAAAAAAATAAAATAAAAGCACTTGCCTTTGTTCTTCTGATGCTAATATTAGAAGCCATAATTGAATTTTTAAAATTGTCTGCAACGGCGTATAATGATATATGTATTTACGTTTTTTAAAATTAAGGCATTAAAACGGTATAAAATGCAGAAAAATCTTCACAGGTAATCGAAAATAACTTAAAAATATAATACTTTACACCTTGTCACACAAAGCTTAAGGAAGCCTTTAATGTACTAAAGCAAAGAAAAGAAAATGATGTAAATTTTTAGTTTCTAGAAATCGTCAAAATAAGGCCATAAATCGTCATGTCGTCAAAATGATATTTTTGGAGCTGAAAATCGTGAAAATGATGATAATTCGTCAAATCTGGCAGCTATGAACTGACACTTTATTACTCTTATTACAATTAAACTTTCTGAAAACTCGTTGATCTAGTCCCCTACATAGGTATGCGTGGACACCCTGATAGGTATGTAATGATAAAAGTGGCATTGCACCAATTCCAAAACGATGCAGAATGATTGATCGTGCATTCATAATTACAGACTTCAGTTTATTATATATTTATTAGCAGTAGTTTAAAAATGAAAAATGTTTTTTAAATTAATAAAAAATCAGTGATTTGTCGTTAAAGAAATTTAAACATTTTTATTATTAACACTTAAAAAATCAATGTATTAACAGGCATCATTTGGAAGGTATTTCTACATAAAAATTGGCCATGGGACATTGTAAAAATTTTTCTTTAAATTTAAAAAAATTATTATTGAGTCATATTTGCATTAAAAATAACAATAAATAAAAAATCGGTTTATCGATTTCGAAACCGGCTTCTTAAAACAATGCAATTTTTAAAATTATTCGCAAACCGGTTTAACAACAACAACTTAACCTAGCTAAATCGTAAAAAATACCTTTAAAACAGAAAAAATTCAGCATTTATGCATAAAGTACTAATTTTTTCTTTTATTTTCTCCATTTGTCCCATTTTTTCCCCTTTGTGTAAAAATTTTGATAAGATTTATTGCCTATAACCTGCACCTACATAAGCTCGTTCTATATCCAAAATTTCAAGAAAATCGGTATAGACGTGATTCGATATGCACTCAATTTGCCCGTTTTTGACCCCTCCCCACTTTTTGGACCCCTTTTGGTTCAACTTTAGAAACGGAATACCTCCAACAGCTATTTGAGAAACTGAACCAAGCTAAGTCGTAAAAAACTACCTACTATCAATTTTTCTCCCCTTTTGGTAAAAATTTTGAAAAGATTTATTGCCTATAACCTGCACCGACAAAAGCCTGATCTATGTATATCCCAAATTTCAAGAAAATCGGTCCAGGCGTTCAGGCGTGATTGACTAACAGACAAAAAACAGACTAACAGAAAGATTTATAATATATATTAGAATTATTATTAGGATATTGGGATTAGGATAACCTGCACTCAATTTGCCCGATTCCGACCCCTATCCCCCTTTTTGGACCCCTTTTGTTTCAACTTTAGTAATGGAACACCTCCAAGTTTTTTTTTTTTTTTTTTTTACGCCGAGAAGGGGCAAATGTACCTAACCGCACCATAGAGGAAGTCGTCACGTCCTCCGTGTGTGGGGCCCTCACCCACTAAATCGCCCCCTCGTACCGTGGACTGTTGTGTCCACTCCGGAACTACGGTGGTATTACTTCGGAGTGGAGTCCTTTTTGGCCGCCTTCATGCTCACATCCGCGTCCGGACTGCGTAATGAAGGTTGGGGAGACTTCTAATTGTCTCCACTATTCCTTCCGTCCAAGCTCCCGACTGGGACCTCGCTTGACACGTGAGCTAGTGTCATCTATGCCGGCGTTCCCGCCTGCTCCGCAGCCTCCAGATCTCTCTTCTTCAGTCTCAGAATGCGCTCCACATAATTCGCTACTGAGGCCCAATTCTCTCTGCTCGCGATCATAACCCCGACAATGTTAGCGGCCGTTATCGTTCCGATCATCGACGTCAGTGCAGCATTACATTCGAAGATAGTGTGTTCCGCATCATCTATTACCTCCCCTTCTTCGTAAAGGCAGTAAGGGGAGGTGGTCTTGCCCATTCTGTTGAGATATTTCCTAAAATATCCGTGGCCCGATAGCATCTGTGTAACATAAACATTTACTTCTCCAAATTTCCGACAGATCCATGGGTTTATTTCCGGAATGAGTCTTGCCGTCCACCTTCGTGTATCCTCGTCGTTCCATCGTCGTTGCCATTCTGAAATGGTGTTTTCCCTGAAGTGACCGGTTATGTGGTTTCCAGCCGATTTCGTATTATAAATCTTCATCCGCTCTGCTGCCAGTAGATCGACTGGGATTGTACCTGCTATCACAAGTACGGCTGGGGCGGACACCGAACGATATGCCGACGCGATACGTAGTGTAGCCGTTCTCTGCTGCTTCCAACATCCATCAGGAGTCTCCGTCTCGCCGGTAGCGGGCCTCCAATATTCGCCATTAATCTGCTAAGCTGCCCGACGATCTTCCGGGCTTTGTCAGCCGAGTACTGAATCTGGTATGAAAATTTCAGCCTGGGCTCCAGCCTTATTCCCAGGTATCTTACCGAGCTCTTGGTCCTAATTACCTCGCTTCCAATACTCATGTCCACCTGTAAGGGGATACGAAGACTAGTGATCAGCAGTAATTCTGTTTTATGCTTGGTCAGGTCAAGGCCGTGGGAATCCAGCCATCTTTCCGTCCTTAGCATGACACGTCTCAGTTTTTGCTGCGTCTCTTCCATATTCCTGGCCGTGATAACAGCTGCAACCAAAAAAGTTCCATCTTGCATATCCTCTCTTAGAATTCCATCGTAGTTAACGTTCCATATGTCGGGGCCAAGGTAGATCCCTGTGCCGCTCCTGATGTTATATGTTTCACCCTTGGTCCCGAGCTTGTGTTATACAACAGCTGTCTGTTACTCAAATAACTACTTATCATGGCCAGAATGAAGTTTGGTACCGACAAATTGTATTCCAAAGCATTTAATACATCGCTCTATCTTAGACTGTTAAACGCGTTTCTAATGTCCAAAGTCCCAAGCAGTAGCACTGGCCTAGTAGAGCTACTCCCACGTTGTGTGACCATCGCCGCTTCTGTCACCTCCCTCAAGGCGTCAATGGTAGACTGACCGGGTCGAAATCCATATTGTCTGGCAGACAATCTGCCACTATTCTCAATAGCCGCAGTAAGCCTTGGCTTCAAAAGCCTCTCGAGCAGTTTTCCCGTCCTTTCCAGCATGCACAGTGGCCTGTACGCGGATGGGTCCTCCGGGTCGCCTTTTTCCTTGCTTACACAGAAACAGAAAACACACTCCATTAGGCACGCGTTGTACATTCTCATTTTTTCCCCATTTTTTCTCTCCTTTTGGTTACAATTTTAAAAAGATTTATAGCCCGATCTATATCTCAAATTTCAAGAAAATCGTTCCAAGCATTCAGGCGTGATTGGCTAACAAACAAACAAAAAACCACACTTACAGAAAGATTTCCAATATAAATTAGGATTAGGATTATTTTTTGGATCATTTTGTTTTTTTGTAAATAATGAATTAGTACTTTAGTTTTGTTTATTTTTTTTAAAAGTTTAAGTTTTCATTTTTTAAGAAAATGAAAAAAATATACTTTTGTTGATATTTTTAACGCGATTTTGCATTGATTTTTCAATTAAGATTTGAATTTATGCTGTTTTTCAGGTTTTTGGAACGAATCATTAATTTTTATATGAAACTAGAGTATCGTTTTATGTGAATTCAATTTATGCGAATTTTTTTGGAACGCATCTATCACATAAAACGAGACCTGAGTGTATAGATTTGAATCTAAGCTTGAGACAGCATTTGAATTTTTGAATTGGTATTTTAAATAAAATTTGAAAGTATGTAGATAATACATATTGTATTTATTTATTATGTGATTAAAATTTGGTACTGAAAAAGCTGTTAGGATGCAACGGAATATTCCTGTTTATTATGAAAACATACAAAACAAAAAAAAAAACTCATCGTAATTGGCGTGAATACATACGTAAATACCATTCAATTGTACTTTTAAATGTACATCCATTTAAACAATTATCTGGAATAAAAAGTGTGATACATATGTGCATACTAGGGATGCCAATCGGGAAATCCCGAAACCCGGGATTTTTGAAAACTTGTCCCGGGATTTTTCGGGATTTTCGAAATTGTGAATTCATATATATTTTGACCTTGACTTCGATAAAAGCATCTTAGATTAGGAAAACCCTACTTCCAGTGGTAAAAAATTATTTGATGGCATCGAAGAATGCAAAAGCCCTATAAAGCGAATTAATAGGGTAACTGATTTAGATACTCATCTGTCCAAAGAAATAGATTTATTTACATCAGGAGGTCGTAGAGGTGAATATTAACAAGCTGCCTACAGCTATCTTGAAACTATTTTACCAACAATGTTGATTACGAGAAGTGTTTTTCAACGGCAGGTTATGTTGATAATAAATTCGATCAAGCCTATCAGATCACATGTCAGATGCTTTAAACTTTTTGTTGGAATCCAAATAATTTTCTTAAAACTAATGCATTTGCATATGTACGAATAATTTTTATTTTTGTTAATTTACGCTTTTTTGTTACATTTTGTCTTGCTGTACATACATAATTGGAATACAAATGATTTTGTTAACAAAATATTTTTATTATTAAGAGAAAATCGCGATTTTGCCCGTGATTTTTCGGGATTTTTGGATCCCGAATTATCCCGAAATATCCCGGGATTTCGGGATCGGGATTTACAGAATTCCGAATCCCGGGATTTTTAAAAATCGATCCCGTTTGGCATCCCTAGTGCATACGTCCAAAAAAAAAAAAAAGATGCAAAAAAGAGCTGAAATACCATTTTCAATATGTATTTACTTTTGTGTTCGTTTTTTCTCCCTTGTTTTTTTTTTTATAGAAATAAAACGTATTAATTTTCTAAACAAATTAAAAAAGCATAAAAGTTATCAGCATGAAATGAAAAATTAAAAACAAAAACAAAATAAATTTGAAATACTAGATAAAAAAAAAAGAAAATAACGAATAACGAATAACGAAAAAACAAAATAAATAAGTAAACAAAAAATCATTTATAAAATGGTTTGTAAATTGAATTTAATTGAATACTAGTACATACTACGTTGAACAAATTTACTTAAGCGCGTTTAAAACGGATTAAAGAGAAAACTAAAACAACAATAACAACAACAGAAACAGAAACAAAAAACAGACAGAAATAACAAAAACAAAAACAAAAAAATTTGCACAATTTTACGAAACAATTCACTGAAAATAAATTGGTGGAAATTGTTTTCCAATTAAAATCAAAAATTAAAATAACTTTTGGTTTTACTAATTAAAAATAAAATGATGCCGTTTCCAGAGCTTTACATATGATTTTGTGAAATCAAACGTTTGCTGTGTTGTTATTTTTGTTATTTTTATCATTTTTTTTGTTTTTATTCTAATTCAGTTTATTAACTTTTTTTGGATGAGTTTTTGGAAGAAACAATTTAAATTCGATACAAACTATAATAATGCCTTATTGATGCTTTACAGTGCTTTACTCAATTTAAAACTAATAGTTGAAAAGACAATACAACATGTTACCTTTAAATTTAATTGTGCTTTCTTTTCTACCACAAAATGTGCATTTTATTAACGTAAAATGCAATTTTGCGTTTGTTTCGCCCTCTAAAAGGGTGGAATGTTTTATTCTAAATAATTCGCACTCAACATATTTTTAGATCTAAAATCTTTTTTTGAAAAAAATATAAATATGGATATTGCTGCATCCATTTTATTTGCGAAAATTGAACTAAATCCGTTAATAAATTACTGAATTTATTTCAACATACGTAGTCAACAGCCGCCGTGGTAAACACAGGACATACCCTTTCTTAAATATTTGTGTTATGTTCTTCTCAAATAAAAAATTACATTACAACAGGATTGGCCAAAAATTTTTTTAGTGCACCTTGTAAGAGGGTGACATTTTCGCTGTAGAAAAGAAAACACCATAAGTTAAAATGAATAGCAAAGTTTTGAAAATAAATTAACCAACACACAAGTTGCTAAGTCGTTTCTAATTATAAGATCACCACAGTATATCCAATTTGAAAGAATAAGGTAGATATGAATGCACGAACAGACTGCAATAATATTTTCAAAAAGGGTTTCCTCTGATGAAATATTACTCAAACTTAGATAAATTCGTTTGAAATAATTGCGACTGTCTATAAAGACTGCGAATTATGCCTGCGTTCTTAGCAGTAAAAATTACAATCACTTTAAGAACTGAAATCATCACCTAAAATGTATCAATTGACCGTATATTAATACTATGTTCAGACAGGCACTTTTATTGCGTAATTCGCAATAAACGCTAGTATTGAGCTTAATATTTAATATAAAGTTTCAAAGAATTGTTGCGCAATAAATATGCAAATTGTATTGCAGGCAGAAACTATCTTTATAATATTTAAAAAACGACATTTGAATACCATAGAGAACAATTGTTTTAAACTTTAATTTGCAGTTATAAAATTTATTCAAAAGTCTTTTTTTTTATAAAAAAAAAATCGAAGAATTATTCAAAATTCTAAATTTAAAACTGTCCGTGCAGCAATGGACATTTAAATTAATTTATTCGAAATTTATTTTTAATAGCGTATTTGAGATCATTTGCCTACAAAACGATTTTTAATAGAAAAGACTAAATTTAGTCTGATTTCTGTCTAATTTTGTTTTCTAAAATATACCAAACATGGTCTGGACTAGTTAGGTATACATACCCAGATATACTACACCCTTTAGTCATGCTTATGACATTGTTTCTCGTCTAAGTAGATAAAACGGATCTGAAGCTAATTCAAATGACTTAACGGGGAAAGGGAACATTTTACCTTCGAAGCTGTGCTGGACTTATGTGCGCTGCACATGATTGTGAGAATATTGTTAGGTTGATGGATCAACTTTACAATGGGTCAATTTCGGCCTACGGGTACTGTACTTGTCTTAACCGACAAGCACACGTCCTCTAACCTAGGTTGATGGAAATCAAGTCTAATGAGATGTTGATTAGGCGATTTCCTGAAGTAAGGAATGGATTGGCTGACACCTCGCTCCTTATGTTTTTAAGATGAGATCCCATGGCGAAACCAACGAGTATCTTTCAAGTGAAAATCTACGCTACAGAAAGTCATTAACTAAATGAACTTGTGCACTCAGACCACAATTCAAATATTCGATTCTTCTGACTTTAAATTCAAGTTAGTATAGGTCTGTCTGGGAAAGCCGAATCAGTTAGTTTTACAAAATAAGTTTACCCTCCTCTTAGTCTGAGATCATGTAGGAATTCTCTATAATAAGCCATTTGATGAACTTGTGAATAGTAGAGCTTCCAAGCCGTTAATGGAGTGCAAACCCTTCTTTAGAGTGGAGACTTATGTTTGGAAAACTAAGCATAGAAAGGAAAGATAAAAGGAGGCAAAAACATTTATCATATAAAGAGGAATTTGAGTTCATCAATACTTCTGTTGGGAAATTAATTTAAGACGAGATCTGTGTCATTTCAGGTTGGTAATCGGTCTTATGAGATGGCACTTTAGAATAATAGTTATTTTGAAGGAGGTTACTTTATATTAAAATGTAGAATCTGTGGCGAGGAGAATGTGTCATCGGAAAATATTCTTAAAACGTGTGCGGCATAATGCATTTTCGTAGGAAACATCCCGTTGCATATCAATTGATAAATTCGGAATTGTTATGGTTCACTCCGAGGAGCATTCAATAGTTTGCTATGGCAATAGGCTAGAAGGAGGCATTATGTGGATGGACCAAAGAGTCACTGCACTGAGGTATCTGTTCGCAGCAATAATAATTTTTTAAAAAATAAATTTAATTGTTATTTGAATATTACTGCATGGAATATTTTAAAATAAGGGTTTAAATTTAGGTCTCCATTTGGCTGGTAATTTTTTAAAAAGTAAAATAATTATTGTATAGCTTTTTGCTATTTTAGAATAAATCCATACAAATATTGCTTGCTTTGGCGTTGCATGTTTTATTTTCTACTGTTGATTTGCCGATAATGAATTATTAAAGATCATGAGTCAAAATAACTAGATTTTTAACAATAGACGTGATATTGGCATTCAAATTCCTTTGTCTTTAAAAAATAAATCATTGCCACTGCAGCAAAATGTTCAGACGTCGGCACAAAGAGAACATGATAAAAATGTGAGTATATTTGTGAGAGGCATGTGCACAACCTAGAGCAAAATTGTTAGTAATTATTGTTTCAAGCAGTGTTCGAACAAATATTGCCTACAAACTATTGTGCTTTTTGATGCCATTTATTACTCTTCGAAATATTAAATGTATTTCACTAAAAATTCAAAGAAAAAACTGTGAATTTTTCCTACTGTTAAGGATGATAATATTTCACCAGGCGATAAATATCATTATGGAAAGATTTACATGCAGTATAATGTAGGGAAGTTTTGTAGTGATTATATTTTAATTTAATTTTTCTTTAGTTGTACAATTGAAATACAAACAAATTTTTAAAACAAATGACGACAACCTACTTCACTGAAAGCCGGCAAGCAACTGAATACATTTTTATGCTCTTCTTAAGGAACATTGTTGCAAAAAGCCGAAGATGTTCGGCCCCGAGTACTATTGGTGTCTGAAAATGTTGTATTTTGTGTTGTTTTAAAAATTTTTAAAAGGTGTATGTTTTGTTTAAAGTAACTACAAATTTTTAATTTTTTGAGACATGACTATGTTGCAATTAAGGAGGGATAGGAGTTCGTTAAATGCAAAGTAAAAACAAATATGGGTTCAATTTCAATTAAACTCTTTATTGTCCACATACAATAAATATAACATAATAATCTGCTTATGCAATATTCTTATCACACAACTATTTACATCGGCGGACTTCAAACCACGACCGTTATGTTCACATGCAACTTCACACAAGGCTGACTACATTCTTACTTACTTACGAGTCAGTTCGTTGTCTATTTTGTCTTGTCGTTCTTGAAGTAAAGGTTCGTGTTCTCACTTTTCTCTCATATTTGTTGTTGTTGGTTTATTTTGAACAAGTTCGATGTATTTGTGTGTAGCAGAGATCAGCAATCAATCGTTTTTCTGCTACTCATAAGTACTCGTGCAATTTGGAGTATGAATGAATCAACAGAATTGAAATTCAACTACTCTGATTCATTCGTACTCGCTACAACATTGATTTATAAGTATAAGTAGCAATGGCTAAGAGTAAAATGTTGACATCACACTCATCAAACGCCTACTCATTCTGAATCATAAATTTAGAAAAATACTTATAAGTCATTCGAGTGGCTCGGATCATTCATAAAAATTTACAGCTTTTCTTGTTGTTGCATATACAAACAAAGAAGAAAAAAAAAAGACAAGGACATAATATAAAGCATACACACAATCTTCTTGTGAGCGTAGTAGTGTTCGCACGCGATTCATATTTATTTTGTGCTTCTTTTAAATGTTAAGTAGAGACAAGTCGAAGTCAATAACATCATGCGTATTATTAAGTATGAATGCGACGAGTACTTCCAACTTTGAGTATGAGTATGACATCAAAATAAGTATGAATGCGTATAAATATCAGGAATTATAAGTATGACTCGAATCTACCCATCGTTTTGAATATTCGTTTCTGATCTCTGGTTTGTATCGATTGAGCAACAACAAAAAACATTTCATTTGAAAAAATTTTTTTGGACTTCAGGATATAAAGAAGTCTGCAATTACCGAAAAATATCCAAAGTTCAGACAAAAATCTAAAATTGTTTTGTTTAAACTAGTGAATACCAAATTTATTATATCAAATAATATTATTTTTTTTAATTTTTGTTAGTAATATATTAATTTAAACCTTTTATTATAACTTTTCTTGTTTAATAAATGAATTAATTATTTTATGTTAATTAAATGGCTTGCTTTTGTTAAAAAATTAATTTAAAAATTGCACTGTATTTAATGGTTAATATATATAGTATATATATCTATGTATGCAGTTACTTGATGTAAATTATGGATACATCGAAACAATATGATGCCCTTCTAAGAGGTTGGCGTGATATAAGAACTTAAGGATCAATTAGAAAAGCAGGGGAATCCCAGGTCATATGAGAATTTGCCACTAATGAACCTGGCTGTGGGAAGGAGAATGCGGAATGGTATAATTGCCTAATTCCTTATGCGGGAATAATCTTACTGAAAATTCAGTTAAAAGGGTACTGTAATGTGGATCATGTCATATATATATATATATATTATACCTATATATATGTAGGTACACATATATAGGTAATTCGACAAGACATGATCCACATTAAAGTACTTTTTTAACTGAACATTCAGTAAGATTATTCCCGCAAAGGAATTCACTATTTTTTAAATACTTGCAACATGTTACAAATCGAATTTTAGTTTCTATCAAACATTTTGTTCTGGATATTTGTCTTTAACGTTGCTTACGCTGATTCGTTGGGTCTCACATACGACTTGTTCTGCATAATACCTACTTACTTAATTGCTTACCACAACTTTTTATTTCATCCGTGAATACCTATAGTTTAAAGTAGATTACGAACGATAGATTTTTGAAAAATTGCAATTTTATTTATTATTAGGTTTTTTGCTAGAAATCTGCAGAGAAGTAGTTGTTGAAGAAATGCTTTTTCGTTTTGATGCGATCTATTCAGATCCCCGTATATTCTTGCTACGCATCGAATTATTTAGCCACTTTTCTTCCAGACATTTTAGGGTGTTTTAGAAAAATACGTATTATTTTACTTGCTTTGTTTTGGTCGCCAAATCCTTTTTTTCTTCCACTTCCACGCTTTCTCTCAATACTCAAAAACTCCTTATATTGTGTTATTATTACCTTAGAAACTGTTTTTTGGTTAACACCTGCGAATCTAGCAATCGTTTTTTGTAAGCGGCGCGGTTTTTTATTGAAAATTTCAATTATTTTTTTTTTACGACATTCTTGTTGGGTGCCCATTTTCAAAAAACTAATTTTGCTATTGCAATGAAATTTAGCACGTGGATTTTGAAACAGTTGACTAACAAAAACAATGTAACGGTATTCAATTTATTCAATTCTGATAAAAGTTTTAAGCTTAAAAGTAGGCCCATTTTTTTCGTGCGCACTCCTTACATACATATATAACTGATAAAATTCTCGTGTCACGGTGTTAGTGGTTAAACTCCTCCGAAATGGATCGACCGATTTTCAAGAATTTTTATAAGCATATTGGGTAGGTATGAGAATCGGACAACATCTATTATTCATACCCTAAATGGTATGAGGGCGTGGCAAATCGTTTAAATTGAATATTTATGTACATATTGATCGTTGACAATCCTACCAAAAATGAGCAGTGACAACCCTTCCCCTTCAAGTGATATCTATAACTCTTAAACTACTGAACCGTTTTTAACAATTTTTTTTTTTTTGTTCGAAAGCTTATCAGATTTAGAAGGCTTAAAAAATTATAACAAAAGTAGGCGTGGAAAACCTTTAAAATTTAATATTTAATGCAATTTGGCGGGTAAACTCTCCAAAAATGGGCGTGGTAAACATGTATAACATGTATGTCTGTTAGTTTTTGTTTTGTAGCAATTACGAGACCTACAATATCGTCAGCGCTTTATGCAGCGTATTACAAAAAATACATAATGTGATCTGTTAGGTTAGAGGACGCGCACCTGTCGGTCAAGACAAGCACAGTACCCGGAGGTCGAAATTGACCCATTGTACATATGTGATCTGTTTTGGGCAATAAAAAATAAAAAAATCAATTTTGGGCAGGACGAAATTCGCCGGGTCAACCAGTGTATGTATATAATTGGTCATTACAACCCTTCAGGGATTACAACCTAGCTTCTCACACCACTTATATTGTGGGCTAAATTTAATTCGAATGAGGATTTGAGGATTTTATTTCTTAAACTTGTGGATCAAATTTTTGATGACAGAGCAAAGTATATACTACTACATATGTGGTCGCCTGTGGTCTAGTAGGTAGTGTGCTAGCTTATTAGACGTAAAGCTAAGGTTCGAATGGCAGGTCAGACATCAAAATACATTACAAAATGTATTTTTCGGCGATTTTCTTCTCAGCAGATTTCTGGCAAAAATTTTGAGAGTAAATAAAATTGCCATGAAAAGTTTCTCAATAATCTGTCGTTCGGAGTCGACTTTAAACTGTAGGTCCCACCACTTACTTATGTATAAAATTAACACACATAACATAAGTAGTGTGAGAAACTAGGTGCAATAATTCTGACTGAAGGGTTGTAATGACCAATTATGTATGTGGAAAAAAAATAATTTTTAAGCAAATAGAGCAAGATTCCATAATGGAGAACTGATTTTATAATTTACAATGTTCATAGTGTAATAAACTTTACAACCAAACGATAATTTTTCGGTCCTTCCAATACATAAACTAAAATGATTGACTAGACAAATATCCTCTCAATGCAACAGAACACGTTTTAATGGGAAACAATGGTATTTCAAAATCAGCTTGTACCCGCTTAAGAATACAATACACCACGTGCTCGCTGTGTATTTAGTTATTGAAGAGAATTCGAACAAAACATGAACTTGGAGATTATAATGAAATGGAACAAGAAAAAGTTAAAACAAAATGGATATGAAACGAATTAAGAGAAAAGTTTACATATAGCACACACAAATGAGTGAGAGAAATTGGAATTTATAGAAGAGAAACGAGAGACAGCTTTTAAAGGATATGCACATGAAGGAGCCGAACGAAACAAACGAATCAACTCTTTTCTACATTGAACTTTCCAATGAAAAAGTATTACACAGGCATTCCGTTATGTCTTGGGATATGAACGAAGTTGCACGAGCGAATAAATTATAAATGTAATGGCATATTGCCTTAAACACGATGCTTTGCGAAGATGTTTAGTCAACAGAGCTTATAATCCTTTAGAAGAATTTTATATTAGTCGTGAATTGAATCTTGTTGATACCGGTGCCGGGTACGGACGACTAATCTAACACTTTGCCATGCAATGTCGGTCGAAAACTGACAATACTTCACCGCAGCTTCCACTTAGCCATCTTCCATTGTTAACGGATTAATTCATTAAATTAAAAATTCAGTTTCACAAATTAAGTGCATTTAAATGAAGTTAATAATTTCAGTGCAATTTCTCTCGTTTGCCACATTTTATATGCAGACGGATATGCATGTCCCGTATTCATTTCGTAACGATTAATGCTACAAAAAAAAAAAAAAAACGAAAAGATAAATTCAATTTTATTATACAGTTTTATAGAAGAAGAAGAAAAAAAAAATAAAAATCAAATACTTTCGACCAACGATATTATAACCGTTTTAAATTATTCGATAAAACATAAATATTCTACACATGTGTGGGTGTGAGGGTGCTCACATTCAGTGAGCAATCGCTAAGGCAATCTGTCTGTGTGTGTATTAGGGTGAGTCATTTCAATAAAATCTCAATTAGAATAGGTCACAACCATGATCTTGAAAATAAGTATACATCGCAAACAATTTCACTCAAGTCTTATAACGATTTTGTCTAAAAATGTTATTTAATGTATTCGAACTAAAGTATGTAAAATAATCGAATAATTTTAGATGAAAGTTTCACTTTTGAAATATTTTGTAGTTCATTTAATAATTTAGGTCCGAGGAAAAGATTTTTAAAGGTTTTTTTACGTATTATTTTATAATTATTCTACTTGTTCCCAGCGATTTTGAAGATGATAGTTTACAAATCGAGTACAACTACGAGTAAATATGGTACGATAACGATTACCGTGATCCACGTTAACCACATTTCAATGAATAAAGCACTCGATTTCGAATGCGGTGATTTGGCCCCAGTTTCGCACAATAAATATTTATTTGTAGAAGCTTATATGGACAGCAAATGTGTAAAATTTTATTATTAAGCGCATCAACAAATTGAGCATGCCTAATGCACGTATGTATGTATGCATGTACTTACTTTTGTGTCAGTGAAAGTGTCAGTGAATGTGAATAGTATATCGGTATATCTGACGGTGTTTGTTGGTTGACCATATCGTTTGTGTGGTGCTCTCTATTTCAGAGTGTGTGTTTCTGTGCGTATCGTATGTGTTTTGTGATTTCCATTTTATTATCGTGTTTCTATTTTATACTCAACTCTATCTGCTTTACATTATACAAGTGTTTCTGCATATGGGAGTGTGCATGTGTATGTGTAATGTACTGAATTTAAATACACAATAATAAGTGCTACCAACTCATATAAATGTAATAAAAAAATACAAACAAAAAACACAAAAAACAAAACAAATACATTTAAATACAATAGGAATGAATGATACGCCTCTTATCCCATCATATTGTTAAAAATAAATGGCAATGTTATTTATTCTTTATGCGCTCGTGTATATATTTATGTATGTGTACCATACAATCTGTCGGTTTTATGATTTGTGACAGTGTTGTAAGCCGCATCATTATCACTACTCAACTGGTAATACTGCCATTGGGAGACTTCGCTATCTGACGGTGCACATATGTATGTATTCTACGCACATCTCCCATGATAAATTCATGCTTTTGTTCTCTGAAAACCATACTTTACGCCGAAACATATTGTGACGACACATTTATATTTTGGTTTTTAGTTTCAAAAACAAACAAAAAAAGGAAAGGTAAATCAAGACATTGTATAATTATCCATTTGATAATTTCTTTTTTCCTCTCTGCAAATAAAGCGTGTTGCTCGTAGTAAAATATGAATTGAGATTACATACAATTTCTCGTTTTATTGCTATATTGTGCGACTTTAAATCGTTAAATGTTACGACTCGCTTATGAAAAGATCATCTATAATAAATCTAACGCAACTTTTGCATGTAAGGAGTGCGCACGAAAAAAATGGGTCTACTTTTAAGCTTATAACTTTTATTATAATTGAAAGAAATAAATATCGTTACATTGTTTTTGTTAATTATCTGTTTCAAAATCCACGTGCTAAATTTCAATGCAATAGCAAAATTAGTTTTTTGAAAATGGGCACCCAACAAGAATGTCGTAAAAAAATAATTGAAATTTTCAATGAAAAACCGCACCGCTTACAAAAAACGATTGCTAGGTTCGCAGGTTTAATCAAAAAAAAAAAAACAGTTTCTAAGGTAAGAATAAAACAATATAATGAGTCTTTGAGTATTGAGAGAAAGCGTAGAAGTGGAAGATAAAAAGCAAAGCAAGTAAAATAATAGATATTTTTCTAAAACACCAGAAAAGTGGCTCAAAAAGTTAGATGCTCTGAGACCTTTGTCAGAAAAAAATTTTATACACAAAAGAATTCCAATATTATTTACTATAATTGAAATATAAAACGAAAAAAATTCGCCGCTTAGTTTTATTTCTATAACGAACAGTGTAAGTCCCGTTTTTTTTTTTTGTGCGCACTCCTTATGTACTCGTATGTATATTTCATATATATTTCACATATAAAAAAAATGAGAAACAAAGACTTGTTTTCGATTCTCAAAAGAACCGCTCATTAAATATTCTAAAATTTTTGTTTTATAATTAAATGAAATAAACATACAAATGTAAATATGTATGGTAGCTGCTAAAGGTAACCCAAGAAGGAAGGCAAACAACTTTCTTAGAAAGGTAATAGGTACACATCGACAAGTTGTTCATTTTAAATGAAAATTTATGCGGGATGTTTCGTAATTTAAATTAAATGCAAACATTTTTTGTTTTATCAGTTTAACTTACATAGTACTAAGTTTAAAAGCTATTTGCATGAAAGAATAAAGACTTGAAAACCGCCACTCTGAATAATAATCAGATCCTATAATAATCCACGTCTTAATATTTATTGGGATATAGATCGAGCTTTTGTCGATGAATGTTATAGGCTATAAATCCTTTTAAAATTTTGACCAAAAGGGGGGAAAATGGATTGGTTAAGTTTCCCAAATAGCTTTTGGAGGTATTCCGTTTCTAAAGTAAAACCAAAAGGGGTTCAAAAAGGGAGAAAGGGACTGAAAACGGACAAATTGAGACCAGGTCATCCTAATTCTAATATATTATAAATCTTTCTGCAAGTCTGTTTTTTTTTTTCTGTTTGTTTGTTTGCCAATCACATTTAAACATCTAGACCGATTTTCTTGAAATTTTGGATATAGATCGAGCTTTTGTCGGTGCAGGTTATAGGCTATAAATCTTTTTAAAATTTTGACCAAAATGGGTGAAAAAAATGGGACAAAAGGAGAAAAAATGCGCAAATATTAATACTTTTATTCATAAATGCTGTATTTTATCTATTTTGTAGGTATATTTTTACGATTTAGCTTGGTTAAATTTCCCAAATACCTAGTTTAGATGTTCCGTTTCTAAAGTTAAACCAAAACGGGTCCAGAAATGGGGAAAGGGACGAAAAACGGGCAAATTGCATGAATTTATATTTAGGACTTAGAGTATTAAAAAAAACTGGGTTGTTTGATAAACCGGTTTCCGAATAATTTGAAAAATTATATTTTTTAAGTAACCGGTTTCGAAACCGGATTTTTACTTATTTTTATTTTTATAACCCCCGCAACGCCGGGTACAATCTGCTAGTTAAATATAATTTGTAATTGTATTGTAATTAATAAATAAATAAATGCGCCGATCCTCTCAAGATTATTTTCACTTGACTTTGCATTAATTTCTGTTGTATAAGGAACTTATTGTAATATCTTCTAGCTTGTGGTCAATTTAAACAGTAATGGGGTTTTAATCCTTTAAAACAGTGCTGACTTTAGAGATAAAAGTGTATAAAAGTTAATATAAACTCTTTGTGCATAGAATTAAGTGCTGTCTCTAACTTAATTAATTAATAAATAACCACAAGTATTTTTTGTTAACTTTTTATTATTTTAAAACCAATAGCATGGGTATATACAAATTGAGACAATGGACTCGGCATTGATTTGATAACTTAAATTTAATGTTAGAGTTAAAGTTAACTTTAAACAAACTTTATTGTTGCGGTTTTTGAATAACAATATATTTCTTTTAATGGATTGTCAGTACAGAAATTGTCTGAGATGAGAAAATGTGTCTTTTAACACATTTTATTCATATTTTGAAGAAGGGATGGAAATTCTTGAAAATATGAATATTCACATCCACACATACCCACAGAATAAAAATTCGAAACAAATAAGTATTCTTTTTGCTGTGAAAGAGCAATCCATGTTATTGATAAAATTTATAGAACCTATAAAGTAAGGTCAATCCTTGTGGGAAAATTTCAACATCATCGCAGTTCAATGGATAAGTGTGAGAAGGTTATTGACTGATTTATTGTTTCTGAGAAATCATTCGCATTAAGGGCTTATAAAGAAATAAGTGTAATACTAAACTAAGAAAATTATTTAGAAAAGAATAAATATTTTTTTTATTTATTTTATAAGTAAAATCTTTTGAAATACTTTAATGATTATCACATATTTTCATATTTACAAAAATGTGCTTCGAAATATTAAAAAAAATATTAAACCAAGTTTAATTTAACATAAATTACATATCATAAGTAAAAATTCAATGACAACCGCTGCCATACAAACAATTTATGAATTTTTTAACATAAAATATTATCATAGATAATTATGTACAAATGTACATAATTGGTCATTACCAGGGCAAGGATTTTAATGCAAATGCATGTTTGTAGTCGATGACTTAAAATCACTTTTGACAATATATCTTTTCGAATCGTAGATTTTGCAACAAAATGGCATCGATTTGTTGTTGCATATTTTTGCATATTTTTCTTATAAGTGCATATATTTAGCATATTTTACTATTTTATTGTATATTTAATTTTCTTTTGGAAATATTTTAATGTCAATACATCAAGTTTACAAAAATCTCATTTTACCTTCATTCAAATAATGATTTTATTTGTTCGTTAAACTGAGTACACAAGGTAAATTTTGTTCGCTATTTAAAGTACTCAATATAAAAATTTTGTCTGTTCGCATTTAACGATATTCGTAGAATCGAATGGCGTTAAATCGGAAAACTACTGTATAAATATCTCTATGGCGTGTATTCTCGTGATCGTTAAACTCAAAAACTACTGGACCGATTTTGACCAAACTTAGTATACATGCTCTATGGGACGTGAACATGTATATTTGTTTCTGTGTAGTTTGAAGTTCGTCCGACAGATGGTGCAATGTTTAGTTTTTTTGTTGTATTTTTGCACCGTAACCCAAGAACTACTGCACTATGCTGTGTTTTGTTGAAGGCGTTGGGTCGTTAATCAGCGTGCAGTGGCGTTAATTAGCCTGATTTTTCTTCGAAAAGCAGTTCAAAATAAAAGAAAAATTTGTGGCCAGCAACGCGGATCGGGCCAAGCCATCAATAATATATAATTCCGTTTAAACAATAATTGCTATGTCGATTTAGTGCACCTTTCATTCTTCTTCTAAATATCAATCAGCCATGACTTTGCATGGAAACCAGACATACAGTGAAAATAAAATTCGAAGGCAAAACAACGTTTGCCCGGGTCTGTTGGTTTATTATATTTATAACTTAACAATATCCTTATATGTACCCATGACATATGTAAATGAATAATCTAATTTTCCTTTAAAAAATCCATTTAAAACCCTATGTGTTCCTTATAAATATGAAACTGTGACCAAAATTTTATTTTTTTATTTGTTTAATAAATTTATTTCAAACAAAACAATTTTTTATTGCATATTTTTAAAATTTTTAGTGCATATTTTCTCTCTTATAGTGCATATTATATGCGCATATTTTTAATTTTTTAGTGCATGAAATTCCATGCCCTGGTCATTACAATCATTTTATTCATATTTCTTTTTGTTGGAATTGTCTGACCTGGAATTTGACCTGTGACCTCACGTCTAATAAGCCAACAACCTACCTACTAGACTATATATCTGTATATACAAATATAATTTATATACAGTAACGAGAAAAAAATTCAATTCAATATCATTTTATGTTTAACACCATGTCTTGTCTTATTTACAGAATTTTGTTTATTTACAGTATCGTTGTGACTGTCTTTGTTTCGGAGGCCAACGAATATAATTTAATCAGTCAGAGCCAAATAAGTTAAACTGTGACTCGTCGCTTAGGTCCACTACTCTTTTGACAAATAGAGATACCGCCTAGCAAAGTTAGGCCGCTTTTTCTTAGTAACATTAGTTATATGTAAGTGGCTTCTGGGTTGGTCTTCTAGCTAATAAATTTGCCTCTCTTAATCTGTGTGGACGCCAAAAGAAACCCCTATCTGATCATTTGGACAATTAGTAACATCTACTGCCGTTTTCCGAGCATCATCTTTTCCTGTTTTAACCATTAGACAGTCTTGGCGGGCAGTAGATTGACGCGGTTGACCACTTACTGGCTGCCTTCCCACGTTATTTGTTTAACGCTACCGCAATGCTTTGTTGATATTAAATTGATGAGGAATTTAATTTATTGATTTACCTTCTCCCAAAACCCTTATAATCGCAAATTTGCTATCTGCGGACAGCTGTTTCTATTTTAAAATTCAGAATTTGCAAATTTTTCATTAAACTTTCATTTTAATTACTCTAGTTGATCTACTCTGGATGTTAACTAATGCGTGCAGCGAAGTCCAATCCCCTGGACGTTAAATTTGGGTTGTGTGTAGGGCTTGGAACCCACCACGTAAAAATTTTCCTCCAGTGAAAACCAATATACAGAATTTCAAAAAGATCCCCTTTAAAGTTGACGACCACGGCAAACGTTCAAAGGACAACGATTTAAGAATAGGCACTTGGAACGTCCGCACCCTTCACAGGGTGGGCGCCCTCAAGAAATGTAGGACGGACATCACTGCCATACAGGAAATGCGATGGACAGGGCAAGGATGCAAAAGGCTAGCATCTTGCGATGTGTCCTACAGCTGCCATGTTGATAAGCACGAATTTGGATGCGGATTTGTGGTTAATAAGAGACTCCGCCACCTTGTCTCTGGGTTCACACCTGTGAACGAAAGAATAGCCACAATCCGCATCAGGGCTAAATTCTACAACATCAGCCTGATTTGTGCTCACGCCCCGACGGAAGATAAGGACGATGTGGTTAAGGATGCCTTCTACGCTAAGCTCGAGGACATATATGATAAGTGCCCGGCCCATGACGCAAAAATTGTCCTCGGAGATTTTAATGCGAAGGTCGGGCGGGAAGGTATCTTTGGCCCCACTGTCGGACAGTTCAGCCTCCACGCGAACACTACCCCCAATGGTATGAGGCTGATCGATTTCGCCGCGGCGCGTAACATGGTAGTATGTAGCACCAGGTTTCAACATCTCGACATCCACAAGGCCACTTGGATGTCCCCCGACCGATCAACATCCAACCAGATCGATCATATTGTGATTGACGGAAGGCATGTATCCAGTGTACTAGATGTGCGCACATTTAGAGGTCCGAACATTGACTCGGACCACTACCTTGTCGCAGCCAAGTTCCGATTGCGCATTAGCGCCTCGAGGATGGCGCGCTCTAGTACATTGCGGAAGCTGGATGTCAGGAAGCTGCGATCACAAGGGACAGTAGAGGCGTTCTCCGCTCAACTCTCGGATAAGCTCCGTCGATCCCCATCTAATCTCAACGACTTTGGAGGACTGTTGGCCAACATCTCCCACTCCTTGCGCACTACTGCGGAAACAGTCCTTGGTTTCGAGCGCCCACCACAACGAAACCAATGGTACGATGAGGAGTGCCGCGAGGCAGCTGCAGCGAAAAACGCCGCATACAAGAAGACGTTGCAGTCTGCTGCTACGCGAGCCATTGTCGAGAATTACAGAGAGAAGAGAAGGGATGAGAGACGCCTTTTCAGACGCAAGAAAATTTTATCAAATTTATGCTTTTGTTGTGAAGTTTAATTGTTAGAAATGGAATATGGCTGACCTTACAGTACCTCATTGGATCGGACCAATTTTCGTGCACTTTTCGAGTGTACAAGTATATGGTCATAAATGTTGATCTTCAAATACTGAATTGTGTCTGATTTGTCGGCCCTAAACTATCAAGCGAATGAAAACGAAGCGGATGATCATGCAGCTTCAACCCTTAAACCAATTGAACTTTGTAAGGCAAAATACAGAAATCTTTTTACAAAATTAGACGTAAACTGATGCGTAAAATATTCAATTCTTGAAAACGATTACGAATTGGCATTAATGAACTCTCAAGCACACTCTCAGCCACAGCTTCGCTATTTTCGGGTGTACGTATTGTACGATCACGCTCATGGCTTGGCGCAAAAACTAGTTTCACGACCTTTATTAATAAACTATCGTATACCGAACACTGTTAGTCCTTTCTGGGACCAAATTGTGGACCATGTTTTCGTGCAATTTCTCATATAAATATAAATTCAGAATTCCAGAATTTCAAGTTTTATTAATTTAAACTTTTAAATGTATAACAAACCTTGTAAACAATATAAAAATAATAAATATAACAAATAAGAAAGCACGTCATTGCCACAGCGTTTTTATGGGATGGCCATATTTTTGAAAAAGTTAATTTTGTTTTATCTGGAAGTTGTAGTAAAGAAAATAAGCTAACACTAACACTTTAGCTAACTCCAACTTTAACGGGAAGTTGTAATAATGGCAAAAAAAACTTATAAATACATAAATCATATATATTATTTCAAAAGCACTTTTTTTTGTCGGTTGCAAATATCTCCCATACCACAGCATCAAATTTATGGAATGATATCTCATTTTAAAGCTTATATCTAACACTAATGACGAAAAATAATTAGAAATTGAAAAATTAATATTTCGTTGATAAAAGTAATATTTTATATAGAACTGCATGATAATACTGTTGTCCTTATGGTTATATGTTTTTGTTCAAGTGTGGTAATACAGGGTCGTTTAATAGTAATCCAGTTCTAGTATGTCTTAAAATCCATTCTGGCAATACCGCTATTTACTATAATGCCGTTTATTATTAAGTCAATTATATATAATATGCATATTAAGTTGTAAAAAGCTGTTTTGGTAACACTTTGCAGTAGTTGTTAGATCAAGTGCGATAAGCAGAGTCGCTTAATTTTAATGTTATTCCACATAATAATATATAAAGTTGTAAAAGCCATTTTGGTAATGTCGTTATTGTCATGACATTGTTTGTTTTATGAAGTGTAGTAATACGGTGTCTTTTAATATATACATATATAGAGTGTCAGGTGATATTTAATAGTTAAAATGGTTTTAAGAATATAAATAACGTGCAACGTAAAAATATAAATAAAGTGCATTTGAAAAGACAAATGCAATTATAATGTTAGTCAGAAATCTTAATGCTAAACAGGGGTTAATAAATGGTACCAGGTTAATCATAACAGACTTGGGAGAGCACATCATATCAGCAAAAATTATTCATACGGATAAAACTGTACTCATACCCCGAATCAACCTTACACCTTCTGATCCAACTGTGCCTTTCCGAATGACATGAAAACAATTCACTGTGAAGCAGAAGAAAGTTTCTTCTGCTATGACGATATACAAAGCACAAGGTCAAACCCTTCGAAAGTTAGGATTGGTGCGTACGTTTAAAGATATTTTTGTTTGTATTAAGGATTCGTAGGGGCAAAAAGTTAATGATGATCATGTCATGATCTCCAACATTGTATTCAGAGAAGTATTATAAAAGCATTTAAACATATCTATGTAGGTATGTATGTATGTAAATATGTATGATGATATTATGATTTCTAATATTTTTATACTTTTAATAAAATTTCTATTAATTATTTTCATTTTATGTTACAAAAATGACAACTAACGGTGTTAAATATTCGTAATAAATCCTTATCCTTATTTTGGCGACTTTGTGTTCCAAAAAGATCATATTGACAATTTGAAGATTTATGTCCTTATTTTCACGATTTTGAGAAATTAATTATTTCTAATACACATAGATTTGTAAACTAATTAGCTCTATTCTTTTAACATACAATTATTTTGTATACGAATAGTTTTTATTTTAAATTTATTTTCATAGTTAAGCTATTAAATGATTTTTTAATGATTAAAACTAAAATTTTTACATGAAGCTTTTACGTTGCACTGCAATAAAAATAATTTAAAAGAAAAGCGATTAATTTATTTATTTTTACAGCCGATTTATAACGATTTCAATGAAGCACTTTGACGATTTTGATGATTTTTTTAATATTCGGTGATTTAATACTTTACTTATCTGGCAGCTTTGTATGCTAAGTATGTATTAAAGCTACGTTGCTTAGTTATCTACATCAATTTAAATAAAAACGACCTTTCACAAATACTTATTCCTTGAATTCGAATTTGATTCTTGCAAACCTACAGGGTGATTTTGAAATTGTTTGCAATTGCAAGTATTTATTAAGTTTATCTTGAAATAAAAATTTCAGTAAGTTATACATACTTACATATATCATGTGTTACACTGCTTTCGGCACGACCTTTGCCTTCGGAGTTAACTAAAGCAAACGTGAATTTCAGTTCTCGAAGCAACAGCTCTTTAGTTCTGTTTTGATTACAAAAAATTTTAATTTCGTACGGGAAATCACATTTTTTCATGAAATTCTTTTATTGAAATACCCATTTATTTACAATATATTTATTTTATTTATTTTGTTCATGGATTTTATTCGTAAATTTATATAACAGATTAAAATTGCCTTATAAACACTTCGACTTTACTGAGCTGGCGAGATAATTACAATTTTCTTTTTTATAAAATAAATTATAGCCAGAATTTAAATAAAATACAATACAAAATAGTGAAACTATGTCCAAAATAGAGAAATCGTGTATATAAGTATGTATGTGAAATATACACATAAATATACATACAAAAAATAAAATAAATATATAAAATATATACAATTGTCACAAATTGTCAAATCTGTCGTATGTATGTATGATGTATGTTGATTCTGAGGACCACTGTCGTTAGTGTCTTATTGGCGCACGAAGAAAAGTTTTATTTATTTATTCATTCAGGCGTAAATACAGTACAACAGGATATTATCTTATTTAATAGTACTGCTAAGGATATAGGCATAAAATATTACAAAGATAATAACCTTAAAAATAAATTAACATAACAAAAATTAATAAAAACAAAATTTATAATAATATTAAAAAAGAAATATGATTGATTAATTACGTTTGTACATTATTGTTTATTTAAAAATTTAATAATTGCAGTCTTGAAATGCTTTGCATTGCTTAGTAATTGTATGTTGTTCGGGAGTTCATTCCAGGGACGAGTTGCATTGATGTAAAAGTGTCTCTCAGATATCCGTTTATGGTATCTAACGCTATTAATTTTCAAGCCTCTATTAGACCTTAAAAAAACTAATCTATTAAACAAATAATGGGGTTTCCTAAGATAGATGATTTTATGTAGGTATACCAGAGTACGACACTTCAACAAATTCTCAAAAGATGTATTATAAATTTGATAAGAGAACTCAGATATCCTACTGTACCTTGAACGACCATAAACATATCTAGCAATACTGTTATAAGTGACCTTTAGCCTGTTCCTACTCATCGAGTCACAACTAGAAAACAGTTCACATCCATACAGTAAAGTGGGGATGAGATATGTTTTCGCCAGCAGCATTCGAATATTAAACGGAGTAAAATATTGCGCTAGATAAAGATTTCGCAACATGGTAACCGTTTTACCACAGACAGCATTTATATTGTTGGACCAGTTAAGACTGTTGTTAAAGACAACTCCAAGATTCTTAACACTATATACCGTCTCAATAGCAGTATAATTAATCCTTAATTGTGTAAGCTGTGCCGTACAGTTTACTTTGCCTATTATCAAAACCTTTGATTTCCTCGGATTGAGGCAAAGACCATTAATCGACGCCCATTGAAACACATTATGCAAATCACAATTTATCCTTCGTATACAAACTGTAATATCAGACGGCATGCAACTAATGTACAGCTGGACGTCATCTGCGTACATTTGTACATTGCAAAACCTCAACTTTCTTGGCAGGTCATTAGAGTAAATTGAATATAAAAGTGGACCAAGTATCGAGCCCTGTGGGACACCTCTAGATGTTAAAATACTGTCCGATACAGTATCATCATGATACACAAATTGACTCCTATCCCGCAGATACGAAGACATTAGCTTGACAGCAGTATCCGAGAAATGGCACATGTGTTTTAACTTTTGGCATAGAATAGTATGATTAACAGTGTCAAATGCCTTAGAATGATCGAGTAAAACCAAAAATGATGTCAAATTGTTATCCGCACTTAATCGCTACTCTTCCGAAACATCAATGAGTGCTGAAATGCAGCTGTGATTAGGTCTGAAACCAGACTGCCTTTCAGAAAGCACGCCATTACCATACAAGTATTGGGTTATCTGCTTATAAATTAATTTCTCGAAAATTTTCGATAAGTATGACAAAATTGCAATTGGGCGGTAAGTTCTATCCTGTTTAGGCACAGGTATTATCTTGGCACTTTTCCACATTGTAGGAAAAATAGATGACGTAATTATAGTATTTATTAAATGAGTTATGTATGGTAGAACATATGGCAAAATTAATTTTACAAATTTGGGATTAATTCTATCACTTCCGATGGAGTTAGACCGTGTAACGTTATTAAATTCAAAATTCGGTTGAATCAAGAGGTTAGTAGTAGGGAAGGCATCAGAAGCGTTGTAATACTCCAAATCGGCATCAATTCGCGGTATATTCGCAAAACTCCAAGCTGAGTTGATTTACATCAATCAGTTCATTGGATTTAATACCACTATTCATTATACCCAATGATTGTATATCTCTCCACTTTCTAATGCCGCTAATATTCGATCGAAATTTATCAGTAAAGAAACTCGATTTTGCGGACCGAATTTTCAGATTCGTGTCTCTCCTACATGCCCTAAAAATTTCGTAAAGTACATTCGTCCTATACCTTTTCCATCTACGAAAAGCATTATTTCTTTGATTAATTGAGACCCTGATATCTCAAATAAATATTGTATATTTCCCTGTAAAAAATTAATCTGATCATCCACAGTAAGCATCAAAAAGGTCTGATTCCATGGTACAGTTACCAACTCCATTTCAAGTGAGGCAAAATCAATGTTTTTAAAATCCCTATACTTAATCACTTGATCCGTTGTTGCCGTTCGAAAATCAAATGAGAGGAAAAGAAGATCATGTTTAGAAAAAGCAGACGCAGAAAGTTGGTCAAATAAATGCACTCGATTAGGATTATCAACAAAACACAAATCAATTAATGTACTAGCACCTGATGTGTAGTGCGTAGGCATTGTGCCATTAATCAAATGCAAACCGATGGCACTCATATCCTCTGCCAAACCTCTATCCAAAAGAATATTAGCATTGAAGTCACCTATTAAAATAGTATCCGAATAACCCAAAGTGAGTGAGGGCTATTTATCCAATAAGGGTTTGACATTAATCCTATTGTTTGATCGGTAAATTACAGCCAGTAAAAGTTTCTGATGGCTACTATAGAACTCAAGAAATAAAGATTCAATATTATTGGAGCTAGTACCAAGTTCACCGTTATCAGTAACTGTAGCCACTCTACTACCAAAATCCACTCCATCATCGACCGCATCCTCCATCTGCAAAGACTGTAATTCTACTCTTTTACAAGAAATTGATGACCTCACGTACATAGCAACACCTCCTGCATTCGATATTCTATCAGAACGAAAAATGCGATAACCTTGCAAATGATAGTAGCTGTCACTAACATCAATTCGAAACCAAGTTTCCGAGATACATATTACATCCATCTTTGATCCTTCAAAGATAAATCGAAATTCGTCAAATTTCCTGTGAAGGCTCTGGGCATTTATATGGCATACATTAAAACCCGATGCTGTTCTAGAAAGTATTCTGACCATGGTATAAAGGTTTTCTCTAGAATGAACTACTCCATTTTCACCAAATTGTGACATCAATATTAAAGAATGAGCGCCCTGGTAGTCTAGTGGGTAGTGTGCTAGACTATTAGCGTGAGGGTCGTGGGTTCGATTCCCACCAGAGGCTCTGGTCTGTGACACTACACCGGGCATATGGTCGAAGTTACTCAGCTCGTATGTGATTAGAATATAATTTGTAATTGTATTGTAATTAATAAATAAATAAATAAATAAATAAATAAATAATATTAAAGAAAAATTTTTGTTTAGCAATGCAAGCGCAAATATGTAGAACAATACAATAATAATTATTGAAAATTACAATATGAGATATGTTAAAATAGATATTACCTAAACTATAGCAAGTAAAAAGCGAAATATATATTTTTAAAACTAAATTAACCATTTTAAATAAGTTCCTAATTTGCCTCCGGTGGGCGAAACATTCCGTGCAGAATTTTGAAATCATCTATGAGTAAAGGGTCATTCTCACCAATCTTCTTAATGTACACAAGGCCTCTATTGATGAATGCTGAAGATATAGCATGACTTCTTTTGAGACGTCGTGCGTGTAGAAAGATGCGATGATTCTCAGGTGTTAGGTTTTCATTAACATAAAATGGAACATATCGTATGACCTCAAATCAAATTATTCATAAAATTGCCATGAAAATGTTTCTCAAGGATCAGTCATTCAGCGTCGTCTTTAAACTGTAAGTCTCGCATCTCATGGATAAAATTAATGCACACAACATAAGTAGTGTCAGAAGCTAAGTCTTAGCACTAACAGAAGGGTTATAATGGGTAATTATTTTAATCATATGTGATGCGTAGTGCCGTCTATTTGACACCATATGTCCAGATCATTCAATTCAGATCAAAAGAACTTATAGTATTCGCCGTTGATGGCCAACATCGATTTCAAAGTAAAGTTCATATTCAGCGAACACGTCGTCGTTATCTATGGTCGTTTACTTTTAGTTCCTGATTCCTCAGTCACGACGCAAAGTTTGTCTAGTCGTGGTCTGGGAAAGATCTTGCAGGTGTCGTGATATTGAACGCCTCTAATTGTGTTTTCTTTTCTACAAAGAAAATGTCACCCTCTTAGATTCACCTGCTCTACGAAAAGTTTGCTATATTTACATCCCTTAAAGAAGTAACTGCACTTTGTTTACTAACCTCTTATGAATATACTCGTAATTCCGATACAATTTAAAAATTTTAAGTGTAACTCTTCTTTAATTAATTGCAAGTACAGATTTGATTGTGATGTTAGATCAGGATGAATCTGTGAATCAGTGAACAGCACTGTATATTGAATTTTATTGTACATTAAATAATTTCCTTATGAATTATTTGTAAATTATTTTGGTATTATTTCTGAATTATTTAAGACGGCGGCATAGTGGATATTGCAGACTATTCGTCAAGAAATAATTCATATAATTGAAGTAATTATTTTCAACACGCTTGATTTATTATATTTTGCAAATATTTTGCTTCATTGTCGGTTTTCTTATTTGATACCAGATCAGATTTCAAATTGAATTCCATTCTCAAGTGTTGGTTGGCATGAACTACCATACACTTGTTTACAATAATTTATCTTCAAATTTTTAAAACAAAATTAAATATTACAATGCAGAACTTTAAATTTGAACAAAAGTTTCTGCGTCTAAATAATAAAGTAAAATACTAACATTAATGCAAAAGGGAATTCAACACTACGTGTTTAGGACTACATACATATCGCTCCTTTATTGCAACATAGTCAGATCTCAGAAAACTAAAAATTTGTAGTTACTTAAGCACTGCTCTTTTAGACCTTCTGCACATGTTGGAAAAGAAATCAGTTTTATATCCCAAGATCATAGGAAAACATATATCCCAAGCTTATGTCTTGAAAACTTAAATCGCATTTTGCCAAGTTCAAGTTTTTTTGAGATATGACTATGTTGGAATAAAGGAGCGATATGTCATATCTAAACCGACTCTCTTTAAAATCTGACATGATAATAGTGAACCTTTAAATTAAAATTCGCGTGAATTTTTTTTTTTTTTTTGTTAAATTTGTATTAAAACTAACAGCTTCCCTTTGTCGTATAGTTTTTATGGACTTTGTAAAAGAACTCTTTGGATATTTTGGCCATGTCTCGAATTTCTATAAAACTTTAATACGTAACGTTTTTTTTTATTTATTTTGTCTTGGGCAGCACGTCAGTTGATTTGTTTATCTTTTGGTTGGTCGCATTAATGTTTCACTATAATGTTGGCAATATTTTTTACACACTTTTATTGCTCATTTTACAGTTGTACACCATTTCCAACGGAATTTAAACTTAAATTTAAAAATTTAAGAGAATATTTCTGACTGATGAAATCTGTTTTACATACGGACTTTATTTGTGGTTCTTAATAGTCTCCTTTGTCAATGCCTCTTTTATTGTTGTTTTCTAATTAAGTTATAGTAGACCTGGAAATAGTGTATTTCTTAATATATATGTATTGTATTAGTCTTCTTCTTCTTCTTAGTCTTCAATGAGTTAAAAATACAGTCAATCCTCCTATAACTCGGTAATCTTACAGGGCAGTTTTCGTTCACCAACATCGAATACAGGGTGGCTGATATATAATGCAGCAAAGAAAAGCACTATATTTTTTTAATTTTATTGTTCAAAAGCAAAAAATGTTGGAAAAAACATGAAAATCAGTTTAGATTTGTTCGAATTGGCCACTTTTGGTACGAATTATGGCCTTCAAACGGCCGATAAAGCAATCATAGGCTGCACGAAAGTAGCTCTGCGGTATTTTGGCCCATTCCCGGCGTAGCGCCGTCTTGAGTAAATCGACACTTTGGTTTTTTTTATTGAGAACCCTACTCTCCAAAATGCCAGAGGCGGAAAAATCCAACGGATTGAAATCCAGAGATTTTGGTGCCCATTGTGCGGTAGAAATGAAGCGAGGCACCTCCTTTTCAAGACATTCTTAGTTGACGCGTGTTGAGTGCGGTGGTGCTGAGTCCTGTTGGAATGTCCATGATCTGCGGCCAAAATGCTTGTCTGCCCAGGGCTTCAATACTGTCTTTAAGAGATTTTCCCGATAATATTCCCCAGGGATGATGAATATGAGCGGGGATCGACCATCGGCCGTTACGGCGGCCCACATCATTACCATCGGCGGCGCTTGAGCTCTGGTGGTCAATCGCAATTCGGCAAGTAAACCCGATCATTTTGTTTGTTCACAAACATTTTGGAATGGCTTCTCATCTGAGAAAACTAAATTCGGTAACTGCCCACTTTCGTGCAAGCGAATTAACGCCTAGGCTCTTTCCAGTCTAGCTTTTTTTGTCCATCGATGAGCTCTTGCACTTTTTGAACTTCAATGGCTTTAGTCCAAGCTCATTTTCCAATATGTGGTGCATCCGTTCCCGCGATATGTTCAGCTCACAAGTAATTTTTCTACCGCAGAGGCGTGGATTTCGATCAAATCTCGCCTTCACTTTTCGGATCATTTCTGGTATTGTTAGCGTTTTTTCGTCCACTTTTTGGACGCCATGCAACACTGCCAGTATCACGGTAACGAGCAATGGTACGAGAAACAAAAGGTTTATTCACATTTAAATGCTGGAGGGTTCTAACGATAGTCACCTGTGGTTTTCCATCCAAATATAAAGCAACTACACTATCACGCTTGAATTCCATCACAAATAACTTTTTTTCTGAATGCAATAGATCAAAATAATTTTGTAAGCTTGTAAATCATCAAATGAACTGTCACTGGAATAAATCTGTCAGCTGTCAGACGAGTGGTTTACAAATGATAGCTGCCTGAAGTTGGTTGCAATACATATCAACCACCCTGTTAGTTCCTTCCGCACAGCATATGCATGACTATACGTAACATAATTGGTCATTACAACCCTTCAGTCAGGATTTCGACCTAGCTTCTCTCACCACTTATGTTGTGTGCGTTAATTTTTATATATGAGTGGCGGGACCTATAGACTAAAATTGACTTCGAACAATAGATTTTTTGAGAAGCTCTTCATGGCAATTTAATTGACTCTCAGAGTTTTTGCCAGAAATCTGCTGAGAGGTAGTCGCCGAAGAAATATTTTTTTCATGTTTCGTTTTGATGCCACTACCTAATAGACTACGGTGCCTACGATGAATGACTCTAGTAACTAGATATTATAACTTATAAGAGCGTTAATATCAATTTTATTTTCGACGCAAAAGCACAACCGAGATAAATAAATAACATGTTTAAATAAAAATGCCATCTTATCTCATAGCCGTCTAGACATCGGTTTCAGTCATCTAGTAGCTCTCTCACAGTACGTGTATTTTGTTGGTGACCAAGTCTTTCTAAAAAATTTTCTGCAACTTAAATCTAACACTGAGGATGAATATTAAAAAATTACATACTTTTTCAAAAGTCTTTCTTATCTTTGTTGGAAAATAGGCAGTTTGTTTAATAAAGCGATACGAATAATGTAATTTGTACTAATTCCGGGTTTCCTGTAGCGGGTTTTCCATACAACGCAGTAGACGGTTTCCATAGAACGTTCGCAACATCAAAGTTCTATATAGTGCGGTTTCCATACAACACAGTACGCACTTGCCGTGTTAGAAAGGGGTTGTCTGTATTTACAGCATCGGTTAAAATATGTTAAAATATTAGAAATCCATTAGTAAACAAAACACATTTTAAATGACTATTAAACAAAATTTTAAAGGTGTTTAAATTAATATATAAAATTAGTTTCAATTGCTAACCACCGCAGAGCCCATTCCGCGAACTTCACGTCTAGGTCTATGGTCGTAATTGTAATTTGTCAAAACAGAATAAAAGACTACTAATTTGACAACTGTAGGTTATAATAAGATAACCGTCAAAGTCAAACGCCCTATACTAACTCCTTTAAATAATCTTAAAAAGCTAACGGTTATTAGAAATTAGAGAAATATATTCGATAATCTATTACACTATGCGACAAAATTCAAAAATTTAGATACATAAATAAAATTTTCAAAATTTTTTGATGTTAGGAACTTTTGGATTTTCGACGACGATATATCGATGGCTTAATATAGAAAGGTCGTATCTCATTTTTTTTCCCAAAATCGGATTTCCAAATATTTTGGTAGACAAAACCTGCATACACATCCTCTGAAAAATTCAGCTTTCTATGTTGACGAATAGTTGACTTACAATAATTAAAAGAAAAAGCCATAACTCATATAAAATTGAATAAATATTTTTGACTCTTTGTACCGTCAATCAAGAATGATAAACTAAAGATTACGCCTTGCACATCATCCCGTTAGATGACTAGTTGTGCTATTTTAAAGGTTTTCAAGGTTTCATATGTGAAAATGAACATTTCTTCTGAAAAATGTGTGCACTACGTGAAAGTAGTTGGCAGTCCTGCAATATAACCTTACATTATCATTAGCCAATAGGAACTCAATTTGCGTGACGTCATTGATTCAACATGCGCAGAAAGTTTTAATTTTGTGTGTGTCATAGTTTGTCATTCTTGGACTTCAACTATATTATATACTACCATTATTTTATGATTGAATTTCTGATTTATTTTTATTGACAAATGCGTTTAAACTTTTTCTATAACATTTTTGTTTTAGATCTTATTAAGTTTTTTCCTTCTCTATATTAAGCCATTGATATATTCTCTACATACAGTGGCTCACAGCTTGTTTCAGGTTTATAGAATATGTTTAAAAACTAAACTAAAAAAGTTTTATTAAATCTGAAATTTACAGGGGCAATTTGGGATCAATTCAGATCTTGAACAAGAATGACCTTACAGTAGCTCTGAAAAAGAAATGGGCAAAAATAACTCTCTAAACCACTAGAAAGTGAATGCAAAAAAGGCTAAAAGCTGTAATTAAGCAAATAGGAGGTCATACTAAATTTAGAAATTAAAAATATTAGTTAATTAATCGTGCAGACCTTGCGCTGACCAACTTCTTCCTTTTCCCTGATTTGGCGGAACTTGGTTAGTACAGGGATTGCGTTCACTCGTGGCATCACAACGGGCCGCCATGCGCGCTCAAGTGAGCTTTGTGATATCAGAGCTACCTAACCTAACCCAACCTAGCCTAGTTCATTAATCACTTAATTGTTTGTTTATAGTCAAGTGGTTGAAATAAGCTGTGACTAATTGGGTTCCTATATTTTTGGTTTTTACATTTGAGACTGAATAAAACTCTTTTTTTTTTTAATTTTTAAACATATTCTATAAACTCTTATTAAAATTTTTCTAATATCTTGTTTCGTTTTGAAATTATACGAGCTTAATTTTTTTTAAAGTTGCTGGTTGAAAAAAGCTGTTAGCCACTGTAGAATACATATAATTGGTATGTAATGTTTGCAATATTTTAAGTATAAAAATATTCTGAGAATAATACCTACTAAACGATTGTAAAGGACAATAATATAAGGTGCAAATTAGGGATGCCAATCGGAAAATCCCGAAAATTCCGGGATTTTTAAAAACTTGTCGCGGGATTTTTCGGGATTTTCGGGATTGTGAATTCATATGTATTTTGACCCTACAAAAGGTCCTGAAAAAAAAATTCTACATCACTTGACTTCGATAATAGTATCCCAGTAGGGAAAACCCTCCTTCCAGTGATAAAAATATGCAAAAGCCCTATAAAACGAATTAAAAGGGTAACGGATTTGGATACTCAACTGTCCAAAGAAAAAGATTTATTTACATCAGTAGGGGGTAGAGGTAAATATTTACAAGCTGCATACAGCCATCTTGGAACTGTTTTACCAACAAATGTTGATTGCGAGAAGTGTTTTTCAATGGTAGAGTATGTTGACAACAAAATTCGTTCAAGGCTACTGGGCACATGTTAGATGCTTTAATCTTTTTGTTGGAATCCAAATAGTTTTCTTAAAACTAATGCATTTGCATATGTATGAATAAGTTTTATTTTTGTTAACAAAATATTTTTATTATTAATAGAAAATCGCGATTTTTCCCGTGATTTTTCGGGATTTTTGTATTCCGAATTATCTCGAAATATCCCGGGATTTACAAAATCCTGAATTCCGGGATTTTTAAAAATCGATCCCGTTTGGCATCCCTAGTGCAAACGATATTAAATTAAATAAAGAAAAAAATAAAAAGAAATAATACTGATTTTATTATCTATTTTGTACGAGACTGTATTAATGCAGGTACCTTAGCATATTTCGCGCTTAACTTTAGATGCATAGTAAAACAAAAATAGGGTATTCAATTACTTTTACTCTGTTAAGTATTAAATACAATTAAGCTTTATGTGTAGACTCTAGGTGATTGGAAAAACAGTGAATAAAATTAATTTTTTTAAGGGACAGTAAATAACTTTAAAATACTTTTTCGGTTGATAGAAATTTTTTTTTTTTTTAATTTTGGACACCCTAAAGAAAATGTAATGAAATTATATTTGATATCTTCCTTATACTTTAACAACAAAAAAAAAATGAGAATTTTCTTCATTCGTCCGGACTTAGGTGAAGAGTGAAGTGCCTTAGGGTGAGTTGCATAAGAACTCAGTTACTGTTTCGAATCGAAGCGTGCTATACTAAGCTATTAAGACTTGCCACGCATTATGAAATCTTAAATAGCATTATTCTCTTTATTCATTTCTCACTCCTTGTTACAAGGTTTAAAATCAGTTTGGTTTAGTTCCGCTGTGTTCAATGTCCCATTTTTCTGTTTTTATATATTTTGGTGTTCATTCACTTTAAGTTGCTTGTACATGTACATTTACGTGAATGTTTGGTTTTACACCATTTTTAATGTGTTTGAATTTCATATTTTAAGAAGACCAAAAAAAAAAAAAAAATATTGAATTAATTCTGCTTAAATTCATAAGAATCGCTTGATTTCAAGTTTTAAAAATTTGGTTGAAAAGATGAAAAGGCATTTATTGAAAAAGAATTGTTCGTAGTGGAAAGAAACTGTGATTAAAAAATAAGAAAAAATACAACACATGTAAAAGTTTATTTACCGGATATTTAATAGAGCGACTTAACAAACAAGTGCTCGATGTACCCTCCTAAAAATGAACCTTGGACTTTTAAAGACAACATTTAAAATATTTCGGCTCCAGCTTCGACCTTTCGTGAGCTGCACCATTTTGAAAAAGGCCTCTTTTTGAATGTTTTGTTAATTTGAGAAACGGTTTCTTTACCAACATATACAATATCTAGATCATAAGAAAGTTTTTTTTAAGGCGCGTCCAACAGTGTATACAATTTGTCCAAGGACGATCATCCATGCCTTTTTTAAGTATATTGTGTAAAAAAAAAATGGTTTTTGAATTTTTTGTTCGGGGTTGTTTGTAATAATAATGCCAAACTAACACATTTTAATCTTTAGTCTATTTAAGTAAATACGGGTCTCAGCTTTTTTTGAAATTCGCGCAAGTTCGCGTTTTGAAATAGGGCAATTGCATATCAGATTTTTTCTTTTGCCAAGTACATCATCTTTGTATGTAAATAATTTAGATTTTTGCAAATTGGATGCATTTTACACGGTGGTAACTCTAATTTGATAGCGGATTTAGTTTCTTAACTCAAATTAACAGACCCTTTTTCAAAATGGTCCAGCACACGAGGAGTCAAAGCTGGAGCCGAAATATTTGAAATGTCATCATAAAAAACGCCAATGTTTATTTTAAGGGGAGTACACTTTGCACGAATTTCGCTTCCATACGACTTGAGTCGCTCTAATGTTTAATACTTTTTATACTATGTCATTACAATTTCAAAATCCTTAATATTCTATATACACTAGAGAGCCGGCCTGCGTCGAGCCGATTTGCGATGCTTTTTAAAAATTGTCAAAGTTGGCAGTTTGCGTTGTTGCAATTTCAAATTGCGTCGTTTCGACCCCGATTTTCATCGATTCGATTTGCGTCGTTTGAATCCCAACTTGTGTTGTTTAAATTTCGATTTACGACGCTACATACGTCGATTTTTTTACACCTTTGAGTATTACCATTTCACTGTTTGTATCGTAGTCATAGCAGCCAGATAAATAAAGCATCAAATCGTTAAATATTAGAAAAAAATCGTCAAAATCTTCAAAGACGTTCAGGAAATCGTAAAAATAATCGTCACAAAATCGGCATGATAATTCAGTGTGACAGTGCCTTAGCTTCTTAAAAGAGTGCAATAAAGCAAGTAAAGCGATATATTTTGTTAACTTTTTTATTTTAATTTTATTATTCAAAAGCAAAAAAATGTTGGAAATAACACAAAATTTTAGAATCTGTTTATATTTGTTCGAATTGGCCACCTTTGGTACGATTTATGGCCTTCAAACGGCCATTACAGGCTGCACGAAAGTGGCTCTGCGATATTTTAGCCCATTCCTGGCGAAGCGCCGTCGTGAGATGGTAGACGCTTTGGTAACTTTTAGTAAGAACCTTACTCTCCCAAATGCCCCAGGCGCAAAAGTCCACCGGATTGCGATCCGGAGATTTTGGAGGCCATTGTGCGGTAGAAATTAAGCGTGGAACCTCCTTTTTAAGCCATTCGTGGTTGACGCGTACTGAGTGCGGTGGTGCTGAGTCCTGTTGGAATATCCATGGTCTGCGGCCGAAATGTTTGTCTACCCAGGGCTTTAATACTGTCTTTAAGTCACCACGGTCTTTAAGCCACCAGCTGGGAGCGACCATCGGTCGTTACGGGCGACGCACACCATTACCATCGGCGGCTATTGCATTCTGGTGACCAATCGCAGGTGTAAATTTTCAGCTGACCTCTTGGGCAAGTAAACCCGATCATTTTGTTTGTTCACAAACTGCTCAATTTGGAATGGCTTCTCATCAGAGAAAACGCCAATGTTTATTTTAAGGGGAGTACACTTTGCACGAATTTCGCTTCCATACAACTTGAGTCGCTGTAATGTTTAATATTTTTTATACTATGTCATTATAATTTCAAAATCCTTAATATTCTATATGCACTAGAGACCCGATTTGCGTCGAGCCGATTTGCAATGCTTTTTAAAAACTGTCAAAATTGGCAGTTTGCGTTGTTGCAAATTCAAATTGCGTCGTTTCGACCCCGATTTTCATCGATTCGATTTGCGTCGTTTGGATCCCAACTTGCGTTGCTTAAATTTCGATTTACGACACTACATACGTCTTTGAGTATTACCATTTTACTGTTTGTATCGTAGTCATAGCTGCCAGATAAATAAAACATCAAATCGTTAAATATTAGAAAAAAATCGTCAAAATCTTCAAAGACGTTCAGGAAAGCGTAAAATGAATCGTCACAAAATCGGCATGATAATTCAGTGTGACAGTGCCTTAGCTTCTTAAAAGAGTGCAATAAATACTGGGTGGCTGATCTATAATACAACAAAGTAAAGCGATATATTTTGATAATTTTTTTATTTTAATTTTATTGTCGAAAAGCAAAAAAATTTTGGAAACAATATAAAATTTTAGAAGCAGTTTAGATTTGTTCGAATTGGCCACCTTTGGTACGATTTATGGCCTCCAAACGGCCATCACAGGCTGCACGAAAGTGGCTTTGCGATAGTTTGGCCCATTCCCGGCGAAGCGCCGTCTTGAGATGATCGACGCTTTGGTAGGTTTTAGTGAGAACCTTACTCTCCCAAATGCAAAAGTCCAACGGATTGAGATCCGGAGATTTCGGTGGCCATTGTGCGGTAGAAATCAAGCGTGGAACCTCCTTTTTAAGCCATTCTTGGTTGACGCGTACTGAGTGCGGTGGTGCTGTCCAGGGCTTCAATACTGTCTTTAAGTCACCACGGTTTTTAAGACACCAGCTGGGAGCGACAATCGGTTGTTACGGCGGCGCACACCATTACCATCGGCGGCTATTGCATTCTGGTGACCAATCGCAGGTGTAAATTTTCAGCTGACCTCTTGGGCAAGTAAACCCAATCATTTTGTTTGTTCACAAACTGCTCAATTTGGAATGGCTTCTTAATAGAGAAAACCAAATTCGTTAACTGGCCACTTTCGTGCAAGCGAAGTAACAACATGGCTGTTTCCAGTCTAATTTTTTTTGTCTTGCACTTTTTGGAACTTCAATAGCTTAAGTTCAAGCTCATTTTTCAATATGTGTTGCATCTGTTCTCGTGATATGTTCAGCTCATGAGCAATTTTTCTACCACTGAGGCGTGGATTTCGATCCAATCTGGCCTTTTCTTTTCGGACCATTTCTGGTGTTGTTATTGTTTTTTTTGTCCACTTTTTGGACGCTATGTGATACTGCCAATATCACGGTAACGAGCAATGGTAAGCAATGGCAATGACAGACAAAAGATTTGCTCACGTTTAAATGCTGGGGGGCTCTAACGATAGCCACCTGTGGTTTTTCATCCAAATATAAAGCAATCACACTATCACGCTTGAATTCTATCACGAATAAGATCAAAATAATTTTGTAAGCTTGTAAATTATAAAATGAACTGTCACTGGAATAAACATGTCAGCTGTCATACGACCAGTTTACAAATGATAACAACCCTGTACTTCACTTACACCACTCAGACCCGAAAGAGAATGGAATACAACTCTCATGTATAGGCCTGTGCCTCAACTCCTGTTTTGAGACTTCCCGATCGCGTACAAAAGAGGGAGAAGTTGCCCTCTAATGACGGTAGGGTGTCGAACTCCATTGATTTATTGGAGCATCATTGGAATGCGGTTTCACTGTTCTATCGCTATTATAACGCATTTTGCTCGAACGAAATTAGGGACTTGTTCCCAACAATGACAATCATGTATTACTACGTAATACTCGCCTTCTCGGCGAGTACATAGTTATCTGGTCAATTGGTCATCGCATTACAGACAAAATTCGTTATTTAGTCGGACTATTCGTATGTGGAACATCTTTCGTGCATAGTTTATAATTTTTTTTGGCTTTTAAGGGATGAAAAAAACATAAAGATCATTACTTAAATTTGCAATAGTAAGAACTGCAAAATAAATACAAACCTTAAGATGGATTTTAATATAAAGAATATGACGAAACTTTTTAATTTTTAAAAATCGTCAATATAAGGACATAAATCATCACATCGCCATTTACATACATAATACATAATTGGCCATTACAACCCTTCAGTCAGGATTACGACCTAGCTTCTCACACCACTTATGCTGTGTGGGTTAATTTTATACATGAGTGGCGGGACCTACAGTTTAAAGTCGACTCCGAACGACAGATTTTTGAGAAGCTTTTCATGGCAATTTTTACTCTCAGAGTCTTTGCCAGAAATCTGCTGAGAGGAAGTCGCCGAAGAAATATTTTTTCGTTTTGATGTCTGACCTGGGATACGAACCCGGGCCTTTTGTCTAATAAGCCAACACACTACCCACTAGACCACGGCGACTTCACCATTTACTGAACTTAATAAAATAATGAAAAATGTTTCCATACTTCTTTTTTATTCAAAATATTTAGTTTCTCGCTTTAGTTTGGTTCCAATAGACTCGGGTTTCATTTTACGCAGATATTTTTTTAGATTTTTTATAGATTTTAGAATGTTATGATACTTTTTAAATTTTTGCATCATTTTTAAATGAAACTATTTAAGTTTCCTACCTGAAGAGTTGACGAAGGAAACATTCCAGTGCATTGATTTTTTGAAACGATGCAGAAAATACTTCACTCCATCCGACCTTCTTACTATTTAAAGGACCTATATCCGACCTCTGATGGAATACAACTCTCATGTATGGGCCGGTGCTTCAAAGCCTATTTTGAAGCTTCTCGACCGCTTACAGGAGAGGTGCTTGTTAATGACAGTAGGGTACCCAATCCTATTGATTCGTTAGAGCATCGTCGCAATGTGGCGTGTGTTTCATTGTTCTATAGGTACTATAGTGGGAGGTGTTCTCGAGAGATAACGGGCTTGGTTCCCGATAATCACATATTTTTACATAGTACTCGAGCTTCTCGCAGAGCACATCCTTTTGTGGCTAATTTCCAGTGACGCGCACAATGCATTACAGAGAGAACTCATTTTATGCCCGCACTGCTCGCTTGTGGAATGATCTTCCTGCGAGGGTTTTTCCCGTCAATTACGATATTGGTAAGTTTAAATCAAATGTCCACAAACACTACTCCCTCTTTCCACTTTCCAAGAACCTATTTTCCTAAACCTGCACAATGCACTGCATGAGTAGGGGCCATCCCCTGAGTTTTGGTTTTTATAAATAAAGAAAAAAAAAAAATGATCTAAGCTGATGTTTCAGAAAGCAACAGAGATTTCCCTGCGGTTTGAAAAGCTTTTTATAGTTAAACTCGTTTATAACGGACTCTGTTATGAGGAATTCTTGGTTGTTACGTACACACTTTCAAGTCCCAACGTTTTAATAACAATTTTCATACAAAAAACTTCGTTTATTACGAACTCGTTTATAATGAATTTTCGGTTAAAAGGAGCTACTTTAAATGGTTCCAGTTATTAAATTTCATACATTTTTGGCTTTTTTCTAACGAACGCTCAGAAATAACTTTGAAGTGTGGCAATAGTCTTTGATTTTAATAATTATGGCAGGCATTAAATCATAACTCAGTATCTTTAATCAGCTGCTAGATAAAAAGAATTACCCGGAATATTTTGGTTTTAAAAAAAAAAAAAAAAAAATACATTTTTGTTTCTAATAAATAAAAAAAATTTTTCTATTTCATATTTTCTTCTATGACTTCACCCCGTTTATATACCAACTGGTCCCACGGAGTTCGTTATAACCGGGTTGACTGTATGTGGCAAACTTTTGAGAATGTACGCTGTAGGTTTGACCTCGACACCCAGGGTTCACGTTGACAATTTCGAAACGTACATAAAAGGGTATTTAATAGAAAGAGGTATTTAAGAGTAAAAATTGGGCCCAGTTTTTTTGTGAACCAAAAATTAGATTTATTTCAATAAAAAAAACAACAAAAAAACAATTATAACAGTTTTCTTAAATACATTAATAACAATTTCACAGTTGCATTCCTTAACAAACTTTTGACAATATTTATCACTTTTTAGAAATTTTTTATTCTATATTTTGTTAATTTGATTATTCACTGGAATCTATTCTGCCAGCTGTCGATGGAGTAATTGAGAGAGGATCGATTCACAGTTTCTATTTTAAGTTTGTTATTAGTACTTTTTATTAGTGATAGTTTTGAAAAAGTTTTAGTCATATAGAACTTCTATAGGCAATAATATTATTGAATATATCAGCATGTCACAAATTCCGATCGGAATGGTTTTGATTCCGTATTTACAATTGCGATGGGTTTTGCTATCGGTTCTTCAAATACCAAACGATTTTGTTCATTCCTAAAAATTATAAAATTACTGCGTTTCAAATAAAGTATGGCAACGTAGTGCATGACAAAAGAGAAAAAAAAACATAAAGATCATTACTTAAATTTGCAATAGTAAGAACTGCAAAATAAATACAAACCTTAAGATGGATTTTAATATAAAGAATATGACGAAACTTTTTAATTTTTAAAAATCGTCAATGTAAGGACATAAATCATCACATCGCCATTTACATACATAATACATAATTGGCCATTACAACCCTTCAGTCAGGATTACGACCTAGCTTCTCACACCACTTATGCTGTGTGGGTTAATTTTATACATGAGTGGCGGGACCTACAGTTTAAAGTCGACTCCGAACGACAGATTTTTGAGAAGCTTTTCATGGCAATTTTTACTCTCAGAGTCTTTGCCAGAAATCTGCTGAGAGGAAGTCGCCGAAGAAATATTTTTTCGTTTTGATGTCTGACCTGGGATACGAACCCGGGCCTTTTGTCTAATAAGCCAACACACTACCCACTAGACCACGGCGATTTCACCATTTACTGAACTTAATAAAATAATGAAAAATGTTCCATACTTCTTTTTTATTCAAAATATTAGGTTTCTCGCTTTAGTTTGGTTCCAATAGACTCGGGTTTCGTTTTACGCGGATTTTTTTTTAGATTTGTTTGAATGTTATGATACTTTTTAAACTTTTGCATCATTTTTAAATGAAACTATTTAAGTTTCCTACCTGAAGAGTTGACGAAGGAAACTTACCAGTGCATTGATTTTTTGAAACGATGCAGAAATACTTCACTCCATCCGACCTTCTTACTATTTAAAGGACCTATATCCGACCTCGGATGGAATACAACTCTCATGTATGGGCCGGTGCTTCAAAGCCTATTTTGAAGCTTCTCGACCGCTTACAGGAGAGGTGCTTGTTAATGACAGTAGGGTACCCAATTCTATTGATTCTTTAGAGCATCGTCGCAATGTGGCGTGTATTTCATTGTTCTATCGGTACTATAATGGGAGGTGTTCTCGAGAGATAACGGGCTTGGTTCCCGATAATCACATATTTTTACATGGTACTCGAGCTTCTCGCAGAGCACATCCTTTTGTGGCTGATTGTCCAGTGACCCGCACAATGCATTACAGAGAGAACTCATTTTATGCCCGCACTGCTCGCTTGTGGAATGATCTTCCTGCGAGGGTTTTTCCCGTCAATTACGATATTGGTAAGTTTAAATCAAATGTCCACAAACACTACTCCCTCTTTCCACTTTCCAAGAACCTATTTTCCTAAACCTGCAAAATGCACTGCATGAGTAGGGGTCATCCCCTGAGTTTTTGTTTTTATAAATAAAGAAAAAAAAAAAATGATCTAAGCTGATGTTTCAGAAAGCAACAGAGATTTCCCTGCGGTTTGAAAAGCTTTTTATAGTTAAACTCGTTTATAACGGACTCATGTTATGAGGAATTCTTGGTTGTTACGTACACACTTTCAAGTCCCAACGTTTTAATAACAATTTTCATACAAAAAACTTCGTTTATTACGAACTCGTTTTATAAGAATTTCTCGGTTAAAAGGAACTACTTTAAATGGTTCCAGTTATTAAATTTCATACATTTTGGCTTTTTTCTAACGAACGCCTCAGAAATAACTTTGAAGTGTGGCAATAGTCTTTGATTTTAATAATTATGGCGACATTAAATCATAACTCAGTATCTTTAATCAGCTGCTAGATAAAAAGAATTACCCGGAATATTTTGGTTTTAACAAAAAAAAAAAAAAAATACATTTTGTTTCTAATAAATAAAAAAAATTTTTTCTATTTCATATTTTCTTCTATGACTTCACCCCGTTTATATACCAACTGGTCCCACGGAGTTCGTTATAACCGGGTTTGACTGTATGTGGCAAACTTTTGAGAATGTACGCTGTAGTTTGACCTCGACACCCAGGGTTAACGTTGACAATTTCGAAAGTGACATAAAAAGGGTATTTAATGAGAAAAGAGGGTATTTAAGAGTAAAATAGGGCCAAGTTTTTTGTGAACAAAAAATAGGATTTATTTCAATAAAAAAAAAAACAACAAAAAAACAAATTATAACAGTTCATTAAATACATTAAGTAACAATTCACAGGTGCATTCTATACAAAACTTTTGACAATATTTATCACTTTTTAGAAATTTTTATTCTATATTTTGTTAATTTATTCTTCACTTGGAATCTATTCTGCCAGCTTCGATTCGAGTAAATTGAGAGAGGATCGATTCACAAGTTTCTATTTTAAGTTTGTTATTAAGTTTACTTTTTATTAGTGATAGTTTTGAAAATAGTTATTCAGTATAAGAACTTCTATGAGGCAAAGTAATATATTGAATATATCAGCATGTCACAAATTCCGATCGGAATGGTTTTGATTCCGTATTTACAATTGCGATGGGTTTTGCTATCGGTTCTTCAAATACCAAACGATTTTGTTCATTCCTAAAAATTATAAAATTACTGCGTTTCAAATAAAGTATGGCAACGTAGTGCATGACAAAAGAGAAAAAAACATAATTGGTGAATCAAATACAGACCAAAACAAAAGAAGAAAAAAGCTCTGATACAAAAATTTCAATTGAAGTCCAAAAAAAATAAAAAAATTGTGTACGATAAATGCCGGAGATTTCAATTATTCCTGCTGTTGAAGTCAGGAGACGACAAATCTTTATTGAAAAGTACGCCGAATGCATTTTTGTAAAACTGAATTAAACGCAACGTATAAATATTTGTTGTATTATCTTTTGTCCATCGTTTGTGTTGTCCAAATAAATTTTTGTTCCCAAAAATAAGTGGTTTGCTCAAAAAAATAACGTGGCAACACTTCGATGAAGAAATATAAGACTTTGTTTTGTTCTTCTCAGCAAGTTTACAAAATTTAATTTCTTAAGCATAAATATTTAGAAAACCTATGTAATAATAAAATATAAGATTTTGTCTTTGAGTTTAACTAAGTTTTATTAAAATTTTATTTTAATAAATCATCAGAAATATCAAAACCACTTTGAAAATTTGAAGCGGTTTCATTCCGAAGAAATTTTTCGTTTTCCGTTTTCGTTTTCTAAAGACTCTAACTTCGGAATTGGACATGACTGTAGATTTTCGTCAAATCTACTTTTAAAATTTCCAATCTCGAACCAAATTTTTCTGCATAAGTTATTCTAAGTATATCTTTATACTTTTTACATAAAAAGGTACTTAGGGTCAAAAGTGCTAAATCAAAAAAAAAAAGTGCCAAATATTTCGTTACAATGAGACACATACATAATTGATCATTAGCACCCTTCAGTCAGGATTATTGACCTAGTTTCTCACACTACTTATGTTGTGTGTGTTAATTTTATACACAAGTGGCGGGAACCTACAGTTTAAAGTCGACTTCGAACGATTGATTTTTGAGAAGCATTTTCTTGGAAATTTTATTTACTCTCAGAGTTTTTGCCAGAAATCTGCTGAATGGAAATCGCCGAAAAAATACTTTTTGTACTTTTATTTTGATGCCTGGCCTGGGACTCGAACCCTGGCTTTACGTCTACTAGACCTCGGCGACTTCATAAAGAACAAAAAATATTATTTTGAAAGTAAAGCAAGATTATTTTATTAGCTTTCAGTTTTATATCGAATTATTACATCAAAACGCATTAATTTAAGACAGAAAAAAATTAAACACTTGCGAAGTTATTGAAGAAAAACTAAGATTGGGGGAACTAAGCTAACCACACTCCGTATTCTAAGGTTTAATCATAATTACAGGTATCCCTCGTATTACGCGGTACTTCCACTAATGCGGTTTCAATTAACGCGATTAAAAAAAAACCGTTTCATTACAACCCGAAATTTCGACTTGTATAACGCACTTTATTACTAGCGTCCTTTACGAAATCGAAAAACAGTAAAAAAAAGCAAGCAAAGGCTGATAACTGATTTCACAATCACACAATCACTGGAAGAACATCCAACAAAATGTTTTTATCAAATGAAACTTTTCAGATGGAATTTCTTCTTATGAAGTTATACGCTCTCTATTACGACGTAATATGATGTTCGAAGTAAATGACACAGACTACTGAATATTTATATTTTCCGATTGTTTTTTTTTTTTTCATTATGTTTTTTACTTTTTTTTTTACATAAAGTATGAGTATTGATATTGAGTTGTGAACGTACATACATCTTGAATTTAGTACCTATTTTATTTTGGAAAAAGTTTATTGGAACCTAACCCTTAAATTTATGTGAAAGCTAAGTCTTCTATTACACGAATTACATTACGCGGAATTTTCCTGGAACGTAACCACTGCGTTATACGAAGGACATCCTGTATATGTAAAATTCATTGTACATATGTGACGTATGAGTAATATAGTAATTCCATTCAGTTTCATACATCACAAAATTTAAATTTTTTATTGCATACTTTTCAGATTAATTATTATCAATATTACATGTAATACGATGCGTATGAGTGATATATTTCAAATACAATAAATTAATAAGTATACCATAATTTCCAGTAGATTTTAAAACATTTAAAATACACTAATACCTAGGTTTGTGTCGCTAACGACGCAAAACAAAGCATGATTTTCCATACATTTGTATTGATTTTCATTTAATTGGTTCTGAGGTTCATAATTTTAGCTGAAAAAATAGTTTTTTTTAATTTTTCTTTTTAATAGTTTTTATTATTGTAAAAATATAAGAATTCAATGAAGCAATACAAAAAAACATAACAAACAAATTTTAAAATGACACAACTTCGAATTTGAATTAGATTTAAACGGGAAATCCTTTTTTTCTGTTTTAGCTTTGTACAAACATTTTCGTAATAACCACGCAAATCGAAGCACTAACGACGCAACTTCGAAACAAGCGACGCAAACTGAAACAAAAACGACGCAACTTCGAAATCGCAGAAATTTTAAAAAGACACAACTTCGAAGCAGACGCGATACGAGGCGACGTAAATCGGGGTATTAGTGTATTTTAATTTTATTTCCTAAGGTTGTTCGACTTTTGAAGCTGATTCTGAATTTTATAAAATGCTTTAATTTGAATTAGGAAATTAATTCTTTAAAACTCTTACACTCGAAAAAGTACACATAAAGTTGTCCGGGGCAAGCAGCTATGAATGAAATAGCATTCCGTTTCAAACCGGAACAAGTCTAATGGCACTATCGAAATCTAGTGTAGAGTATCAAAAACAATTGCTATTTCACTTTTAAAATAGCACTTTTCTCCGCATACATATCTTTAAGTTTCTTATTACATAGAATTGGTGAGTTGAAGATCAATGTTTTCAGAAGCAAAATGGAAATAAAGTAGGAGATTTTATTTAATAGGAAAAGAAATATATGGAACAATTCCATGAAAAATATTTATTTTTTAAAATCCTGTTTGTAAAAAACGAATTTATGAACGAAAACAAACAGAAATTTTAAGTAAAAACGCTTCCTTAGAAATAACGAATTTCTACTATATAAAAATAAGTCGGGTTTTCCTTTCTGACGTTATAACTCCAGAACGAACGAAACGATTTCCACGGTTTTGCATTCGTTTGAAAGGTCTCGGGCTCCGTGAGGTTTATAGCAAAGAAAATTCGGAAAAAATTTGAACAGAAAAGCGGGAAAATCTTTTTTCACATACAGTGTCATCTCTGATACATAGCATGTACTACAAACCAATATTTTAAGTAGATGGCGTCGGCGCGTGATACATTGTTTGACAGTTACCCATTGTTCTCTGCTCAGTTAATTTCATGTGACAAACCGGTATTGTGTTAAATGTGAAATTGTGAAAACATGGTCTATTTTTTCCTGGACGCTCCTGAAGGAAGAGGGAAAACATTTGTCATTTCATTGATTTTGGCCACTATTCGATCAAGATGTGACATAACTTTGGCGTTACCATCATCTTCTAAATGGCGGTCGTATTACACATTCTGCACTTAAGTTGCCACACAATTTAAACACAATTGATACTCCATCATGCAATATTTCCCGATCCAGTGAATGCTTGCCTGAAGGCATCACCTTTGTGGAATAACGTAAAAACATTATGGCTAACCACTAATATGAGAATTCAACTTCAAAATGATCAAATTGCTGGACAATTTTCCAAACAATTATTAGTTGTTGGAAACGGGAAAGTTCCAGTTGATGCGACATCTGGATTAATTACTCTTACCAACGACTTTTGTCGATTAGTAGTCTACAAATTAGCTCTTATTGAAAATGTTTTCCAAAACATTAGTGAGAATTATCAGAATTATGCTTGATTAAGTCAACTAGCAATTCTTGCCGCAAAGAATAGTGATGTACACCCACTGAATTTCACCATTCAATCAAAAATTGCTGGCGATTTGGTGACATACAAATCCGTTGGAGTTTTTGAATTTTCTGCAGTTACCAGGATTTCCACCACATAACTTTCAACTCAAAGTTGGTAAGTTATTATGATATTGCGTAATTTGAATCCACCGCAACTTTGCAACGGTACTCGACTTTCGGTAAAAATACTTAAACCGAATTTGATTGAGGTAACCATTATTAACGGAAAGTACGGAGATGAAAATGTATGTATTCCTCGAATACCAATGATTCCGACTGATTTCAAACGATTACAATTTACAGTTCGCCTTGCGTTCGCAATGACAATTAGCCCCAAAGATATATTTGGAAAATCATTGTTTTTCACATGGGCAGTTATACGTTGCGTGTTCAAGAGTTGGGAAACCATCCGCTTTGTTTGTGTTAACGTCAGACCAAAAAACAAAATATGTGGTTTACCAAAGAGCAGTTCAATGAAACGGATAATTTGCTGACACGTATAACGCTTCCACTCAGTATTTACTTTGGATTCACTTTCATTTACTTAGAGAAGTTCAATTAAAAACACTTCATTTTTGTAATCGAAATGAGTTCATTACTGTTGTGAAATGAAATAAAATTTTTCTTTTTCATAAACAAAACAAAAAAAATTTTTCTTCATCTTTTAATCACCAAACGAAATGTTATATAAAACGAAGCCATCTGGTGGCGAAACGGAGTTCGCCGGGTTTGCTAGTCTTTAATAATTTTAGAATTTTTTTTTAGTTAAAAAACAAAATATTTTATTTTACCTGTTCTATTTCAAACATAACCGATTTAGCTGCTGATCATTTGTAATACAGATTTTAACGGTTGTCATAGCGAGAAAAAAAATTGATTTCATTGCAGCCCACATTCAATTCAAAAAACAATAATTTACGCAGATTATGACATTGTATGTCATTATAGAAGTCAACGTAATCCAGTAGGTAGTGTGTTGGCTTATTAGACGTAAGGCCAAGATTCAAACTCCAGGTCAAACATCTCATACAAAACAAAATGTGAACAAATATTTCTTCTGCGCATTCCTTTCTGCAGATTTCTGGCAAAAACTCTGGAAGTAAATAAAATTGCCATGAAAATGTTTCAAACATTCTGTCCATTCGGAGTCGGCTGTAAGTACCGGCCTGTAAGGAATATTTCATAGGCAAATATAAATAAAATAAAAAATACTCTTATTCCGAAGAAACAATTAAACTTTTTTAAAAATTCGTTGATCTTGTCCCCTACATACGTATGCATTACTTGATGTTTGTAATGAGAAAAGTGGATTCGAACCAATTCCAAGACGATGCAGAACAGACTTCAAACTTCAATTTATTATTTTTTGGATCATTTTATTTTTTGTTTTTTTTTTCTGTAAATAATGAATTAGTATTTTATTTTTGTTTATTTTTTAGAAGTTTTTTTATTGTTAATATAATTTTGTTGAATTATTTTTTCAATTAAAATTTGAATTCATGCGGTTTTTCAAAATTTTGGAACGAATTATTAATTTTTATATGAAGCTGGAGTATCGTTTTATGCGTATTCAATTTATGCGATTTTTTTTTCAAAGCATTTATCGCATAAACCAAGACCTGAGTGCAAATAAAATTTCAATGCATTTGTATAGAAAAAGTTTCTTAGGCTTGCTTCGTAATTCTCTGGTCATCATTAATGACGCAAGTCGGGGCTCTAGTGTATACGTACGTATATACTATACATATATGACTTTCATCTGATTTGTTTTTGAATTCTAGTAGCGCATTAAAACGCTAAAATTGTTTTGATTCCTGTAACAATAACACACTTAACGTATTTCTCGATTTTTGAGTGGCTTGCAGTTTTGTGTATTCTATGTATGCCTGCACTATTTGCATTAGGGATGCCAATTGGGAAATCCCGATTGGGATTTTTAAAAACTTGTCCCGGAATTTTTCGAGATTTTCGAGATTGTGAATACATATGCATTTTGACCCCACAAAAGGTCCTGAAAAAAATTCTATATCACTTGACTTCGATAATAGCATCTCAGATGAGGAAACCGCTACTTCCATTGCATAAACATTATTTGATGGCATCGAAGAATGCAAAACGAATTAAAAGGGTAAAACGAATTAAAAGGGTAACTGATATAGATACTCAACTGTCCAAAGAAATAGATTTATTTACATCAGGAAGTGGTAGAACTCAATACTTACAAGTTGCATACAGCTATTTTGGTACTATTTTACCAACAAATGTTGATTGCGAGGAGTGGCTTTCAACGACAGGGTATGTTGACTACAAATTCGTTTAAGTCTAGCAGATCACCTGTTAGATGCATTTAATCTTTTTGTTGGAATCCAAATAATTTTCTTAAAACTAATGCATTTGCATATGTAAGAATAATTTTTATTTTTGTTAATTTACGCTTCTTTGTTACTTTTTGTCTTGCTGTTTTTATATTTTATTTTTAATGATATATAATTCTGATATACATAATTGGAATACAAATGAGTTTGTTAACAAAATATTTTTATTATTAAAAGAAAATCGCGATTTTTTCCGTGATTTTTCGGGATATTTAGATCCCAGGATCAGGATCGGAATTTACAAAATCCCGAATCCCGGGATTTTTAAAAATCGATCCCATTTGGCATCCCTAATTTCGAATATATTTTTTTAATTCGTTCCGTTTTTCTGGTACTTGTCATAATATTTATTTTATTTCTTTTATTGTGCTATTTATTGTGGTTGTTAAATTTTTTATTTTCATTCTGTGCCGCTTGAACTTGCGTCTCCTTCTTTTTGACATTACAACATAGACAACGAACAAAATTTTGATCTTTTATGATTTCATGATGATTTTATGATGATTTCAATTTTATAGAAGTAGGAGAGCCATTTACCATGATTGATACGCGTTAGATTGTATTTTTGTTATATGCTTATATGTTATGCGCCTGTAAAAACCCGGGCTGTTATTCGTTCTCTTTTTCCAAAACAGCGTTTTCTTATTTGGATATCTGTTCTAGGAAAAATCAGTGTCCGGGAAAGTTATTTTTGTTTTGCAACATATAGTCATACGTACTATAGTAGAAGAATAATACACAAAAATTTTTATATTCAAACAAAAATTTTTATTCCAGCACTTTTATTATAAAAAAAAAACTTTATAAGTAAGGAAAAAAATTAATTAATAATTTACAAAAAAAATAAATTTCACAGCACGTACGATACATAAAAAGTTAGTGTTAGTTATTACACTCTAAATTTATTTTTATAGTTAGGCCGTCGACCGATTGTTCAATGAAAACATACATTTTTTTAGTTTCGGCTGTTATTTGGTTCCACTCCTGTAACAAACACTCCATTAGCTCCTGTTTATTCCTTATTGTGTTTTTGAAAATTGGAATGTGAGAATTTGACGAAGCGCTATCATTGTTTTTGTCTATATTTAACTTTGTTTATTGTTTGTTGGTGTTTATAACAAACGGTTTTTTGTTTTCAATCACCTTTGGTGATCCACTTTGACGCCTTTTGCTTTGACGACTTGCCAGTTGCTATTTAAGTCACTATTATCAATGTCCTCATCCATGATAAGGGCAGTGAAAATTGTTTGCGTTCTCACAATTCTCCTTTTTTCTTTTTTTTCCCTTCTTTTCTTTTATTTCATCTTTTACTCGCAATTTTAAATTGCGAGCATTCACACTTTGCATATCCAATCACAGTCACAAGAAGATTCTTGATATCTTGATTCTTATTATTGGAAATTAATAAAAACGTTTGTAAAGAAATGTTCTATTTCACTTGACAATAAAATCGTGACTCGTTTGAGAAATATGCCCTACTCTTTCTTTTCACGGTAGCTACGTTCCTCAGAAAACTGTGAAAAAAAGAGGCGTTTCCTATAGTAAAATGGGGAATACGTTCCAATGCCATCCGAAAACCGTGTAAGATGAAATAAAGAACTATATTTACTTCGAAAAACCGTGTAAAAAATGTTGAAAACTATAAGTGTTCAGAAATCCATACAAATTGTGAGTTCATATGGCATTTTATTGAGCATTAAAACTTAAATTATGTAATTCATGCAAGTGAAAAATTAGTAGAGCAAGCAAAAAACAAAAGAAATCTGTTAATCCAGAATTGAGAACAGAAAAATTAGAATAGAAATAAAGAAAAATTATTGAATTAGCTATGTACATAATTATTCGTCGATACTTGATAACACAGAAGTCGCCGTGGTCTAGTGGGTAGTGTGTTGGCTTATTAGACAAAAGACCCGGGTTCGAATCCCAGGTCAGACATAAAAACAAAAAATATCTCTTCGGCGACTTCCTCTCAGCAGATTTCTGGCAAAGACTCTGAGAGTAAAAATTGCCATGAAAAGCTTCTCAAAAATCTGTCGTTGGGAGTCGACTTTAAACTGTAGGTCCCGCCACTCATGTATAAAATTAACGCACACAACATAAGTGGTGTGAGAAGCTAGGTCGTAATCCTGACTGAAGGGATATCCATCAAATTATCTAATGATGACTTTCGTCCGATAATTGAGTTTTGAACTGTCGGCCTACTTTCCGAAAGGTCTTCCACTGTCGACTTTTTTATTAAAAATCTTTTATAGAAAGTTGAACTTTTGGTTTTTGGAATTTCCCAGTTACTACTATGTATGTTCATTTCAGCATTGTTGCCAAGTGTGGTAAAAACAAATATAATTACAAGATAATGATTTTAAAAATTTATTTTTTCAACCGTGTTACTTCAAATTCGTGTATAAAACGAGTTAGGTGTATAAAAAAAATATATTTTTGAGTTCTACTTACCAAAAAATCACAACCTCTACTGTGTAGTGACATACTATTGGTATTTTGACAGCTTCACTCTATATTTAATACATGTCAGGACTATTGTCCATAAATTCTTAAAACGGGGCTAATTCTCGCAGTCGATACCGAGCTAAATTTACTCGAAGTTGGATTTTTTTTTAATTTTAAGATTCTCACACACGCTATCGATTAAGTTGTATCGAAATGTGATAGCACTCGATAGCGAGTGTACTATCAAATGTAACCGAGTGAGTTTTATTCGATAACAAATTTGCAGTCGAAATTTTATTTTTAATTAGTTCGTTGGATAACAAGTGTTTATTTAAGATTTTAATTGTTATATTAATTAATTATTCGTATAGATTTTCGTGCATTTTTGTATTACTCCCTTTTTTTGCACCTTTGTAAAGGAGTTTTTACACAAACTCTAACAGTTTATTGTTTTTGTTAAAAAGTAAAAAATAAAAATTATTTTTGTTTGAATGCTTTACAAGTGCCACAACAGTTTTTTTTTTAAATTAAGCAAATTTTATTTATTTCGGTACACGCAAACAACAGGAAAATTTAAGTTTAATCTTTAATAAATTTTATGCAAATTAATATTAATTATTAGGGCGAATATAACAAAAATAAATTTCAGACAAAAATAAATTCTTGCTGAGTTTATGTCTGAGCACAGCATTATGGCCAAAGGCGTTTTTAAGTGCGCCAGTTATCAAATGTCCAGCAAATTCCAACTCCTCAAGAATATAGTTAAAAGCTTCCTTGGAAACTCTAACACGTTTCTTAATGCTATAAAAACAAATTTTTACGCGTAATTTTTACAAATCAAGGGGATGTGTACTTACTTATTGTTTGGCAAGCCCAATGGATCACTTGTTACTCGGATTTTCCTTCGAATTGCATTTATATCACACTCACTCTCAGACTCTGATGACGAAGAATAAAAAAATAAATTAACGTCTATGATGAACGCGATTAAAAAAGGAAAAACTTTCAAAATTATAAAACAAATTCGCATTTCTTTTGATAAATTATTTAATTTTCTTTGTAAGCATATCGGTCCTTTATTGCAATATAGTCATATCTCAAAAAAATTAAAAATATCTAGTTACTTAAGCAAAACTGCTTCATTAGACCTTCTGTACATGTTGAAGAAATAAATCAGTTTTATATCCCAAGCTCAACCTAGATCATAGGACTTATGTCTTAAAAACTTAAATAGCATTTTTACAAGTTGAAGTTTTTTTGAGATATGACTATGTTGCAATAAAGGAGCGATATGTTTTTTGTTTACATATTTGTAGTGTTGGTTAAGGCTTTTTTTTATCTTTTACAACACTTTATTAAAAAATCGATTCGCAAGGTAACGAGTGCCATCATCAGAAAAACTCGCACGATCGAAATTAATTTCGATACGAATTTATTTCGATCACGAGTCCCGAAATTAGCCCCCAGGTTTTAAAGCCGAAGATTGTGGAAGTTAAGGGCACGATATGTTATCGTGACTTCGGAGATTTTGGTGCTCTATTTTACTGAACCGTATTGAACATTGTTGACATATTAAAATGTCAGGGTAACTATAATGCATACTAACTTTCAATTTAATGTTACGCCGAAAATCGAATCTAACAAAACTATTGTCATTAACTTGCCCTTGAATTAATTCTGTTCTGGTTTTTGCTGTATTCAGAAATATTATATTTTTCCATTCTATTTTTGATGTTTTTATATGCAGTTACAGTTGTTAAATAACAAGTTTCACTCCATACCTAAACGACGAATAACAATAACAAAAAAGCAAATTTAGGAGAATTCAAATAAAATTATATTATGAACGCTACATACATACAGACATACGTATATTTAAAATTAATTCCAACTAATTCGTTGTATTATGAATTGCGATCAAAAAACCGCTGCATTTTCCACTGAATTAATTATTTTAATTTCATTTTTCAAATAAAAAGAGAAAAAGAATATGGTTAGGACGTATAATCACAGGACCAGGACAAGGAAGTAACACGTAGCCACACATACATACAAATCCAAACAAAGAGATGCAAAACCAAGTCTCATTATTCATCCTTAACAATGGAAACGGGTAAAACTCAACAAAAGGAAATTCAAAGACAAAATATAAAAAAAAAAACTATTGCAACTCCACTACCCATAGCAGCAACATCCAACACAACGTAATGAAACAAGTCAACAACTACAAACTGCAAGTAACGAAAGTATTACCAAGAATATGGCAGAAATTGGTTTTACTCTCCGGATTGCCTGTCGTTTCCCTCTCACACCAAACCATCCTTTTACAACACACTCACTAGAGGGACTCATTGTTGTGTTTAGAACACTTTTCCAAAAAAAAAAACCAAAACAATAAAAAACAGAAAAGTTCCTTCAAAAAGTTCAACCAAAGCACAACTGTAATGAAAACATTAAAGAAATTGAATCTGCTGCTAAAAATAAAATGTGCAAACTGATGTGATGTTGCTTTAAAATACATATAAAATCCTTAGTTAGTTAAAAATGCAACAACAAATACAAACAATCAAATAAGACAGATAGACAGACCATATACATACCATATACATATACATACATACATAGATTGGAAGAAGACAGCCGATGAGGAGCTGAAGCAGAAAAGGCAGCCAAACAAACAATTCGCAATTCGTTTATATTTTAAGCACGCAGTTTTTCGGCCATTGCATGGAAGATTGTAGATATGTATGTGTGTATGGCTTTCGTACATTTTCGTTTACATTCTGTTGCGGTTCTTTTCCAATTGGAAAATTCTGTCGTGCTACGGTCACATTTTTACGCACAAACACAAATACACAGTTCTATACTGATAGCTAATGTAAATATTTCAGATATTTTAACTGCGCAAAATAATTAAAAAAACAAAAAAAGAAGGAATCAGAAAGTAAAAAATTAAATTAGTTATGCTTACTTTTCCATTACAAAACGGTAACAATACAAATGAACATGAGAGATAATAAATTCCAGTTAAAAAGGCAATGAATATTGTGAACTTCCTGGGGACCTTCATTTTGTTGTCGACAGCTAGGCATGTTAAAATAAAACTACATTTTTAGGCACATGACTATCATCATTGTCAGTATGTATAGGTCATAACGATCACTTCTATTTTATTGGGTACTCATAATAATGAAAAACAATTCCTTTAGTTAATGAACGGAAAGTTGTAATAATGGCTCTAAAGCTTTGATAGCTGTCTGTCGCTCGAAGAGTATGGTAATTATTGAATCAATTACAAATAACGAATCTTCGGTATTAATTAGTGAATCATATGCAATAAGTAATTAGAGCTTGTTGACGCTGATATGCACAACTTTTGTTTTAGGAATGTTAGAGGACAATACTGCCCTCTAGCAGGTTTCAACATAGTTTAAGACCCCAGTTTGATATTCTGAATTCATAAAAGTGACGAGTCTTATTTTCAGTTAATTACGCTGTTTTTTTGGAGTCTGCGATACCGAGTCATTAGGAAATGCAACTGATGGTATGTCGATTCTACACGTAGTCGTCTGTCGAGATGCTACCTATATCATACTGTTACGAAAGTGGAAATCGTGTTATTAAAATAATTAACAAAAGCTCTAAAAACAACACAATGGACTTGATCATATGCGAAATGATAAACAAAAGTTCAAAAAACAAAAATAATGTTCTTGTTCACGTGATCAATGAATAAGCAAAAATATAGCAACAAAAATAATGGACTTTATTACATGAAGAACAAAAAGTTTAGCCAACATCAGCATAAAAAGTATAAGTGAAAAAAGATGTAAACAACCAACAACAAAGTGCAGCGGAAAAAAATAAAAGAGCGGTTAGACAATTACACAAGCAACAACTACTCTGCCTGGTTGAATGTAAACAAGATACAAAAAAAAAAAACAAAAAATGGAAACAAGTCGTTTACATTTTTGGATTGTTCCCGAAGGCCGTCATTCTCCTTCAAGAGCATTCATCACACTGTTGATCCAGCGATGTTAAAGACAAGACAAAGCGAGCAATGAAGGAGTTCGAATTAAGTTAGTCCTGTGCGACGACGTTATGTTGGTTACAGCGAGAATTCAGTTGTGTGAAGACACGAGATCGAGCTATGATTCAGTCAAACTGGTGTGCAGACAAGTTGCATGTGAAGGAAGTAGTTGTTAGTGTTGTTGCTTACAAAAAGGTTGTAAACAGAGAAATATAACAAACAAGCACATAATCTTTATCATCTTTTTCTTTCTTTAAGGAGCAAAATTATATTGTACATGAATATTAATTGAATTGAATATTGTTTGTAAAATTTAAATTTAGCCTGTAGGACATAGACATGAAATAAATAAATAAATAAAAATAATAAAGAATTGATTTAAAATTAAATAAAAAATTTATTTTTATTTTAACGTTTTAAAAAAGGTAAAAACGTAAGAATACGTAAAATGTGCTACTACTCAGGACTACAGTGCCTTATATAAATGAACAATGGACAGGGCCTCTATCCAAAAGTTTTGTTTTGTAATAATGAGCAGATCGAATAGAAACATCTAAACAGTAATGATGCCGTCTGGCATGCAAATATTTTTTTCTGTTTTCAAAATCAAGGTTTTCATGAAACTTAAAGAAGAACTTGGGAATTTAAAATGAAATTATTTAAATTCAAAAATAAATAAAATTATATTCGAGATCTCAAGATATTTGACAATTGAAATTTCAATAACAGTTGAAAGTGATTACAAATTTGTTTCCACTTATTTACCGTAGTACCGTACCACCGTGCCAAAGCAGAGTTGGCCTATGATTTTATCTTATTTTGTTTTTATATTTGTACTTGTTCTGAAAAGAAAGTACTACTGCAGGAGTACACTTCGACTAGGCGCAAAGCGATACTGACTAGTCATTCTTCATTTCCCAGTTAATACTTACAAGTAACGATTTTAACATTGGGCTGTCATACGAAAACCACTACTCGCTTTTTTATCGCTTTCGGAGTGGTGCTCTACTGGACGGTTTGGTAGTGGTGTACGACTGCAGAGTTTGTGAGTAATTTTCCACCAGTCACATTAGAACTAATCAACGAGTAGGCAGTTTGTAGATAAATTGATATTCAGAAATATTAAAAAGATGTACACAAAGCTTTTGTTTTAATACGGTTATTTTAATTATTTATTAAAAACGCAAAAAAAAAGAGTTAAAAACTTAAATTACATAAAAGATACAAAAACTAAAATTTTTACAAGGCATTTCATTGGCTTTTTTATCATAGAAAAAGCTTAAGTTATAAATTTAAATTTGACCTCAAAATTCCTCAATGAATTCAATATTATTGTGTTTGAAATGTTAAAATATAAACAAAATTAAAAAATAAAGCACTTCATTTGCTTTGTTATCACAAAACAAAAATTAAATTAAATTGTAAATTTCAGTCTGGACTTTCAAGCAGTTCGTGGTTGTTTTGGTTGTTATTTCAGTTAACTGTTGTGCTGTCATTAGGCTCGACATGGTTATTCATACTTAGCTGAGCGCGATTTTCTTTTGTCTTTTGCTTGCTGTTGATTTTGTGGTATTTCTTTCTTTTCGTGATGGAGAGCAGCTCTGAATTTTTTCTTCTGGGCGCTCATCAGAAATTGCATCTAAAAAATCAATATGATGTCAACAAAATTCTATTGAAAGCTTTTTAAACGAAGGCATATTGGCAATAATAGCATCGTAAACATTTTTAAAGTCTTTCAACCTCTTTTTGCCTTGCACTCCCTCAGCGTTAAATGCCATTAACAATGTCTCGCGCAAGAATTTGGCCAAGATTTTTGCATATGTCTTCTTTTATAAGAGATTTTATGTAGCGTACCTGCAGCGTTGTAGATTATATTAATGTTCTAAAGTCTGTTATAAAAATTGTTCTTTATATGTGATAATTACTTGCATACAGATCATTCTGGATTTCAAGTACTTTTCAAGCTCATGAAGGTACCTTCTTCTTTCAAAATTGCCAACAACTTCTCTACACAAATTTTTGTGGGTTTGGTTTCTATGTACCACGTTTACAGTTTTTCCGAAAACTTGGTGTTTAACAAAATTTCTGACTCATTTTTCGGCAGACTACCATTTTTGTGTGTGCTGCTGCTTTCACAGAATTTCGCTTCAACTTTTTCACATCGCATTTCGTTAGTACAATTTTTAAATACTCTTTCTCTATAAGCAACTTTTTGTGTGCTATTCTTTGTTGGAAATTGCGTTTATTCAATTTTATTTTTTCTTTTATTTACTTTTTATTGTTTAAATTTGTAAGCGGTAGGAATATTTCTCGTAAACACTAATCAAACTTTAATTTTACAAGCCAAAAATTGTTGACAGCTGTTTGCAGGACTACCAACTTAAATGTATGATAATAAGTCTGTCAACTTAAAAAACGAGTTCAGTATTGACGACTAGTCTACCAGTACTTGCCATCCGTCTATCAATCGTATCCGTTGCGACTACTGACTTCTATTCCAGTATAGCACCACTCGCCAGGCGTCAATGCCGCTACTATCTTCTGCAGGGGTAGAACTCATTCGTACAGCACTAATTCTTCGTTCAAATTCATTTTAATATGATAGTTTCGACCAGAATGCAATTTATTTCCAAGTGAAAACTGTAGAATACGAGTTCATTTTTATAAAGATTTTCTATCTTAAATATCTACTGAAACTTTCCGTGATGAGGCGTTCAAGCCACATTAGTTGAGCTTTTTTCCATTTGGTACTTCTCCGCTATTGCAGCCTATAAAGTTGAGTAAATTTTAACACTAAACCTACCATGGATGGGTCAAATGACCCATTTTGAAATTCTTGTCAGAATTTCATGAAAATAAAATTGTCACATCGCCATTTGCCTTTACGACTTTTATTACAAAATACATTGAATGTGTTTTCCAAGATTTTCTCATCTCTTGTTAATTTTTTTTACCGAGAATAGGAATACATGAAATATCGGAAGGTTTAGTGTTAATTTATCTCGAATACTTTGATAACTACTGCCTATTTTTTTTTAGTAATTTTTTATTAGCTTTTATGTAAGGTGCAAATAAATTAATTGATCGACAGATTTGTTATGCTCTTGCGCTTTTAGATTTATTATTGTGTGGGGACAAAGTCTATGTACCTCAAAGGGGTGTTTACGTCAAGAAATATAGTCGAAAATAAGGCCAGTAAAGAAACTTCTGAATGTTTCATATCAATGTACGCTCAAATACAGGAAACAACATTCTACCGATGAGTACATGATAAAATTTAAGCGTCTCAGTACTGTTACGAAAATGAAAATGGTGTTATCGTTTAACATACAAATAATAAACAAAAACAATGGACTTGTTTACATGATTAACGAATAGACAAAAATATAGCAACATCAGTATAAAGAAGGGATAAACAAGTAAACAAACAGGCAACAATAACAAACTGCAAAGACAAACGTAAACAAAATACAGAAATAACAATAACGCAAACAATATTGTTACGCAAAAATAGTCGAAACCACCTAATATCGTTTAACATTAACGATAAACAAAAACTACAAAGACAATGCGTACACAATACATATGACACAAATACACACCAACACATGCATCGAACTTATTATAAGTAAACCAGCTGCAACAAGTATGAGAGAAAAAAAGACAGACATGTAAGCGAACGCAACAACAACCAACAAGAACATAGTACACCAACAACGATGCAGTAACTACAGAATTCACGTGAAGGCGCGAACGCGAACCTTCTACTTCGAGAACCATCATCAGACTGAAGGCGTTCGCATATAAAAGGGCAAGTGAAAGCAGCCAACCAGTTCAGAGTGAATTCAGTCAGCCTTTTGCGCATTTGTGTATGAAGTAAAGGTCGCGGTATGAAGACAAGTTGCGTCCGTAGTAAAGTCTACCGAACAGTTGTTAGTGTTTACGCGAGCAGAAGTGTTGTGCTTATAAAAAGGTTATAAGCAGAGAAGAGTATCGAACGAACACATATTGTTATAGTTATTGTTCTGTACTTTGTATCAGTTTGGACAATGATAAAGAGTTTCATTAAAATAAACACAGATTTATTTTTACTTGGTTTACAATCAACGAACTCATATATAAACGTTTTTAAAAGGGTAAAAACGTAACAATATGTTTGCATTTATAAAGCATTCGTCAGACTCAAGGCATATTCATGTAATAGGTAGTATCAACTCTACAGCTGAAGAGTTTTGAAATGTCAAAATTTTGTTTTTTCTTTGTGTTTTGTTTCGATAATCATTTTCGCATTTATAAACCCTCATTTGGACTGGTACCCTCTAGCAATTGTTCAAGACTAGTATTTCAAAGCCAATTTTATAAAAAAAATTTGCAAGATGCTTTAACACTATAAACTACAACCTAGACTTACTATATTAAAATTTCTTTAGACGAGAGTGATGAATTACCCCGAAAAGATATCGATCTCTCCAACTAGGTGCCTAAACTATGAGCAATAACAAATAACGTTTATATCTGCCATTTTTCTCGATGGCCGTATAAAAATATGTTATTTACATAAAGTGGATATGTTATTGACTGCATGGAATATTCTTTTTTTTTTATTTTATAGGTGCGGAGTTAATCAAAAGATTTTCAGTATATAAAATTTATATAGTTTTCTTAATTGCTTTTATTAATTTCTTATGGAGGTTTGAGGGTTAATTTTTTGACATTCCGCGTACTCTTTAACAAAAACAAAATCCCTGTTGTTTTTGCATTGTTGTATTTGTTGTAGAGACGCTCCTACCTGTTATATACAGTGCCGAGCAGAAGTGAGTGGATGTTCACAATACCGAGTTTCGTCATCCACAAAAACAAAACCATACAAGCAAATACAAAAAAAAATTAATTTTAATTTTATATTTTATTCTTAACAAATAGCAGTAAAAAAACAATAATTAATGAAATGAATTCAATGAGTTTGAATGAAAAAACGAAAATAACCCACATAAACTCAATTTTGCACGTTTCAAGAAAATTCAAGAAACTAGCACAATTTCAATATTTGGTCCATAGACCCTTATTAAAAATAGCTTGATTTACGCGGTTTGAGATGCTTTCTACCAAATAATCAATAACATATTTCGGAATTCGATTCCATTTCGCATTTATACGATCCCAAAGTTTGACCATGTTTGTTGGGGCTGCTTCGTACTGTCCGAGCCGGATTTTCACGAATGGCCAAAGATTTTCAATCGGATTGAGGTCGAGACTTTGTGTTGGCCATTCCATCAATTGAAAATTTTATTTCTCACCTCATATCTTTAGAATTTTTGCTGTGTGCTTCGGATCACCATCCTGTTGGAAAACAATTTCTTATTCGGAAAAAGCACATGTGTCCATAAAATTTGGAAGATGGGTTTGCACAATCTGTAGATAGTCTTTTTTCGCATGATACCACCTACCAAACACAGAGGGCTAACATGCCACCATGCTAAGCATCCATCATTAAATTCATTTCAGTAATTATTGTTTTTTTACTGGTATTTATTAAGAATAAAATAAAGAATTAAAATATATTTTTTTTTTGTATTTGCTTGTATGGTTTTGTTTTTGTGGATGACGAAACTCAGTATTGTGAACATGCACTTACTTCTGCTCGTCATTGTAGATTTGCCATTGTCAGACTGTTTATCTGGGCATATAAGAAAGCAAGACAAAGCAGGCAACGCAGTTCAGAAAGAATTCAGTTGATATTAGTGTCTAAGACACTAAGAACAAAACGAACAACCCATTATTGGTGTTGGTAATTTGATTTTAAAATGTGTTTTTGGACATCTAATTCATCATTTTATGGTGTTTTCTTTTCTACCAATAAGTGTGCATTTTATTAACGCAAAATGTAATTTTGCTGCATCTATTTTATTTGCAAAAATTTAAATAAATCAGTTATTAGATTCATCTCCATCATCTGATAGAGAAGTATTACTGAATTTATTTCAACGTAGTCAACATTTTGTTTATAAGTGGTAAACAGCATTGCCGTTTTGGGCTTTTCCTACCAAATTTGGTAGAATGGTAGGTAAATTCGATTTTTGGTAGGTTGGTAGGTTTAGGTTAAAAATGTTATTAGAAATGAATTTTATAAATTATTTTTGTTATATTGTTGTTTATTAATACATGTACAATTATGTGTAATACTTTTTAATAAAGAAGTCATACTTTTTCTCAAAAAATATGTTTATTTATATTATTTAAAAAACTTGTAGGTTTTCAACAATTGTGATAAAAATTTGGTAGGATTAAAATTTATTCAGTGAGAACGCTCGTGGTAAACACAAGGCATACCCTTTTTTAATAATTGTGTTATGTTCTTCTCAAATAAAAAATGACATTACAACAGGGTTGGTCAAAAATTTGTTTAATGCACCTTGTAAGAGGGTGATATTTTCTTTGTAGAAAAGAAAACAGCATTAGATACACAAATCTTTACATCTCACAATCTAACGGTATGTTATGTCAAAATATGATAAGAATAATTTCATAAAAACAATGAGAAATTCAAAATAAGATTAAGTCAGGAAAGTATTTTACATCAGTCCAGTCGCAACCACATCAAATAATGTGCAAACGCGGAACGATTGCTTAAAATTCTAGATTAGCTGCTAGAAATAACGATCGTTGATCAATTGTAAATAATTGTATGTGCAATACTAAAATCTGCAGAACGTAATTAAACAATTTTCAATTGAGGTAAAGTTAAAGGAAACCCATGAGTTACTTTCGTGGTCGATACAATAACCTACCGATTAACTTTAAAAAGTTAACAAAAGATAATTAATTTTAATTTATTGTACAATTTGGTGTATCGCTTAAGCAAAAATATAAAATATGAAAACGTTATATTTTGTTCTTAATTATAATGAAAAGGTTCGAAAACCTTTTTTTACAATGATGTAAAAAATAATGGCCCTCATAAGATACTATGAGATTTGATGGGAAAGGGAATTCGATGCGAAAATTGTGTGATAAGTAACTGCACTCATCCTCAGCTTATATATCATCAAAAAATTATCGTCGTGATTTAATAAATTTTTGTTTTACATTTAAGGACACCAGATTATTTTTTTAAAATAGTTATAAAAAACTAACAATATAATTAATACTTACTTACTTAATTGGCCGTTAACAACCCGATTAACGTATTTCGACCTGCAACACATCCTTCCAAGCGTCTCTGTTTCTTTCACGCCTATGCCAGTTGGCCACACCAATTGATGACAGGACTTCTTCGCTAACGCGACAAGGTCATCCTCTTCGCCGACTTCCGCAGATCCCCGCATCAAATACACATCTCGCGGAGCATCTTCCTCCAGTCGAACGACAGCGCAGCCGCTAGATATTTTTACGCTACGCAACGTCTATATCGTTGAGGAGCTCATAGAACTCATTGTTGGATCTGATGCGGAAATCATCGCCTACTCGCACTGATTCCGAAATCCTTACCTAGGACTTTTCTCTCGAACACTGCAGATTTTTTTGTCCATACATCTTCCAACTGAAACAATTTTAGTGCGACTAATCCAAAGCCTATATTCAGTTTTTACTTACATTTACACAGCGGTGGTCTAGGCCGTACGACTCTACCGACAATGTAAGCGAAGGTCGGATGGGTATAACTCCACAAACATTGTAAGCGAAAGTCGGATGGGTCCAATGGTTCAAAGGGTACCTAGATATGTACGTCTAAAATTCTTTTACCGAAGCCGATCATTTCTTTTAATATAAAAATCACAGAACAACACTTACTATTTTTAATTTATAATTACTTATTTTATTATAATTAATTAATTATTTATTTTTAACACCACAATACAATCACGGTTAAACACTCGTATATGAAAGAATAGAAAAAACAAAGAAACACCAAAAAATAAGTAATGGGACATCGGTTGAACCAAAACAAAACTTAGCCATCCAATTCAGATGTAAGTACGATGGCAACATTTTGATCCGATTTTGTCTTGTTCTTTAATTTGTATATGAATTTCGTTTTACAATGTAATAGCAATAGGACTCATCCGAATCGGATGCTAGTTGTATGCTTTAACCAATTTTATTTTATGTTGTCCTGTTGACATAATAGTATGATGCATTTGGATGAGTTTTAAATTCCAATAACCTTCCGACTGCTGGGATATACTTATGCACATATTAATAATACATTTGTACTAATTTTAATTCTAATGTTGTAATCAGCATTGCCAGAATGATAATTTTATCATATTTTTGACGATTTGATTTTCTTCAATTATGATTTTTAAATTATAAAAATTATGATTTTTTTATTTCAAGTGAGTACTAATTGTACTACTTAAGGTGCGGTCACATCTAAAAAATATTTGCCAAAAAACGTAAAATATTTGTTTGCCATAATGTGACCACAAAATAAATTTGCGTGGCAAACAGAAAAATCCGCCATTTTTGGCAAATAAAATTGTTTGCCGGCAAATAAAAGTTTTTTTAATGTGACCACCCTGTGACAAATATTTTTATGATTTTTTGGCAAATATTTGTTTGCTCTTACATATTTTTCGTAAGGGCAAACAGTGGCAAATAACAGCTGTTTAAGACTGTGTTACATACTAATAAAACTAAAACATCACTAAAATCGCAAAAAAGGAATGAATATAAATTTGATGAAAATAAATAATTTATTTTATGGAAACCTTTTTATTTGTTGTAAATGTATTCATTATATAGATATAAATATTTGGGTGCCTGCATATACAGAGATACATTCAAAGCCTGATATATAAATCCACATTAATGCATATATCAATTGTTGTACCTTTCTAGATGAAAGGTATTCAGGGGTTTTAATGATTTTTCAGTATAATGGTTATTTTTTTTAAATCTCGTTAAAGAAAAAGATGCCTGAAACGACTTAACTCTTTAGTACATGTTTTTGTTATAGAAAATTTTTCATTATTATTCCAATTCCAATTTTTCTTTACACACATAGAGTACATTTTGGAATTCAATCATTCATTCAATCATTTTTTAGGATAAATTTTCAAACAAAGTGAACTGAAAATCATTCTCAAAAATATCGATAAATAATATTCAATTAGACCTAAAAGAATTCCTTCAATTTATATATATTCGATTTCCAATTTTTAGATTTAACATCTATTTTAAGTTATGTACATCATTTCAGCGATTTTTAAATATGGTGATTGACTGCACTGGAAAAATGTAAACATTTGTTTATGTTAAATTTATTGTGATTAAAAACATAATTTTTCAGTTTTTTTCTTATTTTATGCATGGAACCCATTTCCAAAGCCATAGTCGTCTTTGTTTTTTTTCCCCTTCCCAAAATAGTACAGAAGCTCCGCAACACAAATGAAAAAATATTCACTTTCTATTATGTGTGAAAATGTGTATAAATATTTTTGTTTTCCAAAATTCTGGTCAAACATGTGTTTTATGGCAAATATTTTTTAAATGTGACCACATCGCAAAAATATTTGCCAAACTTTTGTTTGCCGCTATTTGGAGAAACAAAAATGGGAAAATAAATGTGCGTAGTGTGACCACAAAATAAAATATTAGTTGTTTCAGTCATATTTCTGGCAAACAAGGGAAAACAAAATTATGGCAAACATTTGCCATATCTGACCGCACCTTTAGTGAAGTTTATCGAAGTTATTTTTTAAAGAGTCTAACAGTCGAGTGACACCAGAAGTCGGCTAATATTTGTGTTTTTTGCAAATATTATTATTTCCTTTTGCCCAAACATTGACCAAATTCTAGTGATCGCTCAAACGTAAAATTGACAGATATTGTGATAAACAATCAAGCTTCATCAAAAATTCTTAAATTTTTTGAGCTAAAAGTTCATTTGATGAGATGACATCTATAAAAATATCACTCGACTGTTACTACTACTAATAACTACAGTAATTTTTGTCCGATTTGATCAAACGAAGTGTGAATCTCTTCACAAGATAATGCACTTTCAGAATGTCATCACTTATTTCATACTTTTTAAGTAAAGTTTGCTACTATGAGCGGACAAACTGAAAAAATATGAAATAATCACATTTTCCAATTTTACCTCTTCAAAAATCATAGTCTCTTAAGTCGAATAATAGATACATGTATACCCATTTAAAGCTCCATGGGATATAGGGTGAGAAATGTTTGAGTAATCCAGAAATTAGTGCGTAAAGTAAAAAACATAGTTTTCGTCAAATAAAACAAGTTTGGAGGGTTGGAGATATATTAAAAAGGTATTTTTGAGATCTACTCAACTAACTGAATAGCGTGGAGTATGTATTTACTCGCGTGTATTTTCACTGTCGCACCGTATAATTTAAATACTATGATAATATATTTTAATTATAATTTTTAAATAAAATTTTGTATTAAAAATTATGATTTCTTTTTCTGCGTTTGATGATTTTCTTCTCACAGCTTCTGGCAACGCCGGTTGTACTAGTGTGTTTTAATATTTTATAGAGACTTTATGGCATACCGAATCCAGTATATCATACCACACAATTTGAATTAATTTCTAAAGCTTGTTACGACGAATCGAGCTTGATGTAACGAATCGAGTGCTGTTCTTATTTATGATTTAAAATGGTACCTGCTTTTGTAACGACAAATATGGTACGCGTAATAGTTTATTTCAATTTGCGTAAACAATATGATGATTTATGATTCTCATTATTGAACAGTTACTAAATGGTTGGAATAAATAAGTGTTTCATTAAAGAAAAATGTCTTTTAATAACGCCATCTATGTTACTGCCAATATATATTAAGATTGCTGAACGTTCATTTTTATTTTCTTGTTTTCTATTTCAATAAATTCAGCGCTTGAATTCCTCATACCCTTGCTATTTTTGTGTATAAAATCTGCTTTTACAGTATAAGGACCAAAGAGAGAGAGAGGTAGAAAGAGAGAGAGTAATAAAATTATTTCATTTCATAAGTACTCAAGATGTAGATGATATTAAATTTCCTAGTTTGTGTACTTGAATGTTCATAAAGAGAAGTCAAGTGCACTTTGACTGCAAATATCTGGTGTAGAGTCTTAGGCACCTAAAAGTCCACTTTACCCTTTTTCTTCAACACCAACACTCCATCACACATGCATTTCGGATGTGAATGAAGCAAAACAGGATGGTTTTTGATGATTATGATGATGGAAGCAATGCACAATTTCTAAATGAAACGAATGAAGTTACCGATAGTGTGTTGCTTGAAGTTGTAGTTGTAGTTGGGTTTGACTTGGATAGCATTTTTCCAGCATTTTTATTGCTTTTACATTTTAAGTGCTTATTTTATGGCCAGTTTCGAAAATTGTCGTTAATGTTCGTTGCATCCACAAAGCACAGTACTTGAGTATAGGATACCGTAAAAGTTTAAAGTGAAAATTTTTCGCTTGGAATAATAATACTTTAATCACTGTTCTTTTAAGAAACAAAAATATTATTTCAGTGGTTTGTACTTAAGCCTAACGAAAAAAAAAAATGTGAATGATGATGAACGTTTGATCTTGTTTTTTCGATATTCTTATAATACGTATACACGTATGTAGGAGTTCCGAAACTCCCCTAAATTAAAACTAAGCATCCTCATAATAATCTTTACCACTGTGCAAACTTTTGTTAAGTGCAAAAATACACTGACGTGTTTTCAATTTACGTTCGAACATCAATTCATAACGTTGCCATATTAAAATTTTATGTAATTCACTTTATTTACTTTGTACGTTAAATGCATGAGAATGTATTTTTTTCTCCCTGTATGTGTGTGTGTGTGTGTGTGTATGTGAGATGAGATGACTTTCAGTGGATGCAACAACATAATAATATGGAGAAGCATTTTTCTTCAGCGTATGTTGCAATAAAAAATGGTCATAACAATTTAATATCACATTTAATTTTAAAGACCGCAATTTACCTGTACCATTACATATACATATGTATGTACATGTGTATGTACTATATATACGATATAATAGAATCCGAATTAAATAGTACATTCTCATTGAAATTAATATGTGTTTAACATGCTTTAATAGATTAAAATACATTATTAATTAGTATATGTCACCATATTGCCAGTTTTGGTATTACCTTTAAGTTATTATTATTTTTTATTCATTTAATAGATGCATATACACATACATACATGAATATATTACAATGGTTATAACCAGGGCAAGAATTTTAATGCAAATGCATGTTTGTAGTCGAACACTTAAAATTACTTTTGACAATATATCTTTTCGAATCGAAGAATTTGAAACAAAATTGCATCAGTTTGTTGTTGCATATCTTTGCATATTTTATAATAAATGCATATTTTGCATATTTTTCTTATAAGTGCATGTATTTAGCATATTTTACTATTCTATTGTATATTTCTTTAAAATCTCATTTTACTTTCATTCAAATAATATTTTTATTTGTTCGTTAAACTGAGTACACAAAGTAAATTTTGTTCGCTATTTAAAATACTCAATATGAAAATTTTGGCTGTTCGCGTTAAACGATATTCGTAGAATCGAATGGCGTTAAATTGGAAAACTACTGTATAAATATCTCTATGACGTATATTCTCGTGGAACGATACAGTGAAAATTAGCATGGCCCTGCGCAAGGATGACACGGAAAATCGTGAAGCGTTCCACATTTTTGACTTATCATTTTATACCTAAAGTGACGTTCATATGGGAACACCCTTCGGCTTAAATTTGGGGTTCATACTTACGGGACATGGTTTGACCAAGACAGCTGACTGTCAGTGTGGGATGGGGACTGATGACAAGAAGCATGATCTGACGACATGCTCAGACTATAATGACATTAGAGATTTAGATAGCATGGGAGGTTTGGCGTTTTCGCCAATGAAGTTTTTAGTAGGAGAAGAACAGGACGTTTGTGGACTTCACTTGCCAGTGGTTTCCTAATCTTGCCGTTTTTGTGCCCTTTGTCCAGTGTTTTATGTCGCCGTTAAATTGTTTTCCTTTGGTAGTTGGTTGTCGTTGTTTTATTAGTTTTGGTTTTCGTGCTTCTCTAAAGCTGGGACGTTGTTGTTCAAAGGGTCACCAGTCCCGAACTATTTGGGGTTCAACTGGTAGCAGACTGGACTGCGAAGCTCGACCGGAAGCTTAATTCTGGTACCACGGATGTCGGGAGCCCCAGAGATTCGTCTCTGCCCGACAATGGTGTGGCTCCCTTGTCGGAGCAACGTGGTGGCTGCGGTTTAAACCTAAATTTTGGGAAGAGCGCAAGCTCGGTGTGGCACTTTAGATAGTTTCCCATTCCTAACCAAGAGGGAAGTCTTGTCCAAATGTAAGGCTTCAAATTGGTACTCACGTATGGTGATGTAACCAGTGATATGGTTATGCATATTATCATTATCACATCACTATCGATTTAGTGCACCTTTCACTCTTCTTCTAAATGTCAATCAGTCACGACTTTGCATGGTAACCAGACTTACAGTAAAAATAACATTCGAAGGCAAAACAACGTTTGCCCGGGTCTGCTAGTTTATTATATTTATAACCTAACAATATCGTTATATGTACCCATGATATATTTTTATAAAATACATTTAAAATATTATATCTTCCTAAATTTTATTTTTTTGTTTGTTTAATAAATATATTTCAAACGAACAAATTCTTTTTTTTGCATATTATTAACCTTTTTAGTGCATGTTTTCTCTCTTATATTATATGCGCATATTTTTATTATTTTAGTGCATGAAATTCCTTGCCCTGGTTATAACAAATTGTAAAGCTGATAAACTTCTTAATTTCAGTCTTATATTATCAATAATGAATTTCATAAAATTGAAAGTTATTTATCGAGTAGGCCTTCTATCGATTTCATCGTTCCATCGTTTATTTCGAATCTGACAATATTGATGTCATTCTATTCTGATACAAAATTCAGTACATAATCTTCACAGAACGTAAAGAATCGATTTACGTTTGACCAACGTTAAGATTTATTGGAATAGATGTGTCAATGAGAAACTACACGATGATGTCGATTTTGCAAAAAAAATCATCTATTTCGACCAAGCTCATCATTTCATTTTGGTGGATACTGTCATAGCTGCCAGATTTAATGATCTATCGTCATTTTTACGATTTTGAACTTCAAAAATGTCATTTTGACCACGTGACGTTTTATGCCCATATTTGGACGATTTTTAGCTTCTAATATTACCATCGAAAGAAAAAAAGCAAGTTCCATTATTTTTTTCATGTGGCTAACAGTCAAGGGTTGTTTTGTTTTTGGAACTAGTAAAATATATTGCCACGTTTTTACCTTTTTAAAAACGTTTATGTATGAGTTCGTTTATTGCAAACCAAGTAAAAACAAATCTGTGTTTATTTTAATGAAACTCTTTATTAATCACACTACTTTCATGTGCCACTGTCCAAACTTACACAAAATACACAACAATAACTATGACAATATGTCCTCGTTCGGTACTCTTCTCTGCTTATAACCTTTTTTATAAGCAACAGCACTTGTTCGTTATTCTCTGATTATAACCTTTTTGTAAGCACAACGCTTCTGCTCGCCTAAACACTAACAACTCTTCGGTAAACTTTACTACGGATGCAACTTGTCTTCACACCGCGACTTTTACTTCATACGCAACTGCACGCAAGGCTGACTGAATTCATTCTGGCTGGTTGCCTATCTTGTCTTGTCCTTTTTATATGCCAACGTCTTCAGTCTGATGATGGTTCTCGAAGTGGAAGGTTCACTTTCTCGCCTTTTCCTTAATTCTATTGCGACTACATTGTGTGTTGTTGCGTTTGCTTACTTGTCCATCCCTTTTACTATCATGCTTGTTGTCGCTAGTTTACTTATACTAAGTTCGATGTATGGGTTAGTGTGTATTTGTGTCGTATGTATTGTGTACGCATTGCCTAATTGTCTTTGTATTTGTAGCTTTTGTTTATCGTTAATGTTAAACGATATTAGGTCATTTCGCTATGCGTAACAATTTTATAGCAATGAGGAAAGAGGGAGGAGTATTTATGGAGACTAAGTTTGAATATTTTTATACCATAACTAACAGGAAATATCTCTGAATTATGGCTTGATGGTCACTATTCGTGAATTTCTCAGTGAGTTTTTACGCTGTTCGCAAAACGAGTCTATCCACGTCTTCTAAATGTACTTCCTCTTGCGTCATTCATCAGCGCCACCGGAAGGAAAGCAAACGTTTGCAAGAGGCAGAATCCCTGGCGCTAGTATATCTACTACCCCATTCGGCCGCTCCCAATAATAGCGAGGCTGTTCAGACGCACATGCGACGCTAGTCTCTTCGGCATTTGTTGGAACTCGTCCATTGTTACCTCGGTAGCTCGTCACTGTACATCCGTATGTTTGTACATTAATGGTCAGTAAGAATTTCAAATTGTCAACTGCCTTTCAAAAGTTTGTTTAAAATTAACTAACCTTATAAATTTCTCAACTAATTCATAGTACCGTGTTTAACATGAGGAATGACAAGAGATTTCTGAATGAAATTGGTGAGACAATGATGTAAACAATTACAAACATTTTCATTAAAAAATGGACACTATAAAAGTACGAAATGTTAAATTACAGCCTTTCGTTGCTGAGTAGTTCATTAGCAAATCTAGCAAAAAATATGGTTACAGAAGACGGGTTGCAGAAAGAAAGCTCCCACTCAGAACAATGTACATTCAAAAGCGGTATAGTATAATGATTAAAGTGATTCAATATAAACCTGGGAAATGCTGGTTCAAATCCGAGATACAAATTTTTATCGTGGTTTCGAACATTATAAAACTATGGTTCTACGAAATTCTCATCATAATAGGACGATTTAGGTCTTAATAGAGTCCACAAGCACAAGTTTGGAGTGTTCTAATCAACAAAACACACCATCACCTATCATATGTCATTAGCTGGGAGTATTTCATTTTTACATTTTACTATAGTTTCAGGCGAAGAGAATTCTTTTTGATGATGTTAGCTCTTAAAATCCGTGCATGAACTTTAAATATATTGACAGTAATAGTGATTCCGTTCCAATACCACTGTTTTGAATAAAATTTTAATCGGATTTTGAAAAAATTAATGCAACCTTCCTTGTCATTGGCAAGGCCTCGTTAATTTTTATACATAAGTGGCGGATCCTACAGTTTAAAAGTCGACTCTGAACAACAGATTCTCTTGAGAAGCTCTTCATAGTAATTTTATTTACGCTCAGAGTTTTTGCCAGAAATCTGCTGAGGGGCAGTCGCCGAAGAAATATATATTTTTTTTTTTAAATTTCGTTTCGATGTCTAACCTGGGATATGAACCCAACACACTACCTACCAGACTACGGCGACTACGTGTTCAATACATTGAGATTTAAGTGCCTCTCAAGTTCCAAACAGATTCCAATCTAAAGCCACACGAGTTTAGAATTCCACAATGCAATAATGATGCGATTAACTTGAAGTCTTTCTGTTTTAGCCAGTGGTAGTAATTTATTAGATACCTTGAAAAGTTAGATAGCGCACATATGAGTTTAAGTGAATCCACTGTATTTGATATTGGTCTTGCCTATATTTCTAGACACTTTCAATGCCATTTGATAGGTTAAGAGCTTTCTTGCAACTCCAAGATATTTTTTGTGGTTCAAAACATCTTTATTTTTTGTAGGACAAATGATGTCCAAATTACGTTAAAGATAAAGTTAAATGATGATTTATATTCATTAAGGCCATTGGCGCCATAGCTGGTGGCCCCGTTTCGAATTCGAAATCTTACATGTCAGGCTACCCTAAGGGCTTTGCTTTGATTTGTCGCAAATCACGGCTCGTTCGCGTGCCCAAGAATACGTTAAGAATTTTTGAACTTTTACTGGGTTCCGGATCATAGCGGAATACTGGGCAATCAGACGACGAATGCTCTCGCTTAAATTCACTTCCTGAGGGCTATTTAATAATTGGTCCTGGCCCCCCAATCAATCACCTCTACGGCCTCATCAATGGATGGGTCAGAAGGGCAGAGCAGAGACGTTGGGAGAATGGATCAGGTTGTTATGTTTCTAGATGTCTATGGCCTGCTATAGACAGTGCAAGAACAGGTTAGCTGCTGGGCTTGGATAAGGCCAGATTAAGGTTAGTTATCGGATTTATCACGGTACACTGCGAGATTAGATCGCGGGGGATCTGGAACAGATTGCAGGGTATGATTTCTTTTTTTTTTTATTATAAAACCAGTACTCAGGGGATGACACCTACTCATGCAGTGCATTGTGCAGGTTTTTAGGAAAGGTGGAAAGAGAGTGGGAAGATGCGAACGGTAAGTAAACGAGTTGCTGCTGGTGACTATAAAATGGCCAGTGCTATATCTTCACCATTAGACAGTCTACAGCAATCGTCCCCAAGAAGCCCGCAGTTTCTCGCACCACTTACCACTTATGTTGTGTGTGTTAATTTTATACAGAAGTGGCGGGACCTACAGTTTAAAGTCTACTCCGAACGACAAGAAACAGGAAGAGATAGAGAAGAAATCGCCGAAAAAATACTTTTTGTATTTTTTTATTTTTGATGTCTGGCCTGGGACTCGAACCATGGCTTTACTTCTACTACACTGCCTACTAGACCACAGCGACACCCCAAATGTTGCGATGAGGAGGAGTTGGAGACTGTCGAGCACCTGCTCTGTAACTGCCCAGCCCTTAGTAGGTTGAAGCTAGGCAGGGGCTTCTTTAAGGGTTTTAATACCATGTCGAGAGCCGACATCAAGGCTCTCCACAGATTCATTAGTAGCATAGGCTGGTTGAAAGGTGGTAGGGCTTCATCAGTGTAATTGTGCTTGTTTGCAATACCTCCGCTTCCCATTCTCCCTTTCCTACTTCCTTTCCTTTTTCCTATCCCCTCTATTATTCTTACATTTTAAGGACGCTCCGTACAATGGACCAACTTGATCTTCGGGAGCTATACTTGTCTCAATTGACAAGTACACATCCTATAACCTAACCTACGTTAAAGGTTCATGGGTATGAGTGTAATTTTACAGACAAAATGAACTGGGGTTCTAACTTTACCTCTCTTGTTGTCTTGTTTATGATGCTGATTTTAAATTTTTTTTTTGTGTGTTTGGATTTAATGAAAAATGTGTGTGAATAATTTCATGCAATTCATGAGAATATAAATTAACATAAATATTGTATTTCTAATCGTAAAACACTAAAAATGTTAATTTAATTAAATAAAATTGATTGCATAAATTAAAACAAACTTTTAAAGAAAAATTCATGATTATTTTAATTTCAACTTTACAGAGGGAAGAAAACGTCTTTTGAAAGACCCATTCCATAAATATTTGCAATCTTTTTCATAAATTCTTGTCGAAAATAGGCGAACAAGTGAACGGTGAATAGTGAATTGGGAACGATTTGTACAAAAATTGTGTTTCAGCCAAATTTTTAACACTCTTGTTTCATTTTAAATGTATGACATTAACGGTGCCGTTAGTTAGCGTGCAAATTGTTGTTGTTGTTGTTGTTGTTGCTGTTGTATTTGTAGATGAACATAAATTCAATACTTTTTACCACTGAAACAGTGTTTTCTCTTCGTGTTTTACTTCATTCACTGCATACATTCCATCCTACCAGTACCGTACCAGAAACGGTCACAGCCGTATTACATCTAATCCTTCTCTGTTAGCTGCAGTTAGAGAGCCGCAAATAAAAACTTGCAACGTAAGCAAAAATTTTGTGGAGAATGGCAAAATAAACTCTGTACTCTGTGCTTTTAAAATAAATGAAAGAAAAAGGAATAAAGAAAACGCTCTACAGGAAATAAATTACGTCGCCAGTGGAAATATTTAAATGATTTGGACATAAATTACAGAAGGAATTGTGACACTTTTCCAGGGCATAAATAGACAAAACGTAAAAAGAGTCTTGTGTAACAAAGGAATTTATATAAAACAATTCCAAAGGAAGAAGATCTTAAAACTTTTGCATTTTTTAAATCCAATCCAAATAATAAAAGAAAAATTATCTTTAAAAATTTTTAGGCAAATTTATTCCCCAAATCAATAATACCATCCATACAGTCGCGTGTTACGCGGAAATGATTGCAATTGGAAAAAATGCATTTTAACCGCAATACTTTAGCGTTCTCACGCAAAAGTAGAGGAAATTTAAAAAAAATTTGTTGTAAATCAAATTCAATGTCAGTCATAAAAAGTTTTGATTACTTTACTGATATCATGGTTGTCAAAATTATTATCTTATTTATTCCCTCAACATTTCAATAATTTGGTTGTCCTCGGTTTTTATATCCTTTGGGGTATAAAAAATCATCTGAATAATAGAAAGGAATGGACACGTAAAGAAAGCCTTAAAAATATAGTTGTATTTAAAGCAGTTGTTTTTTAAAGTCCTTAAATATATGATGCATTTCAAGTACATATCGCTCCTTTATTGCAACATAGTCATATCTAAAAAAAACTTGAACTTGGCAAAATGCGATTTAAGTTTTCAAGACATAAGTCCTATGATGTAATTGCCGCAAATACTTTTTGCTATAACTTCGGTTCAGATTGGGATATAAAACTGATTTTTTTTCAACATGTACAGAAGGTCTAAGAGAGCGGTTTTGCTTAAGTAACTACAAATTTTTAATTTTTTGAGATATGACCATGTTGCAATAAAAAAGCGATATGTAGTTCGTAGGCGCAAAGAACACATCGAATGTCGATATTTAAATCCAAATTTGTTGCAAACATATCGCCGTAGTTAATCTACACCATCCGGTTCTACTTCTGGTTGTAGACATAATTCTACAGTCATACGGTCATTACAATCCTTCAGTCAGGGTTGCGACCTAGCTTCTCACACCACTTATGTTGAGTGTATGCATTAATACAGGACCTACAGTTTAAAGTCGCATCCGAACGACAGATATTTGAGATGCTTTTCATGACAATTTTATTTAACCTTAGAGTTTTTGTCAAGAATCACCCAGAAAAAAAATAAATTTTTGCAAAATTTCAATCGAATCAAACTAACGTTTTTGTTGCATATTCTGTAGTTTTTGTTGTATTGCATTCTTAAATTTATGGTGTTTTCTTTTCTACAAAGAAAAAGTCACCCTCTTACAAGATGCATTAAAAAATTTTTGATCAACCCTGTTGTAAAGTCATTTTTTATTTGGGAAGAACATAACTCAAATATTTAAAAAAGGGTATGCCCTGTGTTTGCCACGGCGGCTGTTGACTACGTATGTTGAAATAAATTCAGTAATTCTTCTTCATCAGATGACGAAGATGAATTTAATAACAGATTTAGTTCAATTTTCGCAAATAAAATAGATGCAGCAATATCCATATTTATATTTTTTTCATAAAAAAGGTTTTAAATCTAAAAATATGTTGTACTTTTTGATTTGTTTACAATAAAAAATGTAAATATGAAAAAGGTGTTGTCAGATCGCTAATTTTTCAACTTTATTTTTTGAGAGCTTTTTTATGAAAAAAAATATTTTAAAACTGTTCTAGCATTGACTGCAATTTTTTATATTACCGACCATGTAGGTTACTGAACAAAACAATGTAAAAATTAACGTCATATTGGATAACAATACCAGGCGATCTTTTTTAAATTTCATCTGGTAGCCCTATATATAAACAAAAGTCATCTGTTTTACAGGGCATTATCAGCACTCTCGATTTGTACAGGGCATAAAATGCAATGCCCTCCACCTTCGGCAAGTGCGAATTATTTAGAATAAATACCACCCTTTTAGAGGGCGAAACATTTTTAAGAAACAAATGCAAAATTGTATTTTGCGTTAATAAAATGCACATTTTTTGGTAGAAAGGAAAACACCATTAATCTTTTAAATTTCTCCCCCTTTACAACAATAATTAATCGTATATATTTGTATTGACCAGAAAATCAATGATATCAATATTAGTTTTATATTTGTTTCTTTTGTATTTACATATTTTATGCACATACTTAATAGAAAAAAAAAATTTAAAACTATTATAAAATAAAACTGAAACAAATTAGAAGATTAAAATTTAATAACAAAACAAAAAAAATGTAATTAAAATGATATTAAAAAATATTATTAAACATTAATTATTTGAATATAATAATATAATTTAATATAAATAAAACTAAATTTAGATTCATATTTTTAAAGAAATATTTAAATTTGCACAAAATAAAGTGCTTAAATATGATAATTTTGAAATTAATGGAATTGTTAGTGATTACATCTGATGACTGTATAGGTAGTTGTGGAGGTGGGATGCTATTTTGGTGATGAAGATGCTGTTTTCCGTTTTTACCCACTCACTTGATGTGCTAACTAATGATAATCACACACCAATGATATTATACATACAGTGGTGGCCTTATAATTCGAACGAATTAGCGACATGTATGTTTTTTAAAATATTTTCAATACTCATTTTTAAACTAATAGCTAAAAATATCTTGATGGGCATCTTCTTTAATATTTTGTCGGATAGCCCTTGTTTTGAACAGCATCTACAAGTCTTTTCGGCAAACTTTATATCAAACGTTGGCACATTTGGACTGATATGTTTGGTTAGCTTTTTTGTACCAGCTGTAACAATACGTCCGTATTTCGTGAGTTCCTGCGCTTAAGATCTCTTTTATCAATTGTTTGAAATCCCAGCCAGAAATTCTAGAGCCAGTAAAACCACTCCAGCAGAAGACAGAATCATTTGTGGGGGAACCCTTTCCTGTCTTCTCGCGGAATAAAGACTGAAATTGGGCAAAATATAACGTCAGAAATATCCACACGAACAATAAAACGGCGTTTACAGGAGTCGGGAGTTCGTGAGTGCATTGAGCAGTAAAACGCCGGCTCTGAGGAGTGACGAATCCATGTTTAATATTTTCTAATCTGATGGGGAAACTTATGCAAGACGTCCCCTAAACAAAGCCTTTGATCCCAGATACACAGTGAAAACTGAAAACACGGTGGCGGCTCTGTTATGGTCTGGGGAGCTTTTTCTTAGTGTCGTGTGAGTACAATTGGAAGAATTGAAGGAATATCGTTTGGTCGATGTACCCAAATACTTCTACGCATTAATTCTTGAAGTCGCAGTAGTCTATTGGGTTGTGAGTTGGATTATTAGAAGTAAAGCCAAGGTTCGAACCCCAGGCGATTTCCTCGCAGCAGATTTCTAGGAAAAACTCTGGTAGTAAATAAAATTGCCATGAAAAGTTTCTCACAAAAAAATCTGTTGTTCGGAGTCGACTTTAAACTGTAGGTGAGAAATCCTGACTGAAGGGTTGTAATGGCCAATTATGTATGTGTGTATCAATTCTGTTACATTCAGTTTTCATTTCATTCCTTTTTTAAAATAATTAATCGATGTGAGCAATTAATCTGATGTTTAATAAGGTTTCTCTTGCATAACGTAAAAGCTTTGGTTCAAAAAAGAGAAATACGGATCGATTTGTCGTTTCATCTAAAGTATACCACAAAATCTAAATGCCAAATGGAAGCTTATTGGCGATTAATTAAGCGTCCATCAAACGTTTGACGCAGCGGGTACATAATATTAGTTATCATGGTTATCCCTACCTATTTGAGTATTGATTTGAAAGTTTGTTAATCATTTTTTCCGATTTTGTACCCTTTTAAAGGTTTATCACGCGTATTCCTCTTTTTTTTAATTAAAGTGAAATTTTTATTCTGTTGTGTTTCAATTAATTTTGTTGAGCAACTCTATTCTTTGGACTTTTTATAATTTGGATTTCGTCCTAAAACTTTTTCCTGAAATTTTCTTATCCTTTTTTTTGATTTTAAGAAAAAATGTCTGCAATGCGTAATTTGAATAGAAATTACAATCGTTTGGCAGATTTGGAAAGCTTTCTTCAGGCTATTCCGCGAGGGGAACATTCGGTTCACTCTCTAGGTGTTCATCGACAAGAATTGACCCGTTTGTGCGAAGTCCTTCGTGGCACTTACGAAGCCTTGTTGGAAAATGCCGATGACACGAAAATCTCAACAAAAGACGCGAGGGCCATGTATATGTCGGGATATACTTTGTATTTTCAATCCGCCTCGTTTATTGATGAATTAATTGACAGCAGGACCGCTAACCCTCCTATTAATAGTATCCCCATTCACCTTCCCCCCAACACCCCAACCTTTTCTGGCGATTATGCGTCTTGGCCAACATTTAGAGATATGTTCTCGGCCATTTACGGAACTAGCCCCCATATTGGCAACATCTAAAGGATGTATTATCTTTTGCAAAAGACTGAAGGTGAGGCGAGGGACATTCGCACTTGCCCCATGACGAATGATGGTTTCGACATGGCTTGGCAGAATCTCGTCGATCGTTACGAGAATAAAAGAGTATTAGTTAATTCCCAATTGAAAACTCTTTTTAACGTCCCTCCCATATCGAAAGAATCAGGCCCTTCCGTCAAGAGTTTGCAACGGACAATTAATGATTGCATAACAAATTTGTTGTTGCTGGGAATAGAAACTCAGAATTGGGACATCATCTTCGTTTACATTTGCTCCACTAGACTTCCCGAACACACCCTAGGTCTTTGGGAGCAATCTCAAGGGCCTTGCTCAGACTTACCTAAGTGGAGCAAGATGGATGACTTCCTGACTGCCAGATACCGAACTCTCGAATCAGTTTCGGATATTATCGGAAGAGACAAGTTTGCCCAAAGTACTGCTCAGATTGATAATCAGAGCAATTCTAGTATCCCCGAAGATACAGAATTTATGAGACTGTGTCCCCTAACTTACCCCAGAGAAAATGTCCAGTTTGTGGAGAGAATCATCCCATTCGTTTGTGTTCAGACTTTTTGAGAATGACGGTTAGTGCTCGCTTGGCAACCGTTAGAAGACATAATTGCTGCACCAATTGTTTAGCCGTTTACCATGAGACCAAAAGATGCCATAGCTCCAACGTTTGCTATATTTGCAAACAAATACATCGTTCGCTACTTCATCGTATCGAATCTTCCCCCCGAGAGGAATTGAGGACTGGAACTAACCCCGCTAACCCTTCTACCCCAGACAGTTCATTGGAAATCCCTCGGCCTTCTCCTAAACAAAAGCGAAATGAAGTGAATAATGGCCCATCTTTTTCCCCTGCTTCTCGACCTTTTCAAAATTTCGCTACCCGAATACAGTCCACCCCGTCTTCAACAGTTCTGTTAGGAACTGCGTAAGTGAATATAGAATTAGATAATGCCATATTTTCAGCGAGAGCTCTGATAGACCCAGCGTCTCAAGCTACTTTCATCTCTCAGAAGCTACAACGGAAACTAGATCTTCTAACTTATTCGGTACCTGCTGCCACTATTATGGGCCTTAATGGCACAGCAGTAGCAAACTATAGACAAATTAGTATTATTTCGCTGGGTCTCCCATTGATCCATCGTTTAAATTGACCACAGAGGCATATGTTGTCGAAAAGCTCACTGGTCAATAGATGCACCCGATCTCCCGTTAACAGATTTTAAATATGCGCACATGGATTTGCTGTTGGATGGAGATGTATACTCCCAGATAATGCTTTCCGGATTTCGAAAAGACCCCAAAAACTATTTGCTAGCCCAACAAACCGTTTTCGGTTGGGTCGTGACTGGTAGAATAACTCAGTCAAATTCGATGAATTCATTACCCTCTAGATCTAAAATCCCTGCAAACTTGAGTCTTGGTCCATCCCGTAGAAGTGTGTTTGCTCAGAATATGAAATCTGATCGCTTCAGAGCCCCGAGATTAAAACCTCATACGAGGAAGTAATTGGGGAATACCTTTCCCTAAACCACACACTGGAAATCGACCCTGACTCTATTTTATTACTTCTCCATCCCAATTTAGTATTTACCCCATCATATCGTTTTTAACTCCCTTCTCACATTTTTTCTCTTGTGCTACCCGAATACCCACTTAGATTCCCAATTGTCAGACGCCAGCACCGCTAAAACTCTGGGTTTACGTTGGAATGCGAGCATTGATACAATTAGCTTCAAGCCAGCTCCAACGCCCTATTTCCCTGTAGTCACAAAACTTTCTGTCTTTTTTCAAATAGCCAAAGCTGTTTGACCCCGTTGGGTGAGTGGCACCTAAAATCGTAGTTGCTAAGATTGTTATGCGACAAAGTTGTAAAAGCAGAACAGATTGTGGCGAATGTTTGGAACCCATGACGTTTAACAGATGGCTCGAGTTTGTCGATGATTATTCGTACATCGACAGGACTAATATTAATTTTAACCCTCATCGTGAAGTACTTCTTGCAATTTGTGATGCTTCTGAGAAAGCATATGCTGCCATTCTGTATAGTAGAGCCCTAACCCCGTCTGGTGAATTTATCACCCATTTGCTCTCTGCCAAAGCAAAAGTTGTGCCTGTATAAGTGTAAACTTTACCCCGTTGAGAGCTCTGCGACGCAACTCTATTGTGCAAAAATGGTATTTTTACTTCGCAAGAAGCTGAATCTTACTTTTGTGGGACAGATACGACTATCGTTCTGTCCTGGTTTCAAAAACCCCCGTGCCATTGGCCAATCTTTGCGGCAAATCAAGTATCGTTTAGCGTGGACCAGGTAGGCACTGACAAATGGAATCTCCATATGATGGCCTCTTACTCATCAAAAAACCTATCGAAAAGATGTTGTTGTTTCATTTGATATGACATTTAACCCCTACTGATCCGAAATTTGGTGTAATCCAACGGATTTATTTCGTCCCTAATTCGAAATGAAAGTGGCCGAAATTCGTACTGCCAATGGCGTTCTAATACGACCAAGTGTGAAATCCATGCGGCTTTCTAACCCTCACTAAGAGCAAACTAATTCGTTCTCTTGTTTTTTCCCCTGTTGCGTGTTTGTCGTTTAATTCCAGATAGTGTAATACGCCGTAGACTAATTGTCGAACGCCTAAGAGACAAACAACTTGAAACAAGCTGGCAACAATACGGATCCTGATCACCCAGTACGGAAGAAGACGAGCGCAACCCACAACCAAGCTCTTGTTAGAACATGTTCATTGTCAGCAAAACCTATCGCTTTTATATTTTATAATTTTTTTATCCTTACACAAATAATTTGTATTATTTTATCATAATATTATTACCCCTGAATTGTTAATATTGATCTTTGGCCAGGTCCTCTTGTTGCAATGTTGCAAGGAGGGCGGGATGTTCACGCTGGTCACCCTACTTTTAAGCCTTAGATATAAGTTTAGTTTAAGTGCATAAACCACCCCTGTACTTACGTTCTAATTATTGTGAATTGTTAAGAATCTAATTGAAAAGAGATCATTATCCAACCCGAAGGTACGTTTATGTACATAGAATAAATAATATTTGATTATTTAGCTAATACTTTTTTATTTTATTTACCCCAACATCTCGCAACATATTTTATTTTATTATTTTCCCGCTCACCCCCACACCTGCCATATAACCATCTTTATCATTAGCCAATAGGAACACAATTTGCGTGAAGAAAGTTTTAATTATGTGTGCTTGATGGCGTAATCTTTAGTTTATCATTTTTGGTTGGTTGTTTACTTCTCTAATCACTGTACTTTGTTGTTAACTGTTTACATTGTTTATCTCTTAAATTTTTTTTTATGCTGATGTAGTTGCTATATTTTTGTTTATTCTTTGATCACGTGATCAAGTCCATTGTTTTGTTTTTGGAGCAACATTAAATAAAAATAAACAAACTCTGAAAATGTTTTACTTTAATTTCTTGTTACTCTTTACTAATGGTCATTATTATAACTTACCGTTAACTAAAGGGATGATTTTAATGGAGAGATAAATTGTTTTTCATTATTACGTGGGTACTTGTAAGATAGAAGTGAGCGTTAAGCTAAATGGAAGATCATCCTAACTTTAACATTTAAAGGTCACTTTATGTTTAAACTTCCCATATCATATACTATTTTCGATATGGCAATTTCAAATTTAAACAAAATGAGCATATACAACAACCACTATGTTAAAAAAAAGAAACTTGTTTAATTCAGCAGTTTTATCGACTTTGCTCCGGCACTGCCATACTTTAGAAAAAGTTAATTTTGTTTTATCGGTAAGTTGTAATAACCAAAATAAGTTAAAGGTAACTTTGCCGTTCACTTTAGCTAAAGGTACCTTTAACTAACGCCAACTTTACCGGTAAGTTATTACAACAATTGCCCTAAATATACAAGATATATGAACTTACAAATTAGGTTTAAAACCCACAACATTTTTAGAAAAAACACATGTGCCATTTAATTTTTTCCTTGTCTGTAGTATTTGTTTGTATTATTTGTATTTGTTTTATATACATGATAGTCGCTAGAATTACATTTAGTAAATAATAATATGACCACCATAAATCTTATGGTGTTTTCTTTTCTACAAAGAAAATGTTACCCTCTTACAAGGTGCATTAAAAATATTTTTGATCAAACCTGTCGTAAAGTCTTTTTTTCTTTGAGACGAACGTAACACAAATATTTAAAAAAGGGAATGTCCTGTGTTTGCCACGGCGGCTGTTGACTACGTATGTTGAAGTAAATTCAGTAATTCTTCTTCATCAGATGACGAAGATGAATGTAATAACTGATTTCTTTCAATTTTCGAAAATAAAATCGATGCAGCAATATTCATATTTATATTTTTTCATAAAAAAGGTTTTATTTCTAACAGTATGTTGTACTTTTGATTTTTTTTTCAATAATAAATGTAAATATGAAAACGGTGTGTCAGATCACTAATTTTTCAACTTTTTTTGAGAGCTTTTTTTTATAAAAAAAACATTTTAACACTGTTCTAACATTGAATGTAATTTTTTATATTACGGTCCATGTAGCTTTAATAGTGTAATGTTTCCTTAATGTTACTTAACAAAACAATGAAAAAATTTACTTTAAATTGGATGAGAATACCAGGCGACTTTTGTTAAATACCATCTGGTAGCCCTATAAATAAACAAAAGTCATCTGCTTTACAGGACATTATCAGCACTCTCAATTTATATGCGGCATTAAATGCATTGCCCTCCACCATTGACAAGTGCGAACTATTTAGAATTAAACATACCACCCTTTTAGAGGGCAAAACATTTTTAAGAAATAAACGCAAAATTGCATTTTGTCTTAATAAAATGCACATTTTTTGGTAGAAAAGAAAACACCATTAGTGTCTTGCTTTGTGTCAGCTGCGCTTACTTGAGAGTTCGAAGCCAGTAAAGGAAACATTTAAAAAGTACCATAATCTGCAATAAGGAACCAATCATCACTTCTTAATTGTCATGAATCCGATATACGCAAACTTGTACAAATATATATACACACACATACATACATATGTATGGTATATGTAGAAGCAAATGTTTATATTCGTCAAGTCTCAACTGTTTTTTAGTCCTTTTTTCCTTTTCACTTGTTTCTAAGTGAATTTTGTCTCTTATTTATATGAGAACTTACGCATAAAAGCGTAAAAAAAAGTATTAAGACGAGAGATAAGAATAAACAAACTTTTGATTCTTTATAAATGTATGTACAAGTATGAGTTTGTAAAAGAAAATTTGCGTCTAGTGCTATGCGTGTCCTTTTGTATATCCATTTACAAACTTATGTACGTACATGTGTACATAAATGTTGAATTTAATGTCTTTGCTTCTGTTGTTTATAAGATTTGATAGCTTTCGTTTGACAGTAATGAAGTTCATGATGAAAGTGGATGCGATTAAATCAAAATTATTCCAGTAGGAAGTCGAAACAAATTTAAAACTATCATGATGATGAATAAAATCTTACATAAAGGGTTAGAAAAAGGGGTTGCTATTCAATATATACATAGATATGTGTGTATGTATGTATGTGTTGATATTCTAAAGGTTGGTTATTATGTTGTTATAGTATGTCCTTTCAACTTTTTGACATTGTATATGTCATTAAAGTTGTCCTTAAAGTCATAAAAATAAGAAATATTTTACATACTTTTATATCAAATATTTTAAATCTCTTTCCACAGTCATTGTAAAAAGTATACATATGACATGGAAATGTTCGTTAACATATTTATGTATGTATCTTAATGATTTCATGGTTTGAAATACAATATGAAAAGGGCATAAGTCATGCTATAAATAGAATAGACATACTCCAATCTCTCTAAAATATATTACATGGAAGTGATTATTTTAAGGCAGCACGACACGACAACGATTCTATCGCTTTACATGAAGACTAATTTTTGTTTTTATTTGCAACAATGAAAGAATTAGTGCTAATTGTAGAAAATTTTTTATCATACAAAGAATTAATGGCTTTCCTACAATCTCCGGCTACTGTGTTTAAAATTATAATACTGTTACGTTTTTACCTTCGAAAAACGTTTATAATTTAAGCAAGTAGATTGCGAATAAAAGAAAAATAATTTTGCGTTCGGTTTTAATTGAAATCTTTATTATGCGCCCAATTCTGTGTGTCACTGTTCACAACTTGATCTAACAACAACAATTGTTTTGTTTGTTATTCCTCTATTCAATTATTCGATAGACCTTTGTAATGGAGATCTTCAAACCATGATTACTCTCTTTCACTCCATCGCCTCTTCACACAAGACTGATTGAACTTTTACTAACTGAGTTGCCTAATTGTTGGTATATTTTTGTTTGATAAACAAGCCATTTTATAATGCTGGTGTTTGTTGTTATTTTACACAGTGCGATAATTTGTAAACAAGTTCATTGTTTTTGTAGTTTTGGAAGTATACTGATCCCTTAACATCTTCTTTTGCTAGCATTTGCCTGTTGGTCATACCAAAACATAGGGTTTCCTCGATTTGGTTGCTTCAACTCCGACTTCCGCTAGTTTTTGCAAAGAGGTCGCCGGGGTCTAGTAGGTGTGTGCTGGCTTATTACACGTAAAGGCAGGGTTCGAAGCCCAGGCCAGACAGTAAAAATAAAAAAATACAAAAAGTATTTTTTCGGCGATTTCTTCTCTTTCTCCTCTTGTTTCTCAAAAATCTGTCGTCCGGAGTCGACTTTAAACTGTAGGTCCCGCCACTTCTGTATAAAATTAACACACACAACATAAGTGGTGTGAGAAACTGTGGGCTTCTTGGAGACGATTGCTGTAGACTGTCTAATTGTGAAGCTATAGCGCTGGCCATTTTATAGTCACCAGCAGCAACTCGTTTCCTTACCGTTCGCATCTTCCCTCTTTCCACCAAAAAAACCTAAAAAAACCTGCACAATGCACTGCATGAGTAGGGGCCATCACCTGAAAAAAAACGACCAACTAGATAAAAGTGTACAAATTTCAATAAATTTAAAAGTAGCATAAACAAAAATATTCACCCGTATCGTGAATATTATGGGAAGTTATTCGAGTGTAATCTTTTATTCCCATCCCAAAAAATCGGTATTGCGAATATTCCCAATTTATATAGGGAGTAAAAGTTTTTATTGTGAATTAGTGATAAATTCTGTATAAACAAACATTTTTTATTGTGAATTATTTCTCAACAATATTTCAAAGAAAAATAAAAATATTAAACAATTAATAGCGTTTGTCTTTGTTTTTTTGGTGCTGGAAGAGGAGAAACAATCCATGGAAAGGTTCCAGAGAAGAGGTATTCAAAATGAATCGAATCCACTATCACTCCCTGAGCTAAAGTAAGAATTATACATACTAAAATCTGTATGTTTGACGATTAATCCTTTACAGATTCCAGGAATATTAAAGGGTGAACAAAGAAGGGTTCAAATACCTGCAGAATTTGTCGGTGGAAAGCTTGCCCCCCAGCAGTAAGATATTTTGCATACCACCCATAGTGAAACTCGCTGGCATTTTGAGGTTTTTGGCGAAAGGCAACTACCAAGTCAACTTGATGTCGGTTTGTCGCAGTCTTAAGCGAAATGCTTTGAGAAGTATTAAGATTTGAAAGAGTTTTACGTTCTCAGTGGTTATTGTGGCCATCTTCTGCGGAAAATATAGAGATTATAAAATGGGTTTACACAAAATACAAAATTCCAGGTATTGTGGGTTGTATAGATGGCACACATGTACGAATCATCGCACCGTCAAAGAACCGATATTTATACTTCAACAGCCTAAATGTTGCGATTGTAAGCAAGTGATTTATGCATGTTTAATAACTCCCTTTTTGTATTGCATAATTGATTGCTACCATCGCTTCCATCATACACTTAATCTGCTCTTTATTTACATTTGTGTTCCTTAAATAAAAAAATTATAACATACATGTTCCCTTCTTAAACCCATTTGAAGGTGTTGGGAATTAATTTTACAAAATAATTCTTGGGAATAAATATTGGCGACCCCAAATTGTTTTTATGTTTGTGAATTCAAATTTTTTTTTGGGGACGATTCACAATAGGAAATGACGAAATTTTTTTTTATGGGAATAGTTATTTGCGATAGGGGTGATTATTATTTATTGCCACAGATATTATCTTTGTTCTGTTCTCTTCTCGTAAAGTTCTACGTATCTGTTTGTGTAATTTCTGTATACTAAATAAACCGTACGAATATTTCGCACCGTTAGTTGACATTTTTGTAACATAAAATCAAAATAATTAATAGAAATTTTATTGAAAGTATAAAAATATTAGAAATCATAATATCATAATACATATTTACATACATACATACCTACATAGATATGTTTAAATGCTTTTAAAATACTTTTTTGAATACAATGTTAGAGGTAATAACATGATCATCGTTAACTTTTTGCCCGTACGAATCCTTAATACAAGCAAAAATATCTTTATACGTACGCACTCGAGAAAAAGCCACGTTTAACTGCCCATGTGAAAAGACCGGTTCTGGTAAATACAATCCTAATTATCGTCATAGCAAAAGCAACTTTCACTGCGAATTATTTTCGTCTCATTCGGAAAGGCACAGTTGATTCGGAAGGTGTTAGGTTGATTCGGGGTATGAGTACAGTTTTATCGGTATGAATAATTTTTGCTGATATGATGTGCTCTCCCAAGTTTGTTACGATTAGCCTGGTACCATTATAATTACATTTGTCTTTTCAAATGCACGTTATATATATTCTTACGTTGCACGTTATTTTTATTCTTATTTTTCTTAAAACCTTTTTAACTGTTAAATAAATAGATAAATAGCTAACACTATATATATGTATATACTAAAAGACACCGTATTACTACGCTTCATAAAACAAACAATGCCATGACAATAACGACATTACCAAAATGTCTTTTACAACTTTATATATTATAATGTGGAATAGCATTACAATTAAGCGACCCTGTTTATCGCGCTTGATCTAACAACTACTGCAAAGTATTGCCAAAACAAATTTTTTTAACTTAATATGCATATTATATATAACTGAATTAGTAATAAACGGTATTATAGTAAATAGTGGTATTGCCAGAATGGATTTTAATACATACTATATTATGTCGAACTGCATTGCTATTAAGCGACCCTGTATTACCACACTTGAACAAAAACATAGAATCGTAATGACAACAGTATTATCATGCAGTTCTATATAAAATATAATTTTTATCAATGAAAATATTAATTTTTCAATTTCTAATTATTTTTCGTCATTAGTGTTAGATATAAGCTTTAAAATGAGATATCATTCATTAATTTAGATGCGGTGGTATGGGAGATATTTGCAACCGACAAAAAAGTGCTTTATGCTATATGATGATATATTAGTGTATATATTGTAGTTTTCACACCTAAAGTTAAAACCTACTTCTAACATTAATGCCATAATCAGCTGATTTTGCGTTCATACTATAAGTTTTCTTAAATCTGTTTTTAACATTCATGACATTTATTACTGTGCAACAACTGTTTAAGAAAAAATAAGAAAAATTAAGAAATGAAATTAAAAATTTATTTATTTATTTACATATTTAGCTTATAATTAAAATTAAACGATAAAGAATACTAAGAGCAATAGCTTCTGAGGCATTCAGATCCATAAAGTCAAGTATACCTTATAACTACAATTAAGATTGTACGTAATAAAGTAGCAGGTATAAATTTAAATTTAGTAAGGCAATTAATAAATATATCGTAAACTAATTTTGAAGAATTTTATTAATTTAGCTGTGTTTTCTGTTATAGGATAATATAGAAAGGTTAGGGGATTAATATTATAATAGATGGATAGTCTTATTATGATAAATATTATAAATGAATACTTTGAAATAGTGGATCTATTTATAAAAAGTAAAGAAGTGCTTGGATATCAAGCAGTTCTTTTATTCTTTATGATAGCGAAGCAAACAATAAATGATCTGTCTGTATAAACAGACGAATAACAAAAAAGGCAATTGTTGTTGTTTATATAAAGTTGTGAATAGTGGCACACAGAATTGTGCGAATAATAAAAAATTTAAATTGAAACTAAACACAGATTTATTTTTAATTTATTTGCAATCTACGAGCTCATATTTTAAACGTTTTTAAAAGGTAAAATCGTAACAGTTTGTAATAATCATAAGAAAGGTCTGAAAATTCTGGAAATTCCCAATATAAAATTTATAATATTCAATACATTTATGTACATACATTTTATCCAAAAGCATTTTTTAGTTTAACCAGAAATTTTTAAAGATTTTTAATCACTTTCGCATATATTTTGTATTATCTTGTTACCTCTTTTCTTCCAATTTTCTACTACAAATATTTATTTCGAATTCATCTACAGATCAATGAATTCAGATTACATTATCTGATGATATTTCGAACTATTATGACCATTATAGACGTTAAATATTAAGGCTCTTTTGAATACATTTTCCTGTAGATATTTTCTTTGATTTAGTAAAGTAAACTTTAAAGTCACCTTTTAACATTTCGTTTTTTTCGTTTTTGCAACTTAATGATAAAATAAAGTCAACTTTTATAAAAATATTGGCAATTTGTAATAATGGCCCTCAAAATACCATACATATGTGTACATACCCGTATTCCTATATAAGACAAGTTCAAAAATAAACTTAACTTTCAAATTAACATGTAAAATGATATTCCCTTTTAGCTAATCGTTTAGTTTTGCCTTATTGTGTGTACATACAATGACGAAAGCAACTATACAACAAAATAAAAAAAATTAAATACACCTGTTTAATGACAACAATTTTTTTTTTTATATTTCTCGAACCCTCTAAACTGTTTTTTTTTACTTAAGGCACAAATTTCTGGATCACTCAAACATTTCTGACCCGATTTCCAAAATTTTAATTCTGTTGAAAAGGGAACAGATTGACTTTTAAAATGGAGTAATAGTATATATCTATTATTATTTTTCAAGTTTGTCCATTCATAGTAGCAAACTTTAATAAAAAAAATATGGGATAAGTGATAATATACTTATGGTGTTTTCTTTTCTACAAAGAAATGTCACCCTCTTACAAGCTCCAATAAAAAAATTTTTTACCAACCTTGTCGTAATGTCATTTTTTATTTGAGAAGAACATAACACAAATATTTAAAAAAGGGTATGCCCTGGTTTGACATGGCGGCTGTTGACTATTTACATACGTAATAAATTCAGTAATTCTTCTTCCGATGACGAAGATGAATCTAATAACTGATTTATTTCAATCTTCGCAAATAAAATAGATGCAGCAATATCCATATTTATATTTTTTTCATAAAAAAAGGTTTTAGATCTAAAAATATGTTGTATTTCTAATTAATTTTTCAACTTTATTTTTTGAGAGCTTTTTATTTATAACAAAAAAAAAAACAAAAAAAACATTTTAACACTGTTCTAACATTGAATACAATTTTTTATATTACTGACCATATAGCTTTAATAAAGTGATGTTTCCTTAAGGTTACTTAACAAAACAATGAATAAATTTACTTCAAATTGGATAACAATACCAGATGACTTTTTTTAAATATCATCTGGTAGCCCCATAAATAAACAAAAGTCATCTGCTTTACAGGGCATTATCAGCACTCTCAATTTATATACGGCATTAAATGCAATGTCCTCCACCACTGACAAGTGCGAATTATTTAGAATGAAACATACCACTCTTTTAGAGGGCGAAACATTTTTAAGAAACAAGTCCAAAATTGCATTTTGCCTTAATAAAATGCACATTTTTTAGTAGAAAAGAAAACACCATTAATATGCTATCAGATTTGATGAGGTAAACTTAAAAAAATCGAATTTTTTTTTCATATTTTTCAAGTTTGTCCATTCATAGTAGCAAACTTTAATAAAAAAAAATATGGGATAAGTGATAAAATTCTTAAAGTCTGTTCTCTTGTGAAGAGATTGAGTTATTACTTGATCAAATCCGACAAAAATTACCATAGTTATTATTTGAAGAGTCTAACAGTCGAGTGTTATTTTTTATATAAGTATGTATGTCATCTCATAAAATGAACCTTTAGTTCAAAAATTTTCAGGTTTTTTGATAAATCTTAATTGTGTGTCACAAAATATGTCAATTTTACGACGGGTAATGTTTGTGTTTTTTGCAAATATTATAATTTCCCTTTGTGGTAACATTAATTTCAACAGATTTTAAGAATATAATCACTTATTCCAAATTCTTTTTATGAATGAACAAACTTGAAAAATATGACAAAAATTAACTCATCAAATCTTTTAGCATATAAGTCGAATAATATATAGATGTATATCGTTTTAAAGATCCATCTCTCCCCTTTTCACCGACATTTATATTTGGGAAATCGGGTCGGAAATGTATGAGTAATCCAGAAATTTGTACATAAAATAAAAAAAGTTTTTGTCAAATAAAACAAGTTTGAAAGGTTCAAGAAATATAAAAAAGGTAAATTTGAGTTCTACTCATCTAACTGAACAACGTATTTTCACTGACGCACCGTGTTATCTGCCACTTTTAAAATCCTGCCTTTAGATAAAGGCAATTTGTAATAAGGGACATGAAGATTTTAACGGGGAATTATCATTACAGTGCTAAATTCCGATTTAGCAATGCCACATTGCTTAACTTAATGTAATTGAAAAAATTTCGTTTTAATTGTATTTCATTAAGGAATTATACTAAATTTTAAATGATCTTAAGGTAACTGTTCTAATTTTTACTTTACGAAATATAATTTAACCTAATAGTTAATTATCGATTACAAGTCGTTCTATTTAAAGTGTGGGATAACCTTAGCAAATGACTGTTGAATGCTTACAGTCATGTTAGATGCTTTGAAATATTTTTTTGAAATATTTTTTTCTTAAGTTTTAATTGTTGTTATTGCACAATCTTCCTTATCAAAAATTCTACTTGCATTCGTACATCTGTATGTACATATATTTCCCTATATTTATAAAGTTGTAAATATTATTGTTGCTTACATACGTATGTTGTATGTACGTATGTATTCATATTCGATATAGGAAGAAATACAAAAGATGAGATTTTCATTTAAATAAATGCTGTCTTCTAGGAATGAATGAAAACTTTTTGAGGTTTTTGTTTTTGTGGTTTAAGTTTTCATGTTTATGGTTTAAGTAGTTTATCTCAATTTATTGTTATCCATACATATGTACATATATATGTATACATATGTATATTGCATATCCTGTACGCATATGTATGTATATAAATAGATACCGGCTTTGAAACAGATATAAGAACTTAGGCATGTAAGAGCATACCAAACACTGATTTGAATATGAACGCATGTTTGAGCACAACCGCATTTTTGTACCCTACACCACCATACTTGGTGGTTGCTACACAGTTTATTAAGATGTTTAAATTAGAAAAAGGATCATACTACTGTAATAACTTCAAATATCTTGATCGATTCAAAATCACTCTTTAAATACTTTTTTATGTGGACTGCAAAGTAAAATTCTTAGAAGGCTTTAATTTTAGCTATAATATAACCCACCTCTATCTTCTATTGATGACAATATATTGTTGTGATATTTCGCAGAACATACAGCACATTAGGTCCCGCCACTTCTGTATAAAATTAACACACACAACATAAGTGGTGTGAGAAACTGCGGGCTTCTTGGGGACGATTGCTGTAGACTGTCTAATGGTGAAGGTATAGCACTGGACATTTTATAGTCACCAGCAGCAACTCGTTTTCTTACCGTTCGCATCTTCCCACTTGCCCCCTTTCCTAAACCTGCATAATGCACTGCATGAGTAGCGGTCATCCCCTAAATGCAGGTTTAATAAAAAAAACATGCATTTGTTTTCTAAGTTCGATAGGTATTCGAACAAATTTCTTTACAAATTACAAAAACTTACATTTAAGTGAGCTGCACGGTATACAATACTTAAGATTCTGATCTCAGGAATCGGATATTAAAAGCTTTGTTTTCTATGGAACAAAAGTTCTGATATTGTTTTTATTTTGTATATGAATCACAACATTCGGGTTGTAGCGGTGCACATATTTATGAAGTTTTTGAAACCCTAAAGCTGGATTCACTAATTACGTTCGAGCAAAAATATTTGTCAAAAAGAAATCAAAAATATTATATGTAATTGCAAGAATGATAAACTAAAGATTACGCCATCAAGCACACAAAATTGAAACTTTCTGCGCAAGCTGAATCAATGACGTCATGCAAATTGTGTTCCCATTGGCTAATGATAATGTAACTTATATCGCAGGGCTGCTAACTACTTTCACGTAGTGCACACATTTTTCAGAAGAAATGTTAAATTTCACATATGAAAAAGCCTTAGAAATCTTTAAAATAGCCCAACTACGTCATCCTACGGAAAATCATGCGCAAGGCGTAATCTTTAGTTTCTCATTCTTGTGTAATTCTTTGTTGAGAGAGGGAGAGAGAGAGAGAAAACATATTTTTAACTAACAACTTTCAGTTCGATTTGGTTATTTTATACTTTGTCCGAAGAAACTTGAGCAGAGCTGTTAATAGGTTATACGTTTATCTCACACAAAGTGGAATTGATTGGCTCATATATATGCAGTGGTGGCTTTAATTTATTTTCAAAACTTTGTTATTCTTTTTAAAACTAATATGTAAAAAAGACAATATAACATGCTAGCTTTAGTGGTTTCCAATTATCACGTAAAATTTAGTTTCTATCGTGCAGCAGAAAACTTTTTTGTTTTTTTATTTCTTTGTTTCTGCCAAAAAGGGAGTGGCTGTGTGACATTTCCGAACCGATGACCAAAATTTAAACCGTATTAGCAGGGAGAAAGATGGGTGTTTAAAACGATGCACATACTTTAGTATATATTATTTCAAGTTTGTCCGTTCGTAGTAGCAAATTTTAATAAAAAAAAAATATGAAATAAGTGATACATTATCTTGCGAAGAGATCTACACTTCGTTTGATCAAATCGGACAAAAATTTCCAGAATTATTATTTAAAGAGTTTAACAGTCGAGTTACATTTTTCATACACTTATGTATTAGGGATGCCAATCAGGAAATCCCGACATCCCGGGATTTTTAAAAACTTGTCCCGGGATTTTCGCAATTGTGAATTCATATGTATTTTGACCCTACAAAAGGTCCTGAAAAAAAATTCAATATCACTTGACTTCGGTAATAGCTTCTCAGATGAGGAAAACCCCACTTCCGTTGATAAAAAGTTATTTGAAGAATTCGAAGAATACAAAAGCTCTATGAAATAGGATAACTGATTTAGATACTCAACTGTCTAAACAAATAGATTTATTTGCATCAGGAGTTGGTAGGGGGGAATATTTATAAACTGGATAAGGCTATCTAGGAACTATTTTACCAACAAATGTTGATTGCGAGAAGTGTGTTTCAACGGTAGCGTATTTTGACAACAAAATTCGTCTATGCCTATCAGATCATATGTTAGATCCTTTAATCTTATTGTTCGAATCCAAATAATTTTTTTAAAACTAATGCAATTTACTTTTTTTGTTACTTATTGTCTTGCTTTTTTTATATTTCATTTTTAATAACATATAATTTTGATATAATTTGAATATACATAAATGATTTTGTTAACAAAATATTTTTATTATTAAGAGAAAATCCCGAATTATCCCGAATCCCGGGATTTTTAAAAATCGATCCCGTTTATCATCCCTAACTTTCAATTCAAAAATTTTCAGAATTTTGTATGGATCTTGATTGTTTATTGAAAGTGTGTCAATTTCAGGTTTGAACGACCGGCAGAAGTTGGAAAATGTTAGCACAAAGGGAAATAGTAATATTTGCAAAAAACACAAATATTATGGTGTTTTTTTTTTTCTTCCAAAAAATGTGCATTTTATTAACGCAAAATGCAATTTTGCGTTTGTTTCTTAAAAATGTTTCGCCTTGTAAGAGGGTGACATTTTCTTTGTAGAAAAGAAAACACCATTAGTCGTTTTCCGATTGTCGTGCAGTTTGTGTATGAAATTGACACATTTTGCAATAAACAGTCAAGATCCAAATTTTTTAACTGAAATTTCGTTTGATAAGATGACATATTATACTATTTAAATTATAACTGCAGTAATTTTCGTTCGATTTGATCAAGCGAAGACAATTATCTTCACAAGATAATCTACTTTCAGAACGTTACCACTTGTTTTATATTTTTTAATTAAATTTTGCCATCAAGAATGGTCAAACTTAAAAAAATAAGAGAAGAATAATATATTTGAAGTTCACTCCATCAAAAGTTATAACTAAAAGTCTGAACACGATCTAAATATATATACTGTTTTAAAGCGTAGTCTCTTTCCTTTATAAAAAGACTTTGGATTTTTAAAATACGTTCAAACATATTTGGATAATCAATAATTTTGTGTGAAAAGATAAAAAAAAGCGTTCTTGTCAAATAAAACAAATGAAAAAAGTATTCTTGAGTTCTACTCAACCTAGTGAATAACTTTGGCTATGTAGTTACTCGGGTATATTTTCACAGTCGCACCGTCTTATTTATGTACGAATGTATTGCACGTCTGGTAAATTTTTTTCTATGAAATTGTTGTAGTTGAACTTTTAATCTTTGTTTAATTGTAATCTGGTAATTTCGAACGTATTTAGGTATGTAATTGTGTGTACCGTACCATGTGTATGCTTTTATTTATTTTTGTTGAGTTTGTTTTAAATCGTCACAATAAAATAAATTTATTTTCTGTTTCCATCGGACGTATTGGTATCCATAGAATAAATTCCACTTATTATGGAGTAATTATGCCAGTAAATTTTCCAATCACTGTTGCCTATTTGTTTTTTAACACAATATTATTAAATTTGTTTTCTCTGTGAATGAAAATTTTATAAAATTATACCAACTTTCTTTTCTGTTCAACATTAATAGCAAACATAATAAACAAACAAATTAATAAGTATCTCAGACAATTATAGTTCTTACCTGAAAAACAATGCGGTTTGCTAAAGGGGTGACGCTTATACTAACGTGATCGTGGGTATTGGTTCGTTTTTAATAAAACTGGATCATTGTATAACACTTGTCACAGTCGACAATGCAAAAACCTTAAAACTTTATTCGTTTTTGTGATATTGTCTTCATTAGTTGGTTTATCCCATCTACTATCTATCTACCGTACATTCACTGCAAATTGAGTCCTAATTAAATAGAAGATATTCTGATTGAATGCAACTTATAGATCAATGCGAGAGGAGAAACTTCACTGAACGCAGCCTTGAAGTCAGCGAGAAAAACATAAGTTTACTTCTTTTCAAAAAAAATTCAGATTAGGGATGCCAATCGGGAAATCCCGGGATTTTAAAAAACTTGTCCTGTTGACCCTACAAAAGTCTTGAAAAAAAATTCTATATTACTTTTCTTTATCTCAGATGAGGAAAACCCTACTTCCATTGATAAAAAATTATTTAATGCCATCGATGAATGCAAAAGCCCTATAGAACGAATTAATAGGGCAACTGATTTAGATACTCAACTGTCCAAAGAAATAGATTGATTTACATCAGAAGGTGATGCCTACAGCTATCTTGAAACTATTTTACCAACAATGTTGATTACGAGCAGTATTTTTCAACGGCAGCGCATGTTGGCAATAAAATTCGTTCAAGCATATCAGATCACATGTTAGAGGCATTAATCTTTTTGTTAGAATCCAAATAATTTTCTTAAAACTAAAGCATTTGAATATGAATGAATAATTTTTAATTTTGTTAATTTACGCTTTTTTGTTACATTTTGTCTTACTGTTTTTATTTTTAATGACAAATAATTCTGATATACATAATTGGAATACAAATGATTTTGTTAACAAAATATTTTTATTATTAAGAGAAAATCGTGATTTTTCCTGTGATTTTTGGATCGTGAATTATCCCGGGATCGGGATTTATAAAATCCCGAATCCTGAGATTTTAAAAATCGATCCCGTTGGCATCCCTAATTCAGATGGATTGTAAAGTCTCTCGCATACAAGGAAAAATCAGCCACAATTTTGTGGCTGGAAGAAAATAGAACATATACCGCCTAAAATACTGCAAAAAGTAGGCTACACAAATTGAGTCGCGAACCCTACTCAAGTAAAATTGTTTTAAAACAATAACTGAGAGGCCTTTATTCATTGCTTCAAATAAGAATTTTATATTTTATTTAAATAAGAATTTCAATATTTGTTTCCTTCAATTTACGAAAACCAAATCCCCAGTGTAGTCTAGTAGGTGGTGTGTTGGCTTACTAAACGTAAAGCCAATGTTCGAGCACCAGGCCAGACATCAAAATAAAATACAAAAAGTATTTTTTCGGCAATTTATTCTCAGCAGATTTCTTTCAAAAACTCTGAGAGTTAAAAAAAACTGCCATGAAAGGTTTCTCAAAAAATCTGTCGTTTGGAGTCGACTTTAAACTGTAGGTCCGGCCACTTATTCATAAAAGTAACACACACTACATAAGTGTTTCTTCATCTATTCACACTTGTACAAATGCAAGTCTTTTTTTTTTTTGGGAGATGAACAGCATTTTTTGGATGATAGCATGCAATTTTTTGCTCGATTATTTGCATTTTTTGGTCAAATACTTGCATTTTTCTTGGCAATGACTTGCATTTTTTGGTCGATAACTTTCGTTTTTTGGTACGTGAATTTAATTTTTTTGCATCAGAAAAACTCAGAAAACTTTTTTTGTTTTAACCCTAGACGGTTACTCTTCTATTTTGTGCATTAAGGTTACCGTTCGTCTAATCGGTGAAGTTCATTTACACTTCATCATATAATTCTTTTATGTATGGCCAAATTTCACTCTTTTCATAAACAATGTTGATTGATTACGAAAGCTTGTAGTGATTAAACGTACGCGAGAGTTAATGTCACATATATATTAGTTAACCTCACATATATACTCACACATATATTTAATAACCTTAGATAATATAATAATGAAAAATCTTTGTAAACAATTATAAACCTTATCATTAATGTAGAATATATTTAGATACCATGAAAATGTATTTACGATACTTTAAAAACAAGATCATAAAAACATAGATTATAAAGAAGAGCAAATGTATTTATGATAATGGAAACAATAAGTGACCTAAACAAATCAGGTAATGATAAACAACTTGTAAACAAAAATATGTTATCAATAAATACAAAAACATGTTGTTTATGATTACCTATTTAGATATTAAGAACAAAGGAAATATTTTAGTATTTAAGAGAATGAAAAGAACAAAGGAAATATCTTAGTATTTAAGAGAATGAAATATCATTAGAATAGTTAGTTAAGAATAGTTAGTTAAGAATATAACATAGATTCTAATTATCCTTACTCATTTTAAAGAAGCATAGTCTCAATGTATTAATCTTAAATTAAGAAAATAAATAAATAAAAAGAATCAACGCATATGCGTTGAGAAAAAAATTATTTTTTTAATTTACAAAAAGTGAAAACTTTTAATTGGCGATCCTGCCAGGAGTAACATATATTTTGTTAGAAGCGGACCAATATACCTTTTTCGCAGCAAGGATTCAACATAACTTTTCATAAGAAAAAAGTACAAAAAAGTTTAAAGAAAAAATTAAGTTTTATGTTTAAAGTGAAAAGTGAATTAACAAAACAACGACATAATAATAGACAAAGGAAATTTAACAACAACAGAGAGATGGCCCAAATCAACATGGAACAGCTCATCCAACAAATGGCAAGCCTACAGGTAGCTTTGCAGGCGGTTCAACAAGAGAACCAACAATTAAAATCAAGATTGGAACAAATACCAGTGAATACCCTAGTAAACCCCCAGTTAGTAAATCTAGAGGAAAGAGTAGCAGTATATAACAACCCAAATGAAATAAATTTGGAAATCTTTAAATCACTTCCTACATTTGATGGAGTAAAAAATAATTGCAGACTTTGGCGAGAAGACGCCACTCGGCTGATGAACAACATAAGTCAACATTCGAATACAAACAAGTATGTCGAAGCCCTTACTATTGTGAAGTCGAAAATAACCGGTCCAGCAGCCAACATATTGTTAAATCATAACACAATATTCAATTTCGAGGCAATCCTTAATCGACTGGATTACACTTACTGCGACCAGCGCCCATTATACGTTCTGAAGGATGAACTAACGAAACGAACCCAGGGAAAATTATCATTATCAGAATTTCACGATGAGGTTAGTAAAGCATTAACAGTGATAACTTCAAAATTAACTATGTCTGGAGACTCACCAGACTCAATAAAATGCATGACTGCACATGCAATGGAAGACGCAGTGAGGACTTTTAAAAATGGAATAAATAATGAATTTATTCGCTCAACATTATATGGAAACCCTGTCAAAGATTTGGAACACGCTTATGCTATAGCTCAAACCATAGAACATGACAACAACCACAGAAATCTGCACTATGGAAATACTATTTATAAAAAAGAAAGTACCCAACCGAGCTATAAAAATCAGCATAGTAGAAGACCATTATATAATCATTATCAACAACGTCAACAACATCAACAACATCAACAACATCAACAACGTCAACAACATCAACAACATCAACAACGTCAACAACAAAACAATTTTCCAAGGCCAGAGCCAATGGACACCTCCTCAGGGAACACCAGCAATTTCAACAATAGTAGACAGCAATTCAACCCACAAGGATTTCACAGCCAACCCTGGAAAAGAATGCGTGACCAAAGTGGAAACTTTCAACAGGCACACAAAATTCAGAGGAACAACAAAATAACAACCGGGCAAGAAGACAACAGTAGTACCACCACAGAAAGAAGTAGTAAGTCTTATAGAAATAAATCTATTATTAAGAATTTAAACTAATAGATGGGTTGTACTATATTTTTATGAATGATGAGGAAGGTGAAGAGTATAAAATTTTTATAGATTGTGGTGCAACCCATAATTACATTAACAAGAATTTAGTAATGGGTAAGAGATTTAGAACAAAACCTTTGAGAATGATTTACATCCATGGTGCATCAATATTGAATTTCAGACAAACAGTAAAACTATTTGGAAGGGAATTAGAATTTTACGAACTCAAGAGTGATAATGATTATGATTTGATGTTAGGAGTAGAAGGCTTAGCAAGATTAGGATCTGTCGTGGACATTAAGAGGAAATTGTTTATTGTCCCCGATGATATACAAAGGATAAACTATTCTATAGGAGATAGGAAATTTGCATCGCAAATAGATCAACTGATGAATGAAAATAATAAAATAGGCCCATTACCATTTACAACGACTATAGAAGCCAGTATTAGAACTACGACGAATGAACCAATCTGGACGAAACAATATCCAGGTAATTTGAATGATATGGAATTTGTGAATAAGGAGATAGAAAAATTATTGGAACAAGATATTATACAGAGAAGTTATAGTCCTTATAATTCCCCAATGTTAACGGTACGGAAGAAAGGATTGGATGAAAATGGGAAGGCGAAACGACGAATGGTCATAGACTTCAGAAAGCTTAATGCACATACCATAACTGATAGGTACATTATACCTGATATTAACATTACACTACAGAATTTAGGAAAGGCTAAGTACTTCACAACATTGGATTTAGAATCTGGATTTCACCAGATAAGAATAAAAAAGGAAGATAGGGAGAAAACTGCATTTTGTGTTAATGGAGGCAAGTACGAATTTAAACGTATGCCTTTTGGACTGAAAAATGCCCCGTCGATCTTCCAAAGGTGTGTAGACGATATACTTCGAGAATTCATAGGCAAATTCGTATACGTCTACATAGATGATGTTTTAATTTTTTCATCTTCTCCTGAAGAACATTTGGAACATATACACAGAGTATTTGAAGCCTTAAATAAGGCTACCTTAAAAGTTTCAGATGAAAAGTCCAAATTTTTTATGACCGAAGTTGAATACTTGGGTTATATTGTTAAACATAATAAAATAACAACGGACCCAGAAAAAATTAAGGCCATTGAGAATTTCCCAATACCTGCCACACTCAAAGATTTACGCAGTTTTTTGGGATTAACTGGCTATTACAGACGTTTCGTACAAAATTATGCCCAAATCACGAAACCATTAACAGTCCATTTGAAAGGAGAAAATGCTCATATAGGAAAAAACAAGAGTAATAATACGAAAATTACCTTGGACCAAGCAGCCATAGAAGCCGTAAACCTATTGAAGCTTAAATTAAAGGAACAGGTTAAATTATTTCAACCCAATTTTGATAAACCCTTTGAACTGACCACAGATGCATCCAACATAGCTATTGGAGCAGTGTTAAGTCAAAATAAAAAACCAATTTACTTCCTATCCAGCACACTTAGTACAACTGAGCAAAACTACAGCACGAATGAAAAAGAGCTTTTAGCTATAATCTGGGCTCTACAAAAACTCCGAAATTATATATATGGAATAGCAGATTTAACCATTTTTACAGATCATCAATCACTTACATATGCTATTTCCAAAAATAATCCTAACCCTAAATTGAAACGCTGGAAAGCCATAATAGAGGATTATGGTGCTAAGATTAAATACAAACCCGGTACTGAAAATATTGTAGCAGACGCCCTATCACGACAAATTATTAATACATCTTCGATAAATACGGCACATTCGGCCGAAAGTTCTGCAAGTAATGTAATAAAAACCGTTACACAACCATTTAACGCATATGGCATACAATTGGAACTCGTACCTACTCCAAATCTTACCGAAACACGAACACGCACAATTTTTCCTAATAAGGTACGCCACACTATTAATTTCTCAAACAACAATGACCTAATAAGTGAATTGAAGAATATATTGGTCCCAAATCGAACCGTAGCTATACATATGAATATAGAAGATTTGTACCAATATGCAGTAATAATTAAAGAAACATTTATAGGCACTAGTTTCGTACATACACCAAGAAAATTGAAAGATATAATCGATAGAAGTAGTCAACTTCAAATTGTGGAAGAAACACATTTAAGAGCTCATAGAAGTTATATAAATACAACACAGGAAATTTTGGAAAAATATTATTGGCCAACCATAAAGAAAGATAGCAAACAATACAATAATCATTGTCCAGCATGCCTATTTGGACGTTATGAGAGGAACCCAATTAATGAGCCTCTCCGAGAATCAGATATACCAACACAACCAAGAGAATATATACATGCGGATATTTACTTTAACGATAACAACACATACCTCGTAACTATAGACAAATTCTCTAAGTACATAGTCGCCCAAGAGATAATCACTAAAGCAAAAATAGAAGATAAAATGGAAGAAATAATTATCAGTAATTTTCCCGAGTGCAAACGACTCATGACTGATAATGAGGCAAGTTTTGTTACACCAGCATTTAAACAGATGTGCATAAAACATGGCATACAAAAGATAGAAACACCAGTGCATCGATCGAAAGCAAACGGACAAGTAGAGAGAGCTCACAACTCGATTAGTGAATTAACACGTATTTTTAAGATACAAAACTCCTCTACAGTGAAAGAAGAAATATTTAGAGCCATAAAAGAATTAAACAACTCAATACATACCGTAACAGGATACAGGTCAAGGGAAATACATTTTGGAACAATAAGTTACAATAAGGAAGCAGTTACAGAAAAATTGCGTAAAGCATCAACCAAGGTATTGGAAAGATTAAACACACACGCAAAACATCGAACATTTGAGAAAGGTACTCAAATTCTAGTAAGAATCGCAGGCGTTAGAAAGAAAAGCCAACCCAGATTTAAAAAAGAAGTCGTAGAAGAAGACCGTGGGGACACGATCTTAACCCGAGGAGGAAAAACTGTTCATAAGAACAATATTAAGAACATCACAATTAAAAAGGATGATATTGAAATACCTGATATTAGCCGTGCTGGTAACGTCACCTCAGACACCAGAAGCAACAACTCAAATCGAGAACATAGAAGGAAAAAAATACATTCTAACAAGGACAGATGATGCGTTTTTATTTAATGAATACGAACTCTTATTTCATATAACAAATTTAACAAAAATATACCTCCCATATAAGGAAAGATTTTATAATTATTATAACGCAACTACAGAAGAACAAATACTGATGAAAAGGATTAAAACACTATTCGAACAACTCACAGAACATCGACATAAACGAGGATTAAATTTCCTAGGATCGGCGCTAAAATTTATCACTGGTATACCCGATCATGATGAAGCAGTTCGAATTGAATCGACAATAAATAAATTGATCAGAAATAATGAAAAACAAAAAATAATAAATTCAAGATTTGAAAAACTATTAGACTCCATAAACGGTCAGGAAATTATGAATCACGTCCTGCTAACAGAAATACATGACCAATTGCTACTACTAGTTAGGACAATAAATGCAGCCAAGAATAACGAATACTTAACGGAATCATTGGATCTCGATGATGTTAAAGAAATAGTTCGCCACGAAATGTACTCTGTACCAATTATTAATGTATTGGAATATTCCAACGTCTACGTTGCAAGAACTAATGAACTATTCATTACAATTTACAATTACCCAGTTATAAATAAATTTTGTAAGTTATTTAAATTCACGCCACTCAACATTGGACATGGTAAGATTTCTACTGATGAAAATATTGCACTCTGTGACAAAGAATACACAAGGATAAAGAATTGCAAGAATTACTTAAGCAAGTATATATGTATGATGAATAATGAACAGGATAATTGTATTAAACCAATATTAGAGAATAGAAAGGCTGAATGCAAAATAATACAGGAATATAACCCTCAACTAATGCAAATAGAGGAAGGTTTTATTCTCCTAGATGGAGTGAATATTGTGAATAACCGAACAGTATCAGGAACTAGACTAGTTAGTTATAGTGATGAGGTAAATATAAATAATATTACTTTCAGGAACATACACGATAGGACACTAGAGGCGATTCATAATAATCATGATGAGAATTTGAGAATAATCGAAATTTTGGCATCCACGTCAAATTTGACATTTAATAATTTGGATTCACTAAAAGGGTTCATGATTCCCATTGAAGAACACCCAGTTAAGTCTCTTACCTATTCATTCTTCACAATTATTTTTATAATATTAATAACATTGGCAATTTCAAAATTGATTAAGTATTACATAGCACTAAGAAGAATCAGAGCAGCGGAAAATTTTCAAGTTATTTATAATAGGGAATTATTAAGATTAACTACTCCTTGACTACTCCGGGACGATTCATTTTTAACGAGGGGGAGAGTTAATGTCACATATATATTAGTTAACCTCACATATATACTCACACATATATTTAATAACCTTAGATAATATAATAATGAAAAATCTTTGTAAACAATTATAAACCTTATCATTAATGTAGAATATATTTAGATACCATGAAAATGTATTTACGATACTTTAAAAACAAGATCATAAAAACATAGATTATAAAGAAGAGCAAATGTATTTATGATAATGGAAACAATAAGTGACCTAAACAAATCAGGTAATGATAAACAACTTGTAAACAAAAATATGTTATCAATAAATACAAAAACATGTTGTTTATGATTACCTATTTAGATATTAAGAACAAAGGAAATATTTTAGTATTTAAGAGAATGAAAAGAACAAAGGAAATATCTTAGTATTTAAGAGAATGAAATATCATTAGAATAGTTAGTTAAGAATAGTTAGTTAAGAATATAACATAGATTCTAATTATCCTTACTCATTTTAAAGAAGCATAGTCTCAATGTATTAATCTTAAATTAAGAAAATAAATAAATAAAAAGAATCAACGCATATGCGTTGAGAAAAAAATTATTTTTTTAATTTACAAAAAGTGAAAACTTTTAATTCGAGGCAACTATTTTTTAATCCTGGATGATCATTTTCGTGCATTAAGGTTACTCTGCGTCGAATCGACGAACAAAAAAAATTTTTTCGTCTAGTAACGGTAAGCTTTTATTATCAAATAACGTTATTGAAAACAAGAGCGAAATTTGGTCAAACATAAAAGTGTTATATGATAAAGTGTAAATGATTAAATCAATGAATTTTTTTGTCGTACGACAGTTTCAGAACGTTTGCTTTCAATGCATTAGTAATCATATAGTCTTTTCACACCGAGTAGTTTTAACGCAAAAGTTGGTTTTATCGTTAAAAAAAATTATTGTGTTAAAACTAGGGATGCCAATCGGGAATGGTTTTTAAAAATCCCGGGATTCGGGATTTTTCAAAAAATCCCCTATTTCGGGATCCCGGGATTTTCGGGAATTTTGAATCCCAAACAAAAATTCCTGAAATTTCTCACTTTTAACACAAAAACGGATTTTTTTCTTATATAATGTTTATTCAAAAGTTTCTTAATTGAAAAATACTTAAAACAAATAACATATTTCACTTTTATTAACAAAAATTAGTTATTTATAAGTAATTTCATATTTGGGAACCTACATAAATATTATGTAAAAATAATGTAATATTAATAATATTTATCAGTGTACATTAGAATTAACAGAAATTAATTTTCAAGTAAAATAAAAAATTCATAAATCACAGTTGGAGGTCTTCATACATATAATGTAAAATATAAAGCAAATACATATTGTTACGAAAGTGGAAATGGTGTTGTTAAAATAATAAACAAAAACCCCAAAAACAACACTATATACTTGATCAATGCATAAGTAAAAAAAATACAGCAACAAAAATAAAGCGCTTGTTTACAAGATCGATGAATAAACAAGAATAAGGGATAAAAGTCGTAAATAACTAACAACAAAATGAAGAAAACAAAGAAGTAAACAAGTAACAACAATGTGCAGTGTAAAATAGCGGATAGACAAATAAACCAACAATAAATAATCTGCGTGGATGAATGTAAAAAAGAAACAACAAAAATGAAAAGAAGTTTTTTACATTTTTAGAATGTTCCCGAAGGCCATCATCATCCTTCGAGGGCATTCATCACACTAATGATTCAGTGATATAAAAGGCAAGACAAAGCGAGCAAGGAGAATTCAGAATTCAGAGTTTAAGTTGAATCAGTCGTGTGTGCAGACGGCACGTTGTATTCAAAGTTTGAATTAAGCTAGTCGTGTATAACGACGTTAAGTTGGTTGAAGTGATAAATAAATCAATTGTGTGAAGACACGAGATCGAGCTATTATTCGGTTAGACTTGTGTGGAGACAAGTTTCGTCTGAAAGAAACAGTTGTTAGTGTTGTGCTTACAAAAAAGTTGTGAGCGAAGAATAACTAACAAGTGTTGTTGCTTACAAAAAGGTTGTATGCAGAGAATTATCACGAACAAACACATATTGCGAAAATTATCGTTGTATACGTGGAATAAGTTCGAACAGTGGCACAAAAGTTGCGCAGATAATAAAGAATTGATTTAAATTAAACACAAATTTATTTTTTTTTTTTTGCAATCTACGAACTCATATTTTCAACGTTTTTAAAATGTAAAAACGTAACAATATATTAATATTTGTTAGTCTACATTAGAAAAGTACATACAAAATAGCAGTATGACAAAATAAATAGAACGAAAACGGGATTATCAAATCCCGGGATTTAAAATTAAAAAATTTTGGGAATCGGGAATTCCCGTTTGGCATCCCTAGTTAAAACCATCTTAAAACCTTTTTTGAATTAGTTTATGAAATACAACACTGAAATGTTAAAAGCGGCTGAGAAAAGTAACAAAATATAAAGAAAAAAAAAACAAAAATTTAAAATAAAAGTCGATAGTGAGAAAAAAAGTGATTTTTAGAAAATGAACAGTGAAATAAAAAATAAAATGAAAAGGAGGACAAGACGGAGCAGACAGAGACAAAATTGATAACTTAAGGGGAAAAAGAAAAAACTTCCACATTTACAAAGTAATGTCTGCTGAACTGGCTAAAAGTGGTCTAGAAATATCCCCAGAGGAAAGTTAAGGCCAAAATAACGAACTTGACCACAAAATTTCAATAAGTAAATAAAAATTCAAATTATTTTTCAAGCATATATGTGTAAAAATAAAATTGGTTTTACAGAAAGTGCAAATCCTATATTGGTCCTTCTGGTGGATCGCCATGTAATTGACCTCTTAACGAAAGGGTCGACAGAATTATTGGGTCGCAGCCTATCCACAACCTCGAAGGCATTACAGAAGACAGCATAACAGATAATAAGATGAAAAGAATTTTTTTATTATACATATGTGCAGTATAATTTTTTAAATTTACGGGAATGGTGGTATCATATGGTAAAACATCTCAACCACTGACGCCATCAATAACCAAGTCACCGAGATTATCACCTGCCAACAAACCGACGTCATCTCGCGTAGCAGGTAGAAATAAATAATTGATAGAAATGTTTGGGAAGTTTGGGAATGATTTTGTAAAAGCCATAAATGATGATAGGAAGTGCACCAAAGACTTTTTGGTTTTGGAAAGACAGAAAGTAGAAATATTTGAAAATATAAACGAAAGTACCGACAAATTAACAAACGGAATTTCAGATTTTTTTTTTTTGTTAAATATAATTAAGAAAACTAGAAATTTTTTTTTTTTAGTTTAAGTTGCTGAATTTTGTTAATCTTGTACGAGTATTGTTTTCATACTGAATTTATATGTTATTTTCTACTTTTTAGTTTAATTTGTTGCATAGTATTAAGTAGTAAATAAAAATAATTTGCATAAATGTAAACAAAATGCGTTTCTTATTTGTTAATTTTTTAGTTCTTAGGCAAGTTTAATAAATTTTAAATAAACTGAAATACCTGCCCTTCAAATGGCCGAAAACATTTTCAACTACTCTTCGACTTTTCGATAAAGCATAATTGAATTGTTTTTGACTTTCCGTTTTATCAGTACGAAAACGATAAAGTTTCATTAAGCTGAGTCTGCTAAAATGGCAATAGGACCATTTACAGAGCTCATTGGTAAGCTCAATTCTTTTAAATGGACTGTAATGTGCAGTTGTTGCTTTAAGGTCGAATTCTCATAAATCGTAGAATCATTACACCGTCAAGGGCTTCACACGTTTTATGTACATAAAATTATAACTGGAAAGCAAAAGTCAAATTATTATAAAGATACATACATATGTAATATGTATCGCACATTTATTATTATTTTTGTGTGCCACTGTCTTCAACTCGATGATACAACAATGATTTGTTTTGCTCACTATTCTTCTTTGCTTACAACCTATTTGTAAACAACAACACTTGTTCGTTAGATCTGTATAACAGCTATTTTTTCACACAAGACTGACTGAATTCTTACTACTTGTTGTCTGCTTTGTCTTACCTTTTTATATGCCAAAGTAATCAGTCTCTAACGAAGTCGCCGTGGTCTAGTAGGTAGTGTGCTGGCTTATTAGACATAAAGCCAGGGTTCGAGACCCAGGCCAGACATCAAAATAAAATACAAAAAGTATTTTTTCGGCAATTTCTTCTCAGCAGATTTCTGGCAAAAACTCTGAGAGTAAATAGTATTACCATGAAAAGTTTCTTAAAAATCTGTCGTTCGGAGTCAACTTTAAAATTGTAGGTCCCGCCACTTATGTATAAAATTTAACACACACAACATAAGTAGTGTGAGAAACTAGGTTTATAATCCTGACTGATGGGTTGTAATGACCTGATGAAGGTCTGATGAAGGTTCTTGAAGTGGAATGTTCGGGGTTCGCCTTCTCGAGAACTCAATTGCGACTTAATTGTTGACTGCCGCTCAGCAGATTTCTGGTAATAACCCTGAGAATAAATGAAATTGCCATGAAAAGTGTCTCAGAAATCTATCATTAGGAGTCGACTTTAAACACGCAACGTGAGTGGTGTGAGAAGCTAGATTCTAATCCTAAATAAATGGTTGTAATCGCAAATTATGTGTGTAAATAGATTTTGAAAAAGTGTTTCTATTCTGTTTGTTACTGGAGAAATTTTTTATATATAGATGTGCTTATTGGGTTGTTTTAAAAAATCGATGTCGGATTTCTTTTTGGGAGCACCCACCTAAAACGTTTCTTTCTGTCGGATTTTAGGATTGCCAAAGTTTGAGCACAATTGAAAGGTATTAAACCGTGACACTGGAGTCTCAAAGTTTTGAAAATCTCGATTTTTGGGTAGTTTGGCGACTTTGCCGCAGAGATCAGTAATTAGTATTCAAAACGATGAGTACATTCGAGTCATACTTATAATTTCAGATACTTATACGCATTCATATTTATTTTGATATCATACTCACACTACTCATACTCAAAGTTGGAAGTATGCGCGAATTCTTACTTAACAATACGCATGAGGTTATCGACTTCGACTCGTCTCTGCTTAACATTTACACGAAGTACAAAATAAGTATGATTCGTGTTCGAAGAAGATAGTGTGTATGCTTTGCTTGTTGTTTTTGTCTTTCCTTTCTTCTTTGTTTGTATATGCAACAACAACAAAGGTTGTAAATTTTGATGAATGAATCGAGCCACTCGAATGACTTATAAATATTTTTCTAAATTTATGAATCAGAATGAGTAGGCGTATGAATCAAACATATTTCAAATGCTGTGAGTTTGATGTCCACTTTGTACTCATACTCATTGTAACCTGTACTTATAAATCAATGTTGTAGCAAGTACAAATGAATCAGAGTAGTTGAATTTCAATTCTGTAGATTCACTCATACTCAAAATTGCATTAGTGGTTATGAGTAGCGGAAAAACGATTCATTGCTGATCTCTGCTTTGCCGACATATATCTCGGAAAGGGTTTAATATATTTGTCCGTGTCATAGATCACTGAAGTCGATACTGTTAATAATACTTTAATACTTTATATAGAATAAAAAAATATTTAAATACTACTGAATTCGAGATAATGAGCCCAATGTCCCTAAAAACGTTACTAGGTACCCCTAAGTGCGAAGATGGAACCTATTGTGAAATAATCCATTTTCCATCCTTTGGACCTCCTGGTAGTTGATGTTCTGCGGCCAAGTTGCGGGATCATTTTCCCGAAATTCGGTGTTATTGTTTAATCTCTTGAACAATAGGGCTGAGAGACCTTTTTCTAGGAATTTCACCAGGTGTTTTTGTAGTTTTGATCGCATATTCCTGGCACACTTCTCATTTTCTTTTGCTTGATTTGTAAAGATTTTTGTCGCCATTGAGGTCTTTACAGTCTTTTGTACTGTCGGGTCAAACAATACCAGGGCAAGGTACCAAGGTACCACATTTTTTTAATTTCTTTTTCTGATATTCTTTTGTCAATGCTTTTGTATTTCAATAGATTTTCAATAAGGTCTGGGCCTTGTTTTGGTGCTAAACATGCTCGGGGGGGCGTTAAAGCATGCTTTACAGTAGACTCGAATGATGAAAGCACAAAGTGCTTCTAGGCTCTCTTTCCTCTCAGGGTTACCTAGTCAGGTTTTTAGGGACATTGGCTCTATTTTTTCGCTTTCAGTTCTAGTTGTGTATTTATTTTGTAGAATATAAAATATTATAAACAGTATGGCCTTTAATTTGAGGTATGACATGAGCAAATAGTTTTAGCTGAGGTCGCTAAACTGCGAAATAACGTTGTACAATGGGTCAGTACTGCACTTGTCTTGTTTGACAGATACACGTGCTCTAACTTAACCTAACCTTACCTAACCTAACCTATAATTTCAATTTTCAGTTTTGGTGGTTTTAAATATTGACATTGTTCACACTGTTAAACAGATGGCACGTAAAAATGTAAGACAATTTTTTTTTATTAAACCTGCGCTCAGGTAAGGATCCCTACTCATGCAGTGCATGGTGCAGGTTTAGGAAAGAGGGAAGATGCGAACAGTAAGGTGACTATAAAATGACCAGTGCTATACCTTCACCTTTAGACAGTCTACAGCAAGACCTCAGTTTCTCACACCACTTATGTTGTGTGTTTTAATTTTATACAGAAGTGGCGGGACCTACAGTTTAAAGTCGACATGAAGAGAAAGAGCAGAAATCGCCGAAAAAGTATTTTTTATGTTTTTTTCTTTTTGATGTCTGGCCTGGGACTCGAACCCTGGTTTTACGTCTAATAAGCCAGCACACTACCACGGCGATCACAGATACACAGATTCTTACGTTCCAGTTACACTACATTACATTCCTATAACCATTCGTATTGCTTTATATATAACAAAAACGATCAGCTGTTTCTTACTGTTGTAGCTACATTCCGTTAAGGTCGAGTAATTGAGCCTTAACTCTTATAGAACTGAGCATTTCATTAGAAAATATAATTTAAGAAATAATCAAGCATAACGTCACTGCAACTATTCTTATGATGACATTTGAATTCCAATTTTTACTAATTATTGTTTATCCAATTCTTCCATTCTTATCTACTTTATTAATAGCAGTAAAACACAAAAAAATTGTATGCGACACTTTCATTCAAATTGAATTAAATCTGTATAGTAAGGTCCACTTTAATTTTGGGCATATTTCTGCAAAATATTTAAGTTTCTAATTTGCCTTTTGCCTTCATTCATGTGACTATAATGTGCCATACCCTTGAGTTAAAATATATTCCTTCTATACTAACACTCAAGCTGCACTACATATGAAGGAGTTCATATAGTCATGACCATAATTCATTGCCAAAATCCCTACAAGTTTTTTTTGGTCAACTTGAAAATTGTACAAGAAAAACTTATTGCATTTTAAATACCGTTTCACAAAATACGTACATTCGTACATACATACATACATACATACATACATACATACATACTCGTATGCATAAACAAATATTTAAATTTCGATAACTTTATTTATAATTCTGCTCGTTGTAGTGCATCCGACCGACCATGCATCTTTACAAATAGGAAACGATTTGAATTTGGTATCAAAAAGAAACCCGAAAGACAATGTAAATGGCAAACCAAAGAGTCCAGGCAATGGATTTTTTTTTACTTCTGTCGTTCGTTGTCTATATTTCTATCTCTTATTCGTTCTCTTTATATTGCATTTGAAACCCTAAAGACTAGTCTGGCATGAAATTTCAAAGAGTTATTAGCAACTAATATAAACTTTGGCTTTGGCAAAACGCCCCTTAACACTGAACCACATAACATTCCAAACATTTAAAAAAAAAACACACACACACACACGAACACATTGATATATGTATGTATGTGTGTATATCCAAGCAAATACATTAGTTTTCTTTACTTTATGCTGTATTCTCTGTATTTAACTCCATAACGATTTTCAAGTGATTTATAAACATGCAAAAGTACAACAACGTCACACTTCATTTAGACACCCATACACTTACTCGTACTTACTCTTACGTTTTCTGTTGTGTTGACTCGTTATCCATTTAGAATTGCATGCACGATACTGTGTAGGAGTGCCAATTCTTCAATTGGGTTCACATTTACATACATACATACATACATACGTATGGATGTACTTACTTACTTACTTACCATATGAAGGGAAAAGTTTGCTTAAATTTTTAGTTTTTTTTTTTATCGTTTTGTCATATTTTTCGTTTTGTGTGATGCACAAAAACTCTGTACAGATCAGTAAGGAATAAAATCTTCTTTATAATCGAAATTTATTAATAAATACGTACATACATACGTACGAACAAGCATAACGTGCAATTTAATTGTTGGTTTTAATTTTTTACATTACTCGTACAGTGTTAAAGGTCAAGTTGACTTCAGACAGTCTAAAATACTAAAATATTTCGCATGCCTTATGATTTGAATGTAATAATTTACATTTGAATTGTCCAATAATAATGTCGTATCAAAAACATGACGACACAAACTCTAATCATTAGAAGAAAATTCCGGCAAAAAAAACGCTACTAGTATGCAACGTAGCGTGTTATGAAGGAGTAATTTTAACAAAAAATCAAGACTAAATGCAACCAGCGGTGTTCTGCTAATTTTTTTTTACCTGAACGCATTCCGGACTCCGGTTCACGGTTCGGAAAAACAAACCGATTCGTTCCGGTTCGGTTCAAACCCATGTTTATAAAAATACATATAAAAATTAGGAAAAAAAATCTGCATTCTTTTTAATTTTTTTTTTTTCAAAACGTCATCTAATTCTTGTTATCAGAAATCATCTTTAGTTTCAAAAAGCGTTGTTATTCAAAAAGGAAGTATCGGAACGAATTTTCGGAGCGTTCCAGCTCGACAACACCACTGAATGCATCCAAATTGGAAACACGCGGTGTCAAATAATAATCTTGAGACCCGTTCTTACCTCGCTAAAATATTGTTACGTAGTTTAAATTAATTCTTTATTGTACACACTATTTACACTATTTATGTGTGCCACTGTTTCGAACATGATGTATGTAACAATAACTACAACAATAATTACTTTTTATCCCCAAAAATCCCCAATCCCAAAAAAAAATCCCAAATAAAATTAAAAAAATTGTTTCTTATTTTATTTAAAAATTAATTTATTTCATGTACACATACTTACATATATAGTTAGTCTAAGAAGAGCTTCAAATAATTCATATTGCATTTAATTTCGTATTTTTGTTTTGGTAAGATTCATTATTGAAAACAAACGTTACTAGTTGGTACACAAAGAATATTTAAAACTAGTTCAGCAAGTTACTTGAGTGGTTTAGATCCTGTAGATTCTTTGTAGCAATAAACATAACTGCAAAATACATTTAAATTCTGTCCAGAATCTTCTTCAAAATCATCGTTCCATTTTACAAATGGCATTTTTCTCCATTGCTCTTAATATACAGTGAGCGTCAAAAGAAAGTGTACAATATGAATAAAATTCAACAAACTCAACTTTTACCACTTGTAAGGAGAGTGCCCGACAAAATTTCGAATTTGTAATTTTTTTTTGTTTCAATTTTAAAAACTAGCAATAGCAATAACAATTTTAAAATACAAATAACGATAGTTTAATAATGTATAGTTTTTTAATGTACACTTTCTTTTGACTGAAAGTCTATAGGGATATTTGCCTTTAATACAGGATTTAATATTTTAGTAATAGAATATCGTATAATTTTACATAAGAAAACTATAGACTTGCCAGAGTAAAAATTCTATCGCTTATATATTTTTTTGTTTTGATATCTGGCCTGGGGTTCGATCCCTGGCTTTACGTCTAATGAGGCAACACACTACCTACTAGACTACGGCGACTATGTATGTATGTAAATATTTTTTATTATTATCCATTGTGTTACTAAATCGACTTTTATATTTAAAAAAATCTATAGTTTTTTATCCTCAAAAACTCCCCAGCAGTGTTGGTTCATCCCCAAAAAATCCTTAGACCGTTGGCTAAAAAATCCCCTATTTGGGAATAAATCCCCTAATCTGGCAGCAGTGGCCGCGTCGTCTGTTTTTTAATGACTACGCAAACAATCTAACGAACGTTCTTGAAGTAGAATGTTCGTGTTCTCGCTTTTTCGAGAACTCTATCGCGACTTCATTGTTGTTTGTGTATTTGGTTCGCATTGGTTGTTGTTGCGTTCGCTTAGTTATCTATCTCCTTTTCTGATTCTGATGTTAAGGGGTTACTTGTAACCTAAATTCAATCAATTTCAATCTAATGCATGGAATAATGAGTGGCGTCCACTGAAGCAAGATTTAAATTTAAGCTACAGTCGAACTACAATAAATTTAACTTCTATTACTTGAATTTTCTATGAGTTGAAGCACAGCAACAGAATTTTGGAGAGAAATTCTATCAGGTTTTGCTTCTTTAACTTGAGATTTCTATAAGTTGAAGTTTCTTGCTGGATAATGGTGATTCAATTTATACATTTAAACATAGTATAATGGAAGGACCGGCATTTATATAACAAAGTGTGAGTTCGATCCTAAGCGATAGGAATAATTTCTTGATGGCCCTATATTTAACCAAACATATTCCGTAAATTTATTTCCTTCCATTCGCTCATTAATTTTACATGTAAAATAAAAACCTATTTTGCAAAATAATGGTGTAATGTAAATGTAATATAAATGTAACACGGTCACAGTTGAATAAAGTTGATATTCGCCAGCTCTGATTGCAATTCTATTCACAAATTCTATTGAACAAACAAAAATTAATTTTCACTGGAAAGTGATTCCAGGTGTACGAGATGATATACAACTTGCAAGATGTTTCACTTTTAGAAAGTTTTTCTGGAAGTTTAAAACTGGTTATTAAAAAGAAGGGTACTTCACCAAAATACTAAAAATGTTGAACCCAGAAGGTGATTTTGTATACTTCTAATAAGGGTGTGCTAGGTATGAAACCAAGGAATTTTTTCTTATCTATTATTAAGTTCTTACACATGCCTTAAGTATAATCTACAGGATATTTAATTACCCTTAAATAAATTTTGACAAAACATCTCTTGTTTGTTACTGAAGAAAGGACACATGGGCAGAGGCCAAGTTAATATGGTTGGACCATGTGAGCGTGCTGTTGAAGTTAATTGCCAGATCTTTTGTAATGTTTACGATCTCAATGGGTTGGGTATTCAAAAACAAAACAGGGTCATAATCAAGTTTTAATGACTATCGTCAGCGTATATCCTTACACACGCTGGTGTAAAGCGAGAACACTAGAGGACTAAGGATTGAGCCCCGGGTAACACTAACGGCTAAGAGGCATACTTTTGATTTAGACCAGTGGTTACCACTGCACTGAATAGTGCTTTTGGGAAAGATACATACATCGACGCGTCCAATCTATAATGTTCTAAGTATACTTAGAACTTTTTTAATGTTCTTGCATTTTGAAATTCGACGTTCTCTAACTTAAATACAGTTAGGTCTCGTTTTATGCGACAGATGCGTTCCAAAAAAATCGTATAAATTTCATATAAAAATTAATGATTCGTTCCAAAAACCTGAAAAACCGCATAAATTCAAATTTTAATTGAAAAATCAAAAAAAAAAAAATCCACAAAAGTATATTCTTAAAGAATAAAAACAAAAATTTCAAAAAAAAAATAAACAGAATTCTAATATTATAAATGCACGATCAATCATTCTTTATTGTTGTGAAATTGTTTCCACGTTACTTTTATCGTTACCTACCTATCAGGCAGTCCATACATACATATGTAGGGGACCAAATCAACAAATTTTTAGAAAGTTCAATTGCTTTTTCTGAATAAGAGTATTAAAGTGACAATTATTAAAAAGGAGCAGCTCCTTTAAATAACAGATTCTTTAAATCATAATATAAATTGACTTTTGAAGGCTTTTATTGGCATAGTTAAAGCAATCTGATGCTAATCAATTGCCTTTCCAATCGGAAACAAACTAGAACGATTAACTTTCACAAGCTATTCGGCATTGAGATCTGATAGCATTAGGTGATCAGGTTCAAACTACAAGAAATTCTCGTATAAAAAGCTTTTCAAAGCGCAGGGAAATTACTGCCGCTTTCTGATGCATCAGCTTTGGTCATTATAACCCTTCAGTTAGGATTAACAATAACGATTACATAAGTGGTGCAAACTTGGTTTAACTTAAAAATGGTACAAAAGTTTAAAAATATCATAACCTTTTAAAATCTATAAAAATTTGTTTTCATTTAAAATCGCATAAATTCGAATTCGCAAAAAAAATCCGCATAACACCTGAGCGTACTGTCAAAATTTGGTTAAAATGCGTCCATCCGTTCTGAAGTTATAGGCAAAAATCTATTTAGAATCCATATACAGTCTTATGGCACGTGAAAACTTTGAGAGCTCATAACTCAAAACACACTTTTTCGACTTAGAATGTTATAGAGGAGGAGGAGTCGATATGTATTTTCGGTTTATACGTCATAGCTAAATAAATTATTTTTATTAAATTAATTTATTTTGCATTCTTAAAAATTAAAAGGATGGCGAAATAACAGTAAATTATGTTTAAAATAAGGTGAATCCAAAAAAAGTCTAGCTTTTGATGTAGACAAAAATATAGGAGTATACAAAACAACTTAAAATTTAATGAATAATTTGTACTAAAAATTGTTTTCATATAATTGCCATTGTTTTTGAGGACAGCTTCCATTCTTCAAGGCATAGACGAAATTAAATTATGGCAAGTCACTACCCCGATATTGTACTAAAAATGAACATATTCCCGTAATTGGTCTTTATTACAACAAGGAAGCTTATAAACTCTTTTTGTTCAAGTCGGGGAACTGACAAGGCCATTCAATAATGTCTATCTTCCTTTGACGAAACCATGCACTTACTAACTTTTATGGGTGTTTTAGGTCGTTATCCTGTTGAAACTTCCACATCAGAGGCATATTTTCATCGGTAAAAAATAGCACGACTTTCTCTAACAAATTTGTGTACACAAACCTGTCCATTGTTTGGTCTATTCGGTGAATTGGACCTACTCCATACTAGGAAAAGCAACCCCATACCATGATAATGCCCCCTCCATGCGTGATGGTCTGATTTGTGTACCTACTGTGCAATTCTTTACCGTTTGGTCGACGAACATTTCTTTCTACGTCGTTTCCAAATAAATTAATTTTGGCTTCGTCGCTACAAACTTTATTTCTCCCTCTGTTCCACACCAATCTTTGGGAGCCAAAGCACAATTTTTCCTCTTCTTTAAATTGTTTGTTCTAAGCAGAGAGACTTTGCGAGATATTTTTTTACCTTGTAGGCCTGCCTTCTGTAATCGTCTTCGTACAGTTCGTGACGGCAATGTATTTTCAAATTCCCTAGCAATCGCCTGAGATGACTTAAAAGGGTCCCGTTTGGATGGAATGACTAGGTTTGTCTGTAGTTAATGAAGTTTTTCTATGTCTACCTCGTGTTTCAACGTTATTTTTTTCTTTTAAAGCATTGGTTACAAAATTCTCAGACCGATTTAAAGCATCTGCAATGAATTTGTAGGTTTTACCTAGCTCGCAAAGTTTAAAAACGGGGAGTCTTTCTTCATTACTGCAATGGTGCCCACGAGCCATCTTAATAATTAATTATGTTTGATATAGTGTTTAATTTATTTTTAATTAATATTATTTCACTTACTTTCTTCATTTTTTTTAAATTTTTTACAATACATCAAATTTTAACTAATTTCAAAATCACACACCTATTATTTACTCTGATGGTGTTTTCTTTTCTACAAAGAAAATGTCACTCTCTTTCAAGGTGCATTAAAAAAATTTTTGACCAACCCTGTTGTAATGTGATTTTTTATTTGAGAAGAACATAACATAAATATTAAAAAGGGTATCCCCTGTGTTCACCACTTATAAAGAAAATGTTGACTACGTTGAAATAAATTCAGTAATTCTTCTCCAGCAGATGTCGAGGATGAATCTAATAACTGATTTATTTCAACTTTCGCAAATAAAATAGATGCAGCATTTTTTCACAAAAAAAAAAAAGTTTCGGATCTAAAAATATGTTGTATTTTGCGATTTGTTTTCAATAAAAATGTAAATATTAAAAAGGTGTTACCAGATCGCAAATTTTTCAACTTTATTTTTTGAGAACTTTTTTTATAACAAAAAAGAATATTTTAACACTGTTCTAACATTGAATGCAATTTTTTATATTACTGACCATGTAGCTTTAATAATGTAATTTTTCCTTAAGGTTACTCAACAAAACAATAAAAAAATTAACGTCAAATTGGATAACAATACCTTTTTTTAAATTGCATCTGGTAGAGTCATCAGCTTTATGGGGCATTATCACATAAATATACAGGACTTAAAATGCAATCCTCTTCATCATTGGCAAGTGAGAATTATTTACAATAAAACGTATCACCCTTTTAGAGGGCGAAACATTTTTAAGAAACAAACGCAAAATTGCATTTTGCGTTAATAAAATGCACATTTTTTGGTAGAAAAGAAAACTTCATAAGTAAAATTCGCACTTAAAAGAAAATTGTCACACTATTTATCTGAAACGCGCTTATTTTTAGTAGAATTCCCGTTTTTTCTTTCTGCAACAATAATGGCTAGGCATTTATTTGGTAGTTTTAGCATGGTTGTAAATTTTTTAATAAGTTGAAAGAAACAATTTTTTAAACCTACTTTTTTTGGCCATATTTGTATAAGGAGTCTTTTCCGCATTCATGGTGTTTCAATGCAACAGATTTATTTAACATCCTTACTAACTATCCTCACAGTATTCGCACTCCAATATTTTACAATAATATGGACAACGATGATGGGTTTTACGTGGGTACCTGTCCGCAAGGACCTAATCCCACGGTGCTCTTCGCACAGGGTGAAATACAATGCGTCTACCAACGCCCCCAAATGCAACAGATTGTTACACTTGAGTACCAATTCGAAGCCATGTATTTAGACATGACTTCCCCCTTGGTTAGGAGCGGAGCCTATCTAAAACTCCTTCCGATCTTTGGGTCACGACATCCGGTTGAGAAAAATGCTACTCCACACCGAGCCCATTAACTATACTCTTCCCTTGATTTGTGTCCAAACCACAGCCACCATGATGCTTCCACAAGAGGCCGCACCAACAGCCAAGCTGGAACCGAGATTCCAGGTGCTCCTGGCTCCCGTGGTACCAGAATTAAGTCACCGGTCAGACGTCGTAATCAAATCGATTACTACCAGTTCAACTCCATACAGTTTGGGTCTAGTGACCCACAGCAACAACAATAAACAAACATCAACATAAAGAATGACACTTACAGTACTGACATTGAACAGCGCCCTGACGAACGACGTTTTGGCCACATGGTGAGACACCGGGAGAGGTCAAAACGAAGAAGGCACACAACAATGCAGCAGGCTTGGCAGCGGCGGTGACGGTGACGGCAAGGGCGACAATGACGGGGACGAAAAGAGCAAGGGAGAGAGACAATTTGGACCGCCATATATACAGCAGTAGCAGCAACAGGAACGGCGGAGCTGAGCAAAAGAACCAGCAGCAATCGACTTAAACTGTCAACGATAACCTGCCTATCCGCGGACAGGGACAGACGAAAGCGTCGCAAGAAGCAAGGGGCGAACCGCAAGGAGAGCACCATGAAGGGTGGTCACATACCGGGGTTGCCTCCGACATACCTCCTACTTCTCCTAACAAATACTTCACGGGCGAAATCGCCCAACCTCCTAAAAGTCCGGCTGTCTACTTAAGCCCTACTGTAATCCCAACCCTCCCTAGTATGGGCTATTCCCATACTATTTAAACTCCTAATGTCATCATAGTATGAACACATTGTAATAATAAGTTCGACAATCTCAGGTCCCCTCCCACATCAGCAGTCCGAAGAGTCGGACACACCTCTTTTGCATTATGCAATATGAGTTATCGCAAAATATGTTTGTTTGTTTTCATGCAGAAGATAAAAAATAATTGTTAAATCAAAATCAAACAATTTTGCTATGCCAGAACATATTCTTGGCAGACCACACTTAACTTCAAACTATTCTACTGTTCGTTAATTTTGTATTTTTTAATTGTCGTTTCTTTTTTAGTTTTTTTTTTTTTTTTATTGTCAAATTAAGTATTTGTGCTATTGTGGTTGAACTGTTGTTGCATTAAATTGTGTAAAAAGCATTTATTTTTGCGCACATCTTTTATTCGCCACTGTTTGTTCTGTCATTTAATGTTCTCTTATTTATGTAAATTCAATTTCTCTTAATAATTTTTTTATTTTCTTTATTCTTTTTGTTTTGTTTTTGTAGAAACTCGAAACATTTATGACTTTTTGTTTTAAACTTCTCACATTATTTCCGGTTTCCGTTTATGTGTCAGATTCATATTATTAAACTTTGCAATGACTATGTGTATGAAAGGGATATGCAATGCAATTTTACTTACACTCGTAAAATATGTCGATTTAAGTGTAAAAAATTTTAAAAGCGGAACGTGAAATCAATTTATTTGAAAATCATGCCTATTATCAATTAGTAATATTACGATTTAAACTTTTTGGATTGTGTGATATCAAAAATTATACTGTGAATAAATAATCTTTTTAATTCATTAAATAAGAAAAAAAAAATCGCAATAAAGCTTGAAATCTACCTACTAGACTTACTTACTTAACACACAACACATCCTTCCAGGCGCCTCTGCTTCTTGAGCGCCTACGCCAGTTGGTCACACCAATCGATGACAGGGCTACCTCGATTTGGTCCTTCCATCAAATACTCGTCTTGCCGGAGCATCCTCCTCCATTCGAACGACATGGCCGAGCCAGCGCAGCCGCTGGATATTAATATGCTGTACAACGTCCACGTCGTTGAGGAGCTCATACAGCTCACTGTTGAATCGAATGCGAAAATCATCTCCAACTCGCACTGGACCGAAGATCCTACCTAGGACTTTTCTCACGAATACTTTCAAGGCAGCCGCATCAGTTTTTAATAGGGTCCATGCTTCTGCGCCATAAAGAAGCACGGGTAGAATGAGCGTCTTCTAGAGTATTAGTTTCGTTTTACGAGAAAGGTCTCTGCTACTCAATTGCCTATTGAGACCATAATAGCACCTATTGGCAAGAGTAATCCTGCGCTTGCTCTCCAGACTGAGATCATTTTCGGTGGTAGCGGCGGAGCCAAGGTAAATGAATTCCTTGACTGTATCAAAAGTATAGTTATCGGCCGTAATTTGAGAATCAATACGCCGCACAGTTCTACTTCGTTTTGCCCTCATTTACTTCCAGACCCATCTTCTTAGACTCCCGTTCAATAACATTAAAGGCAGCAGTGATATCTCGTTTGGTACGCCCTATGATGTCGATGTCGTCAGCGTACGCAAGCAACTGGACAATTTTTTTTGAAAAACAGTGCCATTGCGATGCACGCTCGCCTTTCGCAGTACACTCTCCATGGCGAAGATGAAGAGGGCGCATTATAAGGGATCACCTTGTCTGAAACCTCGCACGGTATCAAAAGGCTCGGAGGGGTCCATTTTTACCTTGACAGAGCTGCAGGAATTGCTCAACGTCATTCTGCACAGCCTTATCAACTTCGCAGGTATACCGAGCTCAGACATTGCGGCAAGAACACGATCCCTTATGGGACTATCGAAAGCAGCCTTATAGTCGACAAAAGGATGGTGTATGGGGATGGTGGACTTGCAAGTTCTGAAGCCTACTAGACTACGTCTACTTTATTACATTTAATCTTAGCCTTACAAAGTATTAAAATTTTTTACAAAGATTTGAATATTACAAGACAGACTTTATTGTGTCTTCAAAAAATTCTTTTATTTTCTTGTCTTATGCAAAAGTAAGCCTGCCGGCTAGAACTTATAAAAGACAATTTGAGTTCTTATTTGGCCAAAAATATATTTTAAATAAAGACAAAAGTAACGCCGCTACCAAATTTGCCAAAAAAAAAAGACTTTGAAAATATAATATTCATGACTTTGTAAAAACCAAAATATATGCAACCAAAAAATAAATAAATTCCGACTTTTCTTTTTGTGACTTCTTCATGACGTTTATTTCCTAAAAGCATTCAAAAAAAATCTTTTATTTTTCAAATTACTGAAAGCTTATCTATCTATCTCTCTAACTATCTATTGATTTTTATGACTGTTTTTCAACATTTCAGTAAAATGGACAGCATTTTATTGGTAAAATATCTCGGTATACATACATACGAGTATGTACATATATTGCGTATTTATCTGTCATTTTTTTTTTTTGTTTTTCATTCTTTTTCGTTTCTTTCAGTGTATTCATTGTATTGCAATTGAAAACTTTTCTGTGTTAAGCAACGTGAAATGTACAATAATACTTGGGTACTCATCATAGCAATTACAACCGTTGGATGCTTATGGAATTCGCAAATAACTGAAGCATCATCGAAATCATGCCCAACTGAATGCATCTGTTTATCACAGACACAAGTGAGTATGATTATATGTATAGGCATGTATGTGTGTGTGTGTGAGTGTGTGTGGTTGAGTATGTGCATATGAAAACTATAACATCCCAGCTAGCAAGCCAAGAAGTTTTAACCTCAAACTGTAATTTAATAACATTTGCAAAGCATTGAAATAAAAATATATAAAGTTGGCCATGATCCCCTAATCTGCTACCACTCGGCCTCATCACTGGATGGGTCAGTTGGGGGAATGGATCAGGTTGTTATGTTTTTATATGTCTATGGCCTGCTATAGACAGTATGAGAACAAGTTGGTTTGAATAAGGCCAGATAAAGTTTAATTATATGTTTTATCACGGGGCACAGCGAAATTAGGTCGCTGACGGGGATCTGTTCCAAAACCCAGCCGGACTATTGCAGAATATGTTGCAATGAAGAGTAGTTGGATGCTATCGAACACCTCCTCTGTAACTGCCCAGCCCTTAGTAAGTTGAGGTTAAGGACCCTTTGCAGGGGCTTCTTTGAGAATTTGAACTCTGCGTCGAGAGCCGAGATCAAAGCTCTCCACAGATTCATTAGTAGCTTGAGTGGGTTAAGAGGTGCTAGAGCTTCATCAATGTAACCACTCTCTCCCTTTTTGTTTTGTTTGGTCTGTGTAATCCCTCCGCTGCCCATTTTCCCTTTTCTACTTCCTTCCCTCTATATAGCTGCCTGATAGATAAAGCACCAAATGGTCGCATATTAAAAAAAAACTCGTCAAAATCGTTCATTGAAATCGCCAAAATATCTTCAAAAAAATAAGTAAATAAATTAAAACGTTTTTAAAAAAAATTCTGTGTGACGTTCGTTGGAACCGACACATTTTTTACTGCCTTAGCTTTTTAAGACGGTATTCACTTCGTTTGATCTTCTTCCTACTTACATCCGACCAAGAATAGAAAACAACTCTCATGTATGGTCCAGTGCTTCAAAGTGTATATTGGGATTTTTCACGTACTGGAGAGGGTAAGGCATCCAACTTCATTGATTTATTGAAGCATTGTTGTAATGTAGCTTGTGTTTCACTGTTGTATTGGCACCACAAAGTCGCCTTGGTCTAGTAGGTAGTGTGCTGGCTTATTAGATGTAAAGCCAGGGTTCGTGTCCCAGGCCAGACATCAAAATAAAATACAAAAAGTATTTTTTCGGCCATTTCTTCTCAGCAGATTTCTAGCAAACTATCTGAGAGTTAAATAAAATTGCCATGAAAAGTTTCTTCAAAAAATCTGTCGTTCGGCGTCGACTTTAAACTGTATGTCCCTCCACTTATGTATAAAATTAACACACACAACATAAGTAGTGTGAGAAACTAGGTCAATAATTCTGACTGCAAGGTTGTAATGATCAATTGTATGTGTATTGGAACCACAATAGATTTTGCTAAACCGAAAGGACTTGTTCTCGAGAATCATATAACACTTTTGATTCTAGGCGAGCATCACCGTTTGTTGTCGACTGACTATTGCATTACACGCAATGCGTTTCAAAAAAAAAAAATCATTCATCTTTTGTTCCCCCTTCTTGCAGGGATATCTCCTACTGCTACATATTTTCCAAGCTCCAACCCAATGTACAGCATTTTCCTTTGGTTTTCTTAGAGTGATATTAGAATCTATATTCGAAACTTTCCAAATGGTTTGCAACGGCAAGTGGTGAATTATGCTCAACTGCGAATGTCAATCTTATATCAAAATTCTTAGTATTGCCTAGTACATGCTGGGAAGAGGTGTGCGCAAAATGCCACACTTTTACATTTTTCTCAAGACCGAATATTGATTGTAGCTGCAAATATAAATAAATGTGAAGCAAAGATAGAGTATAAAAAAAAACAACTGCACTCGTAAACCATTGTACAACATTATAAAAGAGAGTTGGGTGAAGAGAGCAACAAAAATATTGTACTCTTCATAGAGTCACAACAAGCATTTCTTTTTTTGGTCTCGGCAACCGAACATCTTTGTCGATGCCAGCATTGCCAGTAACTTGTTTAAACTTTTTATTTCTGGGGAAAAACCTTTATTTAAAATACTACTCTTTTTTACACTACTGATATTCGTATGGCAATACTGAAAATGTAGACTTCAGTAGTAAAATATGCTCTTACAACACAAAGCATAGTTCCGTTACTTCACAGGCAAACGAGTGCTGTTGTATACATTGAATAAATGAGAAATACACATTTCAGTGCACTCGTAAAATGAAGTGCAACAGAAAAGAGTACACTACAGTATTACATTCGGTGAAGGATAAGCTAGCAGAATATTTTGTGCACACCGCTAGTATATAAAAAGCTTAAAGTGGCTTTAACGTACAAAAGTAAAGAAAATTACGTAAATTGTTAACTTTTGGAAATCGTGAAAATCACGATAAATCGTCAAATCTGGCAGCTATGCCCCTCTATTATCCTTCCATATTTAAGGACGCTCCGTACAATGGGTCAATTTGACCTCTTGGTATTTTACTTGTCTCAGTTGACAAATACACGTTCTCTAACCTAAAACATTTAATATCTATGAAAAATCTAAATCTTAATTAATTCCTTTGAAATGGTGATAAATTTTAGAAACCCCATTGATAAGGCTTTATTTTATCTCGTTATTACAAAAAAACACCGAATAAATTTCTTATTTTATTTAGCAACGAGAACGATTTACTTGCTGTTTAAATGGCACGCCTAGTTCATTTTCATTTTTGTTTAATTCGTTTTTAGACTTTCATGTGCAAATGTATGCTGGGATGTTAATTGCAAATTCAAATGGCGAATTTTCTGATTTTTTCTAAAATTTTTTTTCTTTTTCCGCTTTCTGTTTTTTTTTTTATTGTTGTTGCTTTCTTCCTCTTTTCTATTTATAACTGTTTTTGCAACTGCAGTATAGTAAAAGTTTTCCCAAAAGAACATCGACAAAATAACTACATAAGCAAATATTTATCCTACCAAAAACGACGAAACAAGAAGAGAGCAAGGAAGGCAAACTTACTCGCTTAGAAGTCAAGTGACGGAAACAGACAATGAAATAAACGAAAACATTTCATTTTCATTTAACAAAAAAACAAAAAAAAAACAAAAACAACTTAGAACAAAAACAAGTTTTGAATGAGGTGGAAGAAGATGCAAAGGCTTTTCTAAAAGACTTCATGTGGCCTGTGTTGTGTGCATGATAGGCTGATGTCGATGCTATTGTTTTATCATTTTCCACATACACAGTACATACATAGTTGTGCTTGTATTTGGGGGTAATATTATAACAATAATATCAACAATAATAACGGCAATCGAAACATTAATAACAAAAGAAGCAACAGCAGTATGTAAATGAGCTTAAATTCTATTAAATTTTCTTGCAAGAAAACAAGCAACAGCAAAAAATGTTCTCTTATAACTACAATACATGCATACATACTCGTGCATACACGTCTATGTATACAGACGTAAATAAAATCTTAAAAATAAAACAACAAGTTGTTGTTGTTTTAGTATTATTTTTATATGCTTACTTCTGGTTGCTACATTCATGTCTCTCTTATTTTTATTCCATCATTTGTTCTCTCTTGCTCAACACTCAGTCGTTCATCTTCATCGTGACTTTGGGGTTACAAAATTTGCATTTTTAAATGGAAATGTAATATTTGAGTTGAAATGAAAATCGCAGTCATGTTTTCGGCATGTTTAATGGTGCCGTTCATTTTGATTCTTAGCAATAAAATCGTTACAGTGATTTAACAAAAAAAAAAAACTAAACAGAATAGGAAATAAAATTTCACAAAAATCAAATCCATTCCATCGGTCAAAAATTCACGATTCGACCATTGCGGGAAGCGAAAGTAGATAGAAAACGTAGAAATAAGAAATAAATGCAAAGCACCAGCAACAATATGTGTTGCTGCTGCTGACAGTATGAATAAGAAGGGAAAGGAAAATCATTTCAAAAATATCCTTCGGTCTAGTCGAATGGAAACTGGTAGTATTAGCACGGACTACACGCGTAATACACACAATTATGGAACAGGAACAAATCAGAAAAAGCAAAAGCCATTCAATAGGAAACTACGTATTCTGCTCTTAAGCTAGTGGACACTGACAAACCAAAATCAAACGGGGGAAAATTTTTCGATTTAATTTAATTTCTTGCAATACTACGTATATTCAATTTACCCGCGCATATAAACTCTACAACAATAGCAATGAGAGCACCATTAGTAAAATTATCATGGCAGCTAGCTCCACAGACTTGAATAACGTAACGTAAGGCGTTAATGCGTTAACAGTGACTTCGAAAAGTGTTCAAACAAAAGTTATTGTGCGTCTATTGTTATTGAAATTATGTTACGAAATATTATTTTCATGGACATTTACTCATCTAACTCAGCTAATTAAATAAATAAAAAATAACGAACATTATATAGAAAATTGCATATTTTTTTTTTTGGTGATGTTAAGATCTTAATAAACAGTTATAGAGTTCACTGCGCGTGTGTCTGTGTATGAGTGTTGAAAGTTTAAGGATAATTTTAAATAAATTTAATTTCATTTATTCTGTGCCTTGTTTTTCATGTCATGTCTTTCTCAAAAGTAAAATTTTCATATTGTTTTCGATGTTTTTTCTTAATTTCGTTTAAGGTGCTTTGCAATACCGGTGGATTAGAGCAAATCCCATTACGTCAGTTGCCATCCACCGTGGAAAATCTGGCACTGACTAAAAATAATTTCCCAATAATAAAACCCGACTCATTTGCCGGATTACGTGCTCTGAAAAAACTCTCTTTGGATGGCAACAATATTACCAAAGTCAAACAATTTGCATTTCGCGGTCTACCAAGGCTTAAGGAACTATCAATACAGTATACACCCTTACAGTCAGTCACTTCGTTTGCGTTTGCAGGACTTCAAAATCTGTCAACGATACTTTTGAGTCATAATCAAATAACACGCATTGAAACAAATGCTTTTGCAGGCACTTCCAATGTTAAGCTGATACTTTTGTCCAACAATCCGCTTATAAAAATTGACACGTCGGCCTTCTCCAGTCTTACAAATGTTGGACACCTGATACTGCCCTCCGGTATACGTTGTATAGAGCCTGATGCCTTTTTTGGCATGGATACTGTAGGTTTATTAAGACTGGCCTATATGGATCTCAAGGAAATTCAACCGTTCACTTTCAGGGGACTCTCCAATGTGTTGCTACTAACGCTTCAAGAATCTGATTTGGGAGTGATATGCACAGACGCCTTCACAGGCCTTACACAAGTCGAAACCCTTCAAATACTCAATAATAAAATCGATGTAATTGAGGAACTCAATTTTACCTACACAGCCAACATAAAAAATCTCAAACTTCACGGTAATCACATATTGGAAACACCTGATCCAAATGCAATTATCATCGATGGCGTCGAACACTTGCAACTCATCAATAATCATTTTCCTTGTGGATGTCATATTCATACACTTCTCAGCGGTCCTCTAGTCGAAGGAGCATACAATCTTAGCGAGTTTCTGCAAAAGAACTATTGCATCTCTCCATTGGAGGTAAACGGACGAGCTATGACAGAACTTGACATTGACTCTATTGGTCAATGTCAAGACCAGTTAACCAAAGGTAATTTAGGTTCCTCAGCATCATCTATGGCTTTAAGCATGTACATGATTCTCCTTATATCCACTTCAATGATAGGCTTTATGTCTTCGGTCGTTTTACTGAGAGACATTGCCAGATGCGCATTATTCTTAGTATTCACTGAGTTCACCACACCTAAGTTATATCACACGTTCAGATGAATTTTATTTTGTAAATATCTAATAAATAAACATCTAGTCTGAATTAAAATACATTAACTACTTATAGGATATGTATCGTCGTCGAAAATCCAAAAGTACGTAACAAACATTTTAGTAAGTAATTTTACGTTATTTTTGGTCGCAAAAATTTAAAAATTGGTAGAGATATGTTAGATTACCTCACGAATCATAATGAATCAAAAACTCGATTTTGATTTTTTTTGATGACACGTACTTTTGGATTTTCGACGACGATATATCAAACTAAATAATAATTTAAAATAATCGAATAATCCAATAATAACAATAATATTAAGAATATTAGCAACAAATTAATAAAAAGAGAAAATATTTTTATTTTTACGTTTTTACGATAGCTAAGAGAAATATTGTATAAAAATACTAGGTCAAGCCGCATTAATAGAATATAGCAACATGATATGATTTCTGCAGGGTTATTTGTTTTGTTCTGACAATGATTGAATCTTTTTTTTAATCAAATTTTATTGTCATTATAAAAGTCAATAATAAATTTTATAAATCAGTTAAATATGAATGACACTTTAATGGAATTGAAGTTAAGTACCAGCAGCGATTTGATAAATCATAAGGACACAAATGAAACATTTTGAGGTTTGAGGAGAAAGTAAGTCAAATAAGAAAGTTATCGATAATTTTTATTGCGTTTCTATTAAGTTACTATTTTTCTTTTAACACTTTTATTGAATTAAACTTAAAATAAATATTAAATAATTACAAATAAAATTCCATGTTCAGACATTCACTTTTATTGCTTAAAACGCAATAAACACCATTATTGAGCTCAATATTTTTTATAAAATTTCAATTAATTATTGCGTAAAAACTTAAAATACTCAACTGTCATAAGTACGTTCAGTAATCATGCTGAAACACCCAGCTGATTTGTTTACCAGTTGTCAAATAACTATTTAATAAGCAGCTGAACTGTGTATATTATTAGGTCTGAACACTTAAAATATCGTGCTTAATAAACCGAATATTGACTCAAAAAAAGTGCGTGCCTGAATATAGTATAACGTAACGTATTTGTAATAGATTTCTATTAATGTTATACTGGGTTCAGACATGGACCTTTATTGCGTAAATTGCAATAAACGATATTATTGATCTCAATATTTCATATAAAATTTCAATTAATTATTGATCAATAAATTCATAAATTGTTATAATATTGATTCAAATTTCAAATACAACACTGTCATATGTACGTTTAGTGCGCACATTACATTTTTCTGTACACTTTCTATTGATATTTGACAACTCAAATGTAAACAACGATAGTGCCATATGCAAAAGGTTTTCTTTCTGCAAGCGATCCAATATTATAAAATTTTTCTTTTTCATCCTTCTGAGGAAAGGCACCAAAACCGGCGTTTCGGTTAATCATTAGCAATACCTTTTCCTATGTTAAATTGTTTTCCATTTCTTCTAAAAAAAATTTTTGACACTAATTTTCGAGATTAAATTAAAACCAATGTTGTTGAAGCAATCAGCTGTTTTGTTTACCATATATCTGAACGCTAAAAATATTGTTCTCAATAAGCCGAATATTGATTTAATAAAAGTGCATGTCTGAACATAGTATTAGTTCTATTTACGCTCTAGAGTCGTTAATATACTACGAGTTGTTAAAAAACTGTTAGATATCACCTGGGTGTAACGCTGATAATAATTTGGTATACACTCGTTCGGAGTCGTCTTTGAACTGTAGGTCCCACCACTTATGTATAAAATTAACACACACAACATATCCTGACTCAAGGGTTGTAATGGCCAATTGTATATGTATGTATACTGTATGATATACTTTCTATTCTGAATTAGTTTTCAAAACTCATCGCAATTTATGACGTACTGTCTTATAGTTGCTGTTGTTTACTACATTCCATGAATTTTCGATCGGCCTACTCCATTTAGTTTTATCTTTAGGATCCAGCAAGGAAACCCATCAAAACGGCATATTGTTCTTGGCATAAGTTAGCACAAAAGTTAGATTCCCATAAAGCCCTGTATACAATATGATGGCACAGGAACTAGTAGGAAAATGATCACAAAATTACCGTAACCATGCTCTATCAACTTAACTAAGTACACTGTGTGTAAAGACAGTATAAACACATTTTTTCCCACGTTTGGCCTGTCATTGGGGTCACACATTAATGCTTAGATAGTTTTTTACATTAATGTATAGTGCCATACATACATACTTTCAAAAATGCTTGCAAGACAGTGCTGAGAACACTGGAACTATTTGTCACATTGGCAGCAATGGTTTCGTATTTGATGGAATGCTGACCCGTCGGCGAGGGCTTCGATCATCTTCTACAGCTCGGTGTGGTAAACAAAGTTGTAATTTGCTGGAATTTATGGATAAAGTCAGGCGACCTATTGCAGCATTAACAGTACAGAAAATCAGGTCGTATACTCGCCCGAGATCTACATCAGGTCAGATTAGTAGAAGATAAGTTTGTACGAAATTACGAATTCCGAGATTATAGGTTTTCTGTCAGGAAAAAATTATCTGAGGATACGTTGCCTCAATATCATTGCGCTGTCTAATTATGCATGGCGTTAATGCTCAAGAAATTCACAAACATTTAATCACACAAGACGAGTCACCTTTAGAACAGGATTAAGCTTGGAAAGAAGGTTGCCACCTTTTTCATTTTACATTACATTTTTACATTAAAATTTTTCATGTTTATTTTAAAGCTTTCCCCGATGCTTTAAAGTGGGATTGATGCATATATCGAAATAGTTTCAGTACATTTTAAAGCAAAAATTAAGATTGCCTAAGTTGCAGTGCTTATGTATATCCAGAGAATACTGTATAAATTCCTACATCTACTGTAATAACAAACATTTTTTCACCGCTATTGGTCTAAATTACAATGTTAATAAGTCCGTCGATTACCAAGACAAATTTGAGTAAAAACTTATTTTGGTTGTTTAAAATAAACGATTAATCCTAATTTTCATATGTTAGACCATATTCAGTAATAACTGTGGCAAATAATTCATGGGCTTGAGCAAATTGTTCTGTATCAACTATAATCGACCAATTAATGTTTACAGATATCTTCCAAAAGGCATACTATTTCTGAAGGCTCCAACTAATAATAACGGAACAAGATCAAATAAATTTTAGTTTCACGGAAATTTTTAATTTTTCAGTCTAAAACGTGAAATGTTTTCTTTTGTACCATTTTGCCTTCAATTAAATGATTCGAATTACACGCTGGAGCAGAAACACGCCAGCATAAAAACGTGGATGTAATTCATAGACATTTGAGTCCATTACTCCAGTTGTAAAATGACGAACCGATTGTTGTTCAAAGCAACCAACATGGAATAGAAAATTTTTTTATTAATTTAGGATAATTCCCGATAAAACAATTGCGCATCCATTATACCGCATTCTTAAAGGTTTGGCTTACAAAAAAAACCTATATTTCCAGCATTTACAAGATTATTAATTTGTTACGATTCTACGTCATGGAACATCATGAAATGGAAGGAACTATTTAAAAGGAAATCGCTTTTTTATTGATATTCAAATTTGCCTATTAAAAACCACTCAACCAAAAACATAAAATTTTATTTTAAAACCCATATAAACTGTCTTAAAATGTCTCTACGTCTGCGAATAAACAACATTTAAGATGCCCACTTCCAAAATATGAAAAATAGAAAGAAAAAATCAGAGAAGATTAGCATGTCAACTATAAAGGAATAGTTTGAAAAAGTCAGTAAAGAAAAAGGTCTTAAACAAGTATGTAAACATGTGTAAAAGATATCTTTTATCTGTATTGTAAAGAAACATTCTTTAATAAATTCTTTTGTATAAATACTTTGTGAAAATTCAAGTCCAAGTAATTTGAACTTATAGAGTGGGCCATTTAAATGTTTAAATTTAAAAAAAAACAATAAAACAAAAACGATATGAAATTTTGCTCTAATTTAATGGAATATTATTTCATTCGGTTGGCTGCTGCGGTTGCCCTCATAGTAGCCCATTCGTATGCAGTCGTACCTCGGCAACGGCATCATGAATGTTGATCTTCAAATGCTCAATTGTCTCAGGTTTGTCGGTGTAACACTTTTTTTAGTGGCGTCCCACAACAAATAATCTTTTTTTTATAGCTTTACGAGTTAAAGGTTGGGAATCTTCGAAAGACATTAGTATGTGCACGATTCGTTTTAGCTCGGCATGCTAAACGCATACGTACCCAGTTCGCCACAATTTCAACCATTTGCCCCCCCGGGACCACAATCAATTATTACTTCGGGGGGTGGAGATTCAGCAAGTGCTGCCTTCAAATTCCGCTGAACTTGCTCTCTCAGCCAATCTTTGCTGCGTCAATACATTCCTCGCGAAAATACAAACTGCGTTCCAATTGTCACATGAGGTTAACATAAGGTTAACTATATTATCGGGCGTTACCTGAAATCCTATTGTTCTCTCCAGGCAATTTCGTTGAACAACATATAGCGAGCAAGTAAAGAAATAATGCTCCTCCGTCTCCTTTTCATTACAGCATTCTGTCAGGTAGAAGTTCACCTGACCGTGTTTCTTTTGGTCCATACTCCTATGATCGGTATGAGTCCATCTATCTGTAGCATCGTCAGTTAGTTTAATAGGGTTCGAAAAATCTGTTCCTCTCTTTACATCATGTTTTCTCCTCTCTACTAGCTTCAGGGGCATCATCCCCGCAATCACCAACACTGCACCAGTAGACACCGCACGGAAGGCAGAAATCACTATGGGAGCTGATCTCCTGTAGGCTGCTTCTATTCCTGCTCTATAGGTCCTCTTCTCCATACCCCGAGCCCATATAGGGGCTGTATATATAGCAACCGCTATCACTATCTTCATCAGTAGCCGTCTCCTCTCTTGTTTTGGGCCTCGGGCAAGTGCACATGTGTTTGCCACATTTTTTTGGCCAAGTGTTCCCTAAACGTGAGCCTTTTGTCAATTATCACTCCCAGATATTTGACCTACCGTTATGGTAATAAATACCATCTTCTTCCTACTGCTTACTAGTAGTACATCCGTTTTTTGACCAACTAGTTTGAGACCTATTTCCGTGATCCAGCTCCTGACTATGCCAACCGCAGTGTTACATGTTCTCACCAATTCATTTCAATATTTTACTCTTATCACCAGGTCAATATCGTTTGCGAAACAAATAATTTGTGTACCCCTAGGAAATCCTATCCTCAGTACACCATCATACATCATATTCCATAGTAACGGGCCCAGCACGAAGCATATGTCTTCCTGCCATCATCCGTGTCATATAGGAGCACTCTATCTTTAAAATAGTCCTTAACGAGTTCCAATAAATAGTTCGGTACATTCTTTCCATCCAGGGCGGCTAGCGTGGCATTCCAATCCGCAGAGTTGAATGCGTTTTTGACGTCCAAGGTGATGATAGCGCAGTATTCCTTATCGCCCTCCAGCCAGCGCTCACCGCTAATAGCATCTTTTGCTATAGTCATAACTATAACTATTATGGAACGTAATTTCCGGAATCCAAATTGACGATCCGATAATGCCTATGTAATTTCGGCTTTACGTGGGAAAAGGTCTGCTACGATTGATTGCAGCTTAGTTGCACATGTTGTTGCTGGTTCAGCTTTCTCATTACACCTATATCCAGTTGCCCAGGGTTTCTCATCCACATCGGCGCACATTTCTCTGTAGGATCTTCTCTTGCTGTGCGCAATGGCTCCATTCAGACATTCAATGTGTATAAACCTATTAATTTTACTTAATTTAATAGTAACAAGTCTCAGTTCCACTTGAGTGGCTGATTTAAAGGCCTACTCACGGTTTATAATATTGGCAAAATTTTTGAAATTAAATCACAGCTTTCGCCTTACTTGGGTCTAGGCAGGAGTCAATGCCTTTAACACGTTTTAGTTAGTCCCGAAACTTTTTGTTATTAAATATTAAGACGAAAAACCCGAATTCGTATCTCAGGTCAGACATCAAAACGAAATATGAAAAAAAAAATATTTTCTTCGGCGACTGCCTCTCAGCAGATTTCTAGCAAAAACTCTGAGAGTAAATAAAATTGCCATGAAGCTTCTCAAAAAAATCTGTCGTTCGGAGTCGACTTTAAACTTTACGTCCCGCCACTCAAGTATAAAATTAACGCACACAACATAAGTGGTGTGAGAAGTTGGGTCGAAATCCTGACTGAATATATGTATGTATGTATGTACATTTATGAAATTTATTGATAAAAACAAAAAATAACGAATTTATAACATTTAAGAAAGTTTGTACTCTGGAATTCAAAATTCATTGTTATTATATTGTAATGGCAAAATAGTAACTTTTCTGCATTAATGCCTTTAAGGTTACTTCATCTATCTGAATATAGTTGGCCAGCAGTACTAAATAGTTGCTCACTAGAAACGCTCGTTGGCGGTGCTGCTAGATACTTCCTGGTTGCACCCTTAAGGTTTGCAAATGAACACGAGTTCCAATATTCATATATATTTGTTTTGCGATCACTAAATGGTTCAGATATATAGATTTTGAATACTTTTTCGAAAATATTTTCGTCTTGAGGTTAATGTGAAGTAGAATCAAGCTTTGCCCATAAAGATTAACCCTTTTCTGCTATTTTTGGTGTCTTTTTGATTCCGCCTCTGATAGTTTTTCCATCACGGTAGATGTTTCAAAATTAATTGATTTATCATTTGAAACATTAATTACATCCAGCGTTGCCAGAAGCTTTGAGAAGAAAATCATCAAACTTAGAAAAAAAATCATGTTTTATGGAAAAAAATTATAATTTTTAAAACAAAATTTTATTTAAAAAATATAATTAAAATATATTAACATAGCATTTAAATTATACGATGCGACAGTGAAAATACATCCGAGTGAATACATACTCCACGCTATTCAGTTAGTTAAGTAGATCTCAAAAATACCTTTTTTATATTTCTCGAACCCTCCAAACTTGTTTTATTTGACAAAAACTATTTTTGTTTACTTTACGCATAAATTTCTGGATTACTCAAACATTTCTCACCCTATTTCATAGGCTTTAAGGGGTATACATGTTTCTATTATTCGTCTTAAGAGACTATAATTTTTGAAGAGGTAATATTGGAAAATGCGATGTTTTTTTTCATATTTTTTCAGATTTGACCCGCTCATAGTAGCAAACTTTACTGAAAAAGTATGAAATAAGTGATGACACTCTGAAAGTGCATTATCTTGTGAAGAGATTCACACTTCGTTTGATCAAATCGGGCAAAAATTACTGTAGTTATTATTTAAAGAGTCTAATAGTCGAGTGATAATTTTTATATGTTGAAGGTCGTTTCATCAAATGAACTCAGCTCAAAAATTCTTAGAATTTTTGGTGGTTCTTGATTGTTTATCATAATATGTGTCAATTTCACGTTTGAGCGACTACCAGAAGTTTGCCAATGTTTAGGCAAAATGAAATAATAATATTTGGAAAAACACAAATATTAGTCGACTTCTGGTGTCACTCGATTGGTAGACTCTTTAAAAAATAACTTCGATAAACTTCACTAAGTAGTATATGATAAATTAAAGATTACGCCATCACGCACACAAAATTAAAACTTTCTGCGCATGTTGAATCAATGACGTCACGCAAATTGTGTACCTATTGACTAATGATAATGTAAGTTATATTGCAGGGCTGTCAACTACTTCCACGTAGTGCACACATTTTTCAGAATAAATGTTAATTTTCACATATGAAAAAGACTTGGAAACCTTTAAAATAGCCCAACTACGTCATCTAACGGGAAATCATGCGCATGGCGTAATCTGTAGTTTATTATTCTTGCAATTAGTACTCACTAAAAATCATAATTGATGAAAAAAAATCATCAAATCATATTTTGGTTGAAAAGGTATTTAGACGTAAGACGTGGATCGAGTAGTGATTTAATATAATTTAAATAAAAAGTTCGCAAAATTTTAGCCGAACGTCACTTTTTACCGTACACCGCATTCGTACCCGAACGTTCGGTCGAAATCAACTGATTATCGTTGACAGGATCACTGTCCGCTATATTTGTTTTGGAATCGTAGATTATTTTTTCTCAAATTAAAATATTTGGTATTGGGACTTAATGGTTTCTTGCCAAATAGTGTTGTTTTTGAATTGAAATTGTTTTTTTAATTTTTAACTTGTTTAAGTTAGTTATCTTGTTGATTTTTCGGTATTATATTGCAAAACAAAATGTTTTTTAATTCTAAATAAATATCATGAACTTATTGATACACCCTCGTATCAATGAATGAATGAATATCGTAATGAAAAATTGCGTAAAATGTAAAGGTTTGTATGGCATGTGACATATACATGCATATACTTGTTCTCTATAACCAATGTAGAGATTACAAAATTGTAAAAATTTAGATGATCATAAGTAGCCTACAATATACGAAAGTAAAAAAGGAAACCTTCTCACTTGTCAAATAGTTTTGTGTGTAATTATCATCCTTAATGCTTCAATTTATTTCCTGTGCCTAATTGTCTGTAGCAAATTTGACTCTATCTTTTTAGACACACAAAACTCAATGTATGTGAGGAGAAATATAATAAGAGGGCAAAAAAATTTAAAATTCTTTATAATTTATTTCACAACTGTTAACAAAAACAACAATACAGACATACATAATTGATCGTTACAATCCTTCAGTTAGGATTATTGACCCCGTTTCTCACACTACTTATGTTGTGTGTGTTAATTTTATACATGAGTATAAATTATTTACTCTCAGAGTTTTTGCCAGAAATCTGCTGAGAGGAAATCGCCGAACGCTGGCTTTACGTGTAATAAGCCAGCATATTACCTACTAGACCAAGGCGATATACAAAAACAACAATACTATTTCATAGTAAAATGCTGTTAATAAAAATCATGTGCTCTTCATGAATTATTTTATTTATTACTTGCTAGTAAATTAAATAAGTAATAAAAATCGGATTTTCTTTAAATACAGTAAATAAAATAAAATTAATCTCCTAACGGACAGCTCTCTCATACAGACATCTCCCATAAACAGGCGTATTTAAAAAAAAAAGAAAAGTTACAATCGAATTTACGTAAACATTATTGGAGAAATGCACGGCTGCTCACTGTGAAATATTAATTCGTTTTCATGTTATTTCAAATAAAAAATATAAAATCTGCAGGTACTTTCCCCTAGGCTAACAACCCCCATTAGTGGACAGAACTGTTGTCACGGCAGGTGTCCGCTTGAGAGAGCTTTTACTGTATTGTGACCACTTCAGTAACCTATTACCTATTAGTGGCAGGTCCGACAGTTTAAATTTGATTCTGAACGATTCTTGAGAAAGTTTTCATGTCAATTTTATAATTTGGATCCCATTTAAATATTTTAGAAGTAGGCAAGCAGGGATCTTTTAAAATTTCAATACAATTTTCTGCTCTTATGATATCACTAATTTTTAGCAGATGCCTATCGTTTTTCCTAGAGACCAACCCCAAATATCAAAGTATTTTAATATTGAAAGATCTGGTACAAACTATTCATATCAGGACTAAACGGTTTATCATTATTTCTTAAGCAATTTTGGCACGTTATGTGTGTTGTTGACTTCCTTAACACACTTCGTGTATATAATGTTACTTTCCGTAACTTTTTGATTTGCAACTGATATCGTTTCAGGTAATTCACATTTTCCCACAAAACAAAGAAAATATTTTGTATTTAAATTACTTCGAATAAGGAATTGACTGAATTGAGCTCATACAAATATTGTAAGGGGTACAGAAGTTTTCTTAAACATTTAAGTTTAACTGTAATTTAATACACAACGGTATCATTGGCATCATAACGGTGTTACTGTTGTTAAGCGTTCATAATACATTTTGGTAATAATAGTGATCAGCAACAAAATATAAGAAAAACATTGACAACAAAAACAATTGTAGAAGTCACTTGGCCAATTTATACAATCTTATATCGAGTATGTTGTATTGAATACACTTGCTGTATTTCGTACTCCTAATGTCAAAATGCAATAAGAAGAAGAATATCAATATTCGTGAATTGATTGTCCAGCAACAAAATGAAAAATAATTCCCAAAAAAGGAAATTAAATAATCATTTGTACGAACAATATCATTTTAATATGTTGCCTTATATTTTACCATATTTCTTTTTAATTTACTAAACTTTCTGTTGTCACTTTGAATTCTTTTAATTTCTTTAATTCTTCTTCATAATTTTTGGCATTCAAACAATTTGATAGAACGAAACCAACACAACTTTTCAAAAACATATTGGAAATTCACACAACTCATTGTATCGTTGTATTGAGTGTATTATTAGACGAATATACAATAGTGTATGCTTTTTGTTAAAAATTTTCATGCAAAAATCCGATACACTTATACACATTTTTTTCATATGTTTTTCAAAAGTTTTATTGGTTTCGTGCTATCAAATTGTGTGAATGCCAAAAAATACATTTGGAATATGAAATACACAATACAGCATAGCATTTAACATTCAGAAACAATCAGGTGTATTCAATGCAATATACACGATCCAAAGTCGTGTGAATTGACCAAGTGCATCGCTGAGAAACGAACAATTATTTGTTCATATGAATAATAACCTTCAAAAGAAGAGTATATTATGGGAAAAATAAGCATAAAAATGTCGAAAACTTTGTAATTTAATCAAGAAAGGTATACGTAATACTATTTAATGGAATTAGTCTACCTCTACTTTATTCTAATTAAAAAGTAAATAAAATTTAAATTTAATTATAAAACAATATGTAGAAAACAAAAGTTATTATTATTGGCATTTTATTTTTAAATTTTGTGCTATCGATCCTTTACTACACCACCACCATACATATGTACATACAATGCTGTTCAAAAAAATAAATTCACCTACTCTCCGAAACGTCTGCTATACCTTAATCACTTATGCAAAGGAGTATGTGCAAAAAGGTAACTGCACTTTGTTTATCCACCTCTTATGGATATAATTCCAATACATTTCAAAAATTTTAAGTGTAACTCTTCATTAATTAATTGCAAGTATAATTTGATTCAGAGATCAGCAATAAGTATTCAAAACAATGAGTAGATTCGAGTCATACTTAAAATTTCTGATATTTATACACATTCATACTCATTTTAATATCATACTCATACTCAACGTTGTCATTTGCCAAGTTTTCCGTTTTTTGCAAGTTTTCATTAAATTTGTTTTCTAATAAAACAAGTTTTTTCGACAAAATTAAATTTTAAATTTTGTTCAATAAATTGAATAATAATAACAAGAAATATTTATATTTTTAAATAAAATATTGTTTATATTACTAGTGCCGGATATCGGGTTCCGGTGTTTCCTTCAAACGTTTTTGTAGAAAACAAATTTTTTTTTGGTAAACAAATTTTTTTCCCAGAAATAAAAAGTTTTATTACAAAAAAGAAAATGCCAAGCTGCTCATGGTACTCATACTTAAAATTGAAGTACCCGTCATACTCGTACTTAACAGTACGCACGATTTTGTTGATTTCGACTCTCCATGACTCGACATATACACGAAGCACAAAACAAATACAAACAATAACAACTAAGAATGTAAATTTTGGTGACTCGAAAATGTCCCTCAGGGCTTCCACTTTGGTTTTTTACTCGTTAAAAAGAGCGTGAAAATGATCTCAGTTGCTTGGCAGTTTTCATTGAAGCAGTTCGTCGCTGAAATTTTTTTGTGTATAAATTATACAACCAAAGAAAACTTTTATTAAAATGTGAAGAAAAACTGCACAACAGATTTTTTGTGCTTTAAATATATTCATTTCAGGTACCTGCAATACGTAATGATGACTCTTGCTATAAATCCATAAAAACTTGTGCGAAAAATACCAATGGCACCAAAAAGCAAAATATTTGTTCTAACACTGCTTGAAACAATATTTACTAACAATTTTCCTCTGGGTTATACACATGCTTCTCACAAATACACTTTAATTTTTATCATGTCCTCTTTGTGCCGACGTCTGTATTATATTGTATTATAAGTATTTTTCTAAATTTATAAATATATGAATGAGTAGGCGTATGAATCAGACTTATTTCGAATGTTGTGAGTCTAATGTCAACGTTGAATTTACACTCATTGCAACCTGTACTTATAAATCAACTACCTTCCGGTGTGCTTCGCTGCCCCCCCATTGAAATTAAATACATAATAATTAAAAAATTTATTTATTTAGTAATTAATTGCTATAATTTAATATATACTTTTTTCCTAATACTGGGTTCAGAAATCGCAATAAACGGCATTATTGATCTCAATATTTCATATACAATTTCAATTAATTATTGATCAATAAATTCATAAATTGTTATAATATTGAAAAAAATTAAAATTTTATAATTTTCGAGACTAAATTAAAAGCCATGTTGTTGAAGCAATCAGCTGTTTTGTTTACCAGTTGTCAAATAAATTTCGTAGATTATATGTCTGAACGCTAAAAATATTGTTCTCAATAAACCGAATATTGATTTAATAAAAATGCATGTTTGAACATAGTATAAATAAATAATTCTTATTCTAATGCCTTTGGGTACACAATATTTTTTGTTTTTCCCTCTGGTGCGTATACATATAAATCTACGGATTTTCCTAGCAGTCCATGTGAGAAACATGGTTTTTCTAAATTAAGTCCACAAACTTGAAAGGACTGACCTTGAGCTTTATTAATCATTATTGCAAATGCTAGGCGAATAGGAAATTGCAGGCGCTTGAAATCGAATGGCATCTCCGATGCGGTCATAGGAATACGTGCCAGCAATAATCTTTCCAGTTGTAATGCTCATTACTTTTTTACTGTTAGTCGACTGTCATTACAAAGGATCGTGGAGGATCAATATTTCTAAGCAAAATATTGGGAACACGGTTTTGTAGCTTGATAAATCTAATGAATTTAAAAATTTGACTGGATAATTGACGACATCCTCAATATTTGTTCTTAGATCTTGTTGAGAATATTGCTGTTAATGGTATTAACGTTAACATTTTTGAATGGCAGTAACCCTACGTTCAGAAAACCATTGGATATTTTTAAAATTTTGCACGATATTGGAAAATTCTGCAAAAGTCTGACGAAGATTTTATATACTTTATTATAGGATCCATTGAAATTCTTCCATTACCTAAATCAAGCAATTATTTGGAAAAAGTTGATGCTGAAGCATCACGTTGTAACTGAAAGCACATATTTGTAGTTAATTTTAGAATCTGAACATATCGTCAAAGGTATGATGATTTTAGACATGCATTTAGCTCATCAGATGGCGTTGATCCCAAAAAATGGGATTCTAGTTGTTACAGTTTTTCAGATATACAGACTATCGTATTTACTTTATATGGGAGGTCCCACACTGACTATTGTTAGTTCGCCCATTTTTGTCCAAAATATTTACATTGAAACTGTAGTTACTTGTACAAAATTTGAGGTATCTTGCTGTTATAGTTTTTCTAATATACCGATTTTGTTATTAGCTTACAATAGTAGATAATGTAGTATATGTGGGTGTGGCACCTCGCTCATTTGAAATATTAAAATATAAAGCTAGCATATAACTCCTTCCAGACATACAGGAAGATAGTGTGAAAGAGAAAATCGGTTCAGCCGTTTAATCGCCTATAAAGTTCAAACATACATACATGCACACATACAAGCAAACACACATTCAGTTTTATAGTATAGATAGCGAGTACGAATGAATCAGAATAATGAAATTTCAATACTCTGAAGTCACTCATACTTAAAACGAAAAAACGATTCATTGCTGATCTCTGAATTTGGCTGTGGTGTTAGCTCATGGTGAATCTAATTTATTTAACAGCAGTGTATATAAAATTAAATTGACATTTAAAAAGTTTTGAATATTGTTATCTTTCAGTATGAAGTACATATATACTTATATATACATACATATGTATATATTAATTAATTATTTATCGTTTTTTGTTTAATAAAGAAAAAAAAAAATAAAATATTAAAAACAATTTCTATTTTAGAACATTTTTTGGTTGGTTTAACAGTGCCTATTGTGATAAATTAGTAGTATTTTTATGTAAATGTAGTACATACTCGTACATACATACGTATGTAGCTATTAAATCTAAAAACTTTATCAATAATTAGCCAATATTAAATAAGTACCATTATTGTATATTAATTACGCATATTTATAAATAATTATATAAAGAATAATATATATTTACATAATACGTATTCATTATTTGTGTACATATCAACAGAATAGTATCGTATATTAAAGTATTGAAAATTAAACAATAATTATAACAGATAGAATATAAAAATATTAAAGATTTAAATGATTTTTAATTCACAATATATGTACTATATATGAATGTCGAAAATTCCTTCATAACGTAAATATAAATGAAATCTTATTAATATAAATACATATATACATACATATAAATATGTATGTATACTGCAATCTACAAATGTACATAAAAGGAATAAATTAACTGCTCATAAGCATTCTCATATGGATATTCGATTATTCGTATTTGAGATTACCTATTATAAATATTAAAAAGATATAGAAATACATACTTCTGTGCAATTTAAATTTTATAATAAAATATGCGTTTCTACGTATAAAATAAAAATAGAAATAGAAATAATGGAAATATCTACTATTGATCTTATATCATATTACATATAGATTATGTAGCTATTCTCTGTAAGTGCTCTCCAAAATCCTAACATATTGTATACGTTAAAAAATGAAAATACACCATGAAAATTGTTAATTTTTATACAAGTATTCTCTCATTGCAATATTAATATTTCAGTTAAAATCCATGTCAATTAAAAAGTGTAATTAAAGTATTTGTCTAATTACCTACATACTAGGGATGCCAAACCGGATCGATTTTTAAACATCCCGGGATGTTGGATTTTGTAAATCCCGAAATCCCGGGATATTTCGGGATAATTCGAGATCCAAAAATCCCGAAAAATCACGGGAAAAAACGCGATTTTCTCTTTTTGTAATAAAAATTTTTTGTTAACGAAATCGTTTGTATTCAAATTATGTATATCAAAATTATATATCATTAAAAATCAAGTATAAAAACATTAAGACAAAGTGTAACAAAAAGCCTAAATTAACAAAAATAAAAATTATTCATACATACGCATATGCATTAGTTTTAAGAAAATTATTTGAATTCCAACTAAAAGATTAAAACATCTAACATGTCATCTAATAGGCTTGAACGAATTTTGTTCTCAACAAACCCTGCCTTTTAGAAATACTTCTCACAATCAACATTTATTGGTAAAATAGTTTCAAAATAGCTGTATGCAGGTTGTAAATATTCACCTCTACAACCTCCTGATGTAAATAAATTTATTTCTTTGGACAGTTGAGTATTTAAATCAGTTACCCTTTTGTTGCATTCTTCGATGCCTTCAAATAATTTTTTATCAATGGAAGTATGAGATGCTAAAGATGTAGAATTTTTTTTTCAGAAGCTTTTGCAGGGTCAAAATACATATGAATTCACAATCCCGAAAATGCCGAAATGTCCCGGGATTCGGGATTTCCCGATTGGCATCCCTAGTACATACTTTCGTTTACTGTTGTCCAAAAATATTTTTTATTTATATGATAAAACATTTACGATTATTTTTTTTTAGTAAATTGCATATTATGTCCATTCAGAAACGTTTAATTAACCGTATAAACATTTACTAAAAGATATATGCAATCAAGACATCGGTTATTATTGTTCTGCTACTGATTCTTATCGGATTAATAAGGAAACAATAAGTTATCATCGTTGTTCAGCAATTTAAAACTGGCTGATGCAGTCGTATAAGTACGCTTGACTGCATTAGTTTTTTTTTTTTTATTAAAATTTTTATCATCCAAATAACCAATAAAACAGTCAAAATATACTCATACCCAATGTAAATGTGAGTTTTGTTGGGTAGAACCCAAGAATTATAAACTAAATATTATGCCATCACGCACACAAAATTAAAACTTTCTGCGCATGTTTAATCAATGACGTCACGCAAATTGTGTTCCTATTGGCTACCGATAATGTAAGTTATATTGCAGGGCTGACAACTACTTTCACGTAGTGCACATTCTTTTCAGAAGAAATGTTCATTTTCACATATGAAAAAGAGTTGGAAACCTTTAAGATATATAATGAGTGTGATTATCTACACAGCTGCTAAGATTTCGATTGTCAAAATTTTGTTGTTTTTTTGTTTTGTTTTGATAATAAATTTCTTATTTTCTTATTGTGACTATGGATTGCATATAAGATGCTTTTGAATATTTATTACAAAATTTTACTTCTAATTTACACAGGTTTACTTTTATATCATCGGGAACAATGGGATACAAATTCCCAACGCAATGCTTTAATACTTTGTAGACAAGACAACTTATATTCCTCTGCAAAGCTGCATGACGAAAATTCAATAGAGGCCATAAAGTACGATCTCCAGAAGCTAAATAATTAGCTCTACACAAATTAAGTTGTTTTGTAATTCAATTTAATATTTTTACATAGATTTACTTACGTCTGTGCATAATTTTATTCAAATATTTCCTTTATCTCTTCTAAAATCTATTGGTGGTCATCAATTAATATAATGCTATTGCTGTATTTCATTTGATTTGTACTTAAAAGTTAGAAAATTTATTAAATTTTGTAGTATTTTGCTTCCCATTCTCATTCTCCAGTCAGGCGTTTCTGACAATCGAAGACGTTTTTACAAAAACAAAATGCCTGTTTTTTTTTGCATTGTTGTATTTGTTGTAGACTTTAGGTAACCAATAATATAAATTCGCCTTGGCATAATCTTTAGTTTATCATTCTTGAGTAGAACCAAAGAATAAGGATATAAAGAATGCGCATTATGTAGAAGTAAAATTTCTTATAGCGGGTTGTAACATTAGGACCCTCTCTTTCAATTGTACAGTGAGAACTCACACGCATTCCTGTGCTTTTTGATTTAGTTGCTAATCAGACTGCGACAAGAAGACATGTGTGATGGATGTTTTATTATTTTATTTCAGAATTACACTCAAAAAATATTTTATGTTAAAAATGTTCTATGTCATTAGCCAGGCTTCTTTCATTTTTTTATTTTGTCGCATAGTGTAATTCTTTTCTCACTTTTTTCTATTACTGTAAAATTGTTTTTTTATTTTTATTTATCTATTACACATGGTTTAATTTTTATGCCAAAGATGAATATCTTTATGTTATTTTAATACAAAAATAAATTGTTTTATTTTATTGATCTAAAATTATTAAGCTAAAGCTGGATAGCTTAATGTATGTTGTTGAAATGAAAATCAAAATTATTTATATCACTAACACTTTTCTATGGCTGTAAATTAATAATTTCTCTCCACTTATTTTCTCTCTCTTACAATCACAACCAGTGTTGCCGTTTTAAGTTATTTTTAACCAAAAAATTTCGTATTTATTATTTATTTTTCTTATAAAAAGAACTTTTGTTTGTAGAAATGAATTAATTAGTAAGACTATATTGTATTAATAATAACTTATTTTAGAAAAAAATTAAATTAAAAACCATGATCTTAATTTTGGTTATATTTTTTCTAATTTGGTAATTTTTTTCACAAATGTGGGTTACAATATTTTTTTTCTGGCAACACTGACCAGAATAAGTGATTTCAGAAAAATTAATAAGCTGAGATGATGAGAACAACGCATTGTTATGCTCAAAGTAAATTATATAAAGGTAACCTTATCTCAACAGCTGATGAGTTTTGAAATGTCAAAATTTTGTTGTTTTTTTCGCATTTATAAACCCTCATTTGTATCGGATGTATCCTTAACGATACGCACTCTAGAAATTCTTCAGGATTACTATTTCAAAGCCAATTTGATTAAAATTTTTGCATGATGATTAATAATATTTAAGCCTTTAACACTACATTCATATATCTTTTAAACTACGACCTAGATTTACTATATTTATATTTATTTAGGCGAGAGTGATGAATTACCCAAAAAAAGATTTCGGTCTCTCCAACTAGGTGCCTAACTGTGAGCAATAACAAATAACGTTTACATCTGGCATTTTTTCCGATGGCCATATAAAAACATGTTATTTACAATGTTATTGACTGCATGGAAATTTTTTTTTTTAATTTATAGGTGCTACACTTTTGCGTAATTAAGCATGACATCAATTCAAAATTCAAATCAAAAGAAATTTCAATATAAATATGGCTTGGTTATGCTCTTGGTTTCATTTCTCTTCCCTTCTATCTTTCTCCCCGCGTCTTGAAATATGTTTGAAAAATATTCCAAAATACGTTCTTTATACTTTATTTTCTTTGGTAGAAGTCAAAATATATATTTCTTGATCCCTTCAAAATTGTCTTATTTGACAAAAATAGTTTTATGATCTATTCACACAAAATTATTGATTACTCAAAGACACCTACAGTGAACTCTCAGAAACGTGAACAAATTTATTTTTCAACAGAGTATTCTAAAACGTGAATAAAATCTGAAGCTCTAATACGTGAACACTTTTTATATTATGTTTTTTTAATCTGTTTTTAAAATGTGAAATCTTAAGAAATTCAGGCTTCAAAAATTTAAATAAAGATTTGATGTTCGCCTTCTGAAAATTTCCGGAATTTCGCACAGCCGCAACGTGTTAACAAGGAAAATTTAAATGCAAAAATGGAAGAAATTGCTCTTTGTGAAGATCAGCCTTGCAATACCGAAGAATCCGGTTTATATTGGAAGCAGTTGCCACATGAACATACTTGTCATCACTGGAGAAAAGTGCTCCAGGCGCAAAGATGGAGAAATAACGATTAACTTTTACAGGCTGTTCAAACTCGTCGGGGACTCACGAACTTAACTTGAGAAATCTCCACAAAGTTTCAAACACTTTACTTTTCCAGTGAATTTCAAATTTTTCAAGTCAGCATAGATCACATGTAGAATTTTTTTTAACTGGTATCATCAATGTTTTGTTAAAGAGGTAGATTTCGACTGACAAATTTAAAACTGAAAACTTTGTTATGATTTTTGGTCTTAGGTTACTGAGTTCTTGGCTAAAAAGGGGCTACCGGTAAACGCTCTTCTGCGGCTTAACATCTGGCTGAATACCAATTAATTTCTGATGACGGATTCATTTGTGCAATGTTTTTGCCACCTTAGGTCACATTGTTAATTCAGCCCATGGACCAGAATATTAAAGAAACAGTGTCTTGGAATTTGTGGCTGGAAAACAAATATAACTGATAAATGCTATTAACTATAAAAGATGCCATTTAACGTTTGGACTCAACATGGAGTAGAATTTCACAACAATAATTTTAAACAATTACTGGAAAAGTATTTTAAATTTAGTTTCGGACAAATACGACGCCAATGATTTTTTAGAATTATGTTTTGTTTTAAATTTGGGTACTCGATAACGTGAACAAACTCAAAAATCTGAACTGCTTTGGTAAAAATTAGTTCACGTAAACTCCAAAGCTTTTCTGAAAGATGAGAGATGAATCTTTAAAGTGGTATACATCAACACATGGTTTAAAGTTACACGTTAAGGGTTTTATAGAGTAAACTGGGAAAAATATTTTTTTGTTATTGTTGTTTGTGTATTTTGTTTACATTTGTCCTTGCAGTGTTGTTATGCCTTTTTTTACATACAGATGTTGTTGCTATATTTTTGTTCATTCGTTAATCATGTAAACAAGTCCATTGTTTTGTTTTTGTAGCTTTTATTTATCATTTTAATAACGCCATTTCCATTTCCGTAACAATAAATGTATAGTGTTTTAATCATCCATACCTCCCCTTTCCAACAAAGTTAAAGTATGAGTAATCAAACAAATTGTGCGTAAAATCAGAAAAAAAGCTTAGAGGGTTCAAGAAATGTAAAAAATATATTTTTGAGTTCTCGACTAAATTCACAACCTAAAGTATAATATTAACTGGGCGTATTTAACTTTTTTTAATTCGTTGCATAGTGTAATTTGTTTATTTATTAGCTTATAAAATTAAATAAAACAAAACAATAAAATACATTTTATATTGTCATTAAATAATTAGTAAATAATAAAAACATTTGAGGATATTCGTTGCAACGCAGTTTCATTTGATATAAAAGTACATTTTTTGTGGCATTCCAAATAGCCGAAAATTATCTATTTGCCATTGAGGTTGAGGGGATTTCAAAGGTTTGAATTTAAAAACGCAATCAAAATTCCTTGATTGCAATCGGAACTACATACTGAGAATGCGTTTTAAATAAATTCCTGAAACAAACAGGAAGATAACGCATACCACATATCATGCCAAAAATAACTGCAGAAATCTGGATCTTCTAAATTAAATGTTTCTGGTAGAAATAAATTACTTTTTCGGTTAAGCGCTTCATGTCATATGGACTTGGACAAATTCAAGACGTCTCTCAATGTGTGCTTTTTAATCGTGACTTAAGGCGAGTAATACAAATTCTCGTTAAAGTCGGGTTTAGCAAAACCTAAATTTTGCTAAAGTGAACTTTAAAATTGTCTTTAATTTTTTTTTCGTTATTACAACTTATTGATAAAATAAAGTTAACCTTTTTAAAAATTTGCCAAAGTGCGAGCAGCAATATCAATAACTTTTGCCAAACAAGTCTTTAAAAAACAAAGTGACAACGTTTTTGCCGTATTGAGTATACACTCAAGTCTCGTTTTATGGGGATATTTTTTATGCGAATTCGAATTTATGCGATTTTAAATGAAAACAATTTTTTTTAACTCTTTTTATAGATTTTAAAATGTTATGATGTGTTTTAAACTTTCGCCTACACATGGAAAGTTCAAACATAAACTTAAATTTAAAAATAACATCCTCCCTTTAGCTTAACGCTGACTTCTACTATATTGTCCACGCATAATAATATTGTTTTAAGTTAAATGCAAGTTATAATAATGGCCCTTAAATTTTTTTTATTGCTTTTAAACAACGAATTAGTATTTAATTCCCTAGTTTTATGTTTTTATTATAACACTTATTTGAACATTAAATGTCACCAATTAATGAACTATTTGACAATTATTATCAAACGAATGTCTTTCTAAAAAACAACAGTTTACACAAATCAATGTACTCGTATATTTATTACTAAAATGCCATTAGGCTAATAATTGCTATTGTTTTGTTTAATAATGAGCTTAATGATATGAACGAATAATAATGAGAACAATAAATTCAAGGAATCAAATTAAGAGCAATAAACGAAGTGTTGTTCAAACGATTGTCTATGATTGTACTAATTAGTGATTGATTAATTCAAAGTACATACAGGTAGTCCCCGACTTACGATCGCTCGGCTTATGACTATTCGCAATTACGACTATTCGCACTTACGACATTTTTTTTTCCAATTTTTTTCTTAAAAAATATTTAGAGAAGACAAATATGTATGTAGTTGCGGGGAATCCCTAAAAAAGATATCAGTTTACATACATACTATTTCAGAACAAATAATACATTACATTAGTTAAGCCGGAATTTGTTTAAGTAAATCATTTTATATCATCCCAAAAATTTAATTAATTTTTTTTTATATGAAACCAGAAACCTATCTCGGTCGTAAGTCGGGAAATACCTGTACGTATATACTACTCACAATCATTTAATGATTGTATTTGCTGTTTTGTTAAATTGTATTGGATATTAAAATGATTGACAGTTACTTCAGATTCCCAACTTGGGTTGTAAAATGTTAAAATTTCATAATCATTGTATGATTCTGAAGAAATGTATTGTGTAATGAATTTTCGTACAATGACTCTGTAACTTTTTGTGATTTCATTTGACGTAATAATTATTATAATGATTATCAAATAAAAATTATTAAAAACTTAAAACAATATTATGTATCATAATAAAATAAACAACAATACGAAAATATCCAAAATAATTTGTTTTTGACTTTTTAATTTTAAATTTAGAAAATTATCAAAGGTAAGTAAAACATTCACAAATACACTCAACACTTATGGGTTAGGGACAGCGTAGCCACGACCAAAAAAATTTTATAACCAAAATTAAAATAAAATCTAACCATATACGCAAAAAATAACCAATTTTTTTTATGTAAATGCATTTGTTTTTTAACAAATTTAAGGTTTAATTGGGTCGCCGTGATATAGTAGGTAGTGTGCTGGCTTATTAGAAGTAATGCCAGGTTCGAGTCCCAGGCCCGACATCATAAATTAAAAAAAAAAAACAACAAAAAGATTTTTTTTCGGCAATTTCTTCTCTTTCTCTTTTTGAAAAGTTTTTCAAAAAAAATCTGTCGTTCGGAGTCGACTTTAAAGTGTAGGTCCCGCCACTTCTGTATAAAATTAACACACACAACATAAGTGGTGTGAGAAACTGCGAGCTTCTTGGGGACGATTGCAGTAGACTGTCTAGTGGTGAAGGTATAGCTTTGGCCATTTTATAGTCACCAGTAGCAACTCGTTTCCTTACCGTTCGCATCTTTCTTCTTTCCACCTTTTCTAAAACCTGCACAATGCACTGCATGAGTAGGGGTCATCCCCTGAGCGCTGGTTTTATAAAAAAAAAAAACAAAAAAAATACAAAAATTTTATTTTTTTCTGTGTAGTTAAACTACAAATCGGGGTCATAATATGAAAAGGCCTAACTCAGTTTTAAATTGCAAATATCAGATTTATAACGATTTAAGAAAAAACCTAATTCATGACAATGAATTTTTGAAAGAAAATTCTGACTCTGATTCGGAGAATGCTAATGGTATCCAAAAAGGGAAAAATATTGCAAGAAAGTCCGACCGGACATATAACGTAACATTAAATTAAGAACGATCACTTATTAACTACTTTTAATATCTTATAAGACTTGCAGTATGACCCATCAGGATCAATATATTGCAAAACAGGCGTAACTGACGATTACGAATTTCTTTCACATAGATCATAGTCGGCGATTTAAGATATACAGGACTTAAAAAGTTTTTAAGATAATTAGTCTTATTAGAACTAATTTTTTACAATTAACTTTTGACTCAATCTTCATGAATTATTACTGTGTATTATATAAACCTGAATTATTATCATATATTTCACTTTCAACGCAGTTTAAAAAGGGCCTAATTTAATTTTTGCTTTTCAAAAATATTAACGCAATAAAGGCTTATCGTCGAAAGCTTCATTTAAACAATAATTAACAATTTTTTAAATGGGAAGTAAAATGAGTAGCTGTTTTTTTTTTTTATTAAAAACCGTATTAAAATTTTACAGATTTTACTAAGTTTTTCGCTTCTCCTGTAAAAAATCGAGTTAGGGCTTTTTTATATTAAGTCATCGAAATAATAAATTAAGGTTTTTATTTAAAAACAGTTAAAATAAATTTTTTTTAATATAATTAATCTAAGTATGCAGTCCTTTATATTTTACTATTAAACGTAAATATAAAACATTGTTGCGAAAAGGGAAACGGTGTAACATCGTTTAACAATAAGATGGTAAACAAAGTCTACAAAAAAAAAATAAAAAGAAAACCATGAGTATAAAAGAAAAGGGGAAAGGCAAGAAAGCGAGAACGCAACAGTAAAGAATGAAACTACGAGAGTTCTCGAGAAGCCGATAACACGAACATTATACTTCGTCAGAATGTGCTAGACGACGAGTAGAAAGAAATCAGTCAGTATTGTGTGAAGACGGGTTGCGTGAGAAGAAAACAGTCGTAGTTTGAGGATCGCCGGTGAAAAGATCTGCGTTGTAAGCAAAGAAGAATAGTGAACTAATCAAATTGTTGTTGTATTAAGCTGTTATCAGTGACACATAAAATAGTGCGAACAATAAAGCATTGATCTAAAACTAAACACAAATTTATTTTTATTTTGTTTGCAATCAATAACCTCATTTTTTAAACGTTTTTAAGAAGATAAAAAAGTAAAAATATTGTTACGAAAGTGGAAATGGTGTTGTTAAAATAATAAACAAAATAGCCCACTGTTCACGTGATACCTACAAAAATAAAGCGCTTGTTTACAAGATCGATGAATAAACAAGGATAAGGGATAAAAGACGTAAATAACCAACAACAAAATGAAGGGAACAAAGAAGTAAACAAGCAACAACAATGCGCGGTATAAAATAGCGGATAGACAAATAAACCAACAACAACCAAAATGCCTCGATGAATATAAACAAGAAACAACAAAAATGAGAACAGGTTGTTCACATTTTTGGAATTTTCTCGAAGGCCGTCATCTTCCTTCGAGGGCATTCATTACACCAAAGATCCAGTGATATAAAAGGCAAGCCAAAGCGAGCAAGGATGACTCAGAGTTCAAAGTTTGAGTTGAATCAGTCGTGTGTGCAGACGGCACGTTGTACTCGGAGTTTGAATTAAGCTAGTGAAGTGATAAATCAATTGATTGTGTGCAGAAAAGTTGCGTCTGAAGGAAGCAGTTGTTGGTGTTGTGCTTACAAAAAGGTTGTAAGCGAACAATAACTAACAAGTGTTGTTGCTTACAAAAATGTTGTAAACAGAGAATTATCACGAACATATTGCGAAAATTGTCATTGTATACGTGGAGTAAACTGGAACAGTGGCACAAAAGTAGTGCAGAAAATAAAGAATTGATAAAAATTAAACACATATTTGATTTTACTTTATTTGCAATATACGAACTCATATTTTTAACGTTTTTTAAAAGGTAAAAACAGGTAAATTATTGCCATCACCCCAATTTGAATATTTGCCATGCGTGTGGCTTCATTTTGCATAAGTGATAGTAATGATAATTTCAGGGTTTTGTAAGAAAATCTCATCGTTTGTTGTACTCTGCTCGGCAGAAACAGCTGGCCTTCTTTGAAAAATTTATACCTGGCTTTAATATTACGCCTGGCATTTCAATTCCGATTCACACAGACTTGTAAAGCTTGTTCAAGGCTTCCCAGTTTTCCGAATAGTGACGACTGTCATCTGCAGCAGATACTTGTTTGACATCAAGTCATAGATTAGCCAGCCAACCTTCAGTTATTGCCGAATATTATCTGGGTAGAAAGCGCTAGAATGGCTGACCTAATCTTTTAGAATCCCTCTTTTGTAAACGAAAATCTAAGATGTTACCGGCCAGCAGATTTACTTGCAACGCTAAGTTGTTTAAGTATATGAGTATGTATACCTTAATATTATGTTTCTTTACGTAAAAAAGAAAAACTTTTTCTTGCATGTTCAATGATTGAAAATGTAAAGGAAAGAGGTTGCTTACTTTTTTCATTTGATAAATTAAGTATAAAATTTATTTAAACTTTTTTTAAATGATAACACTACACTATCAGTTTCTCTAATTACAGAAAATAAAAGTAAATAACACATATCATCTCCGTTCTATAACATTCTAAGTCGAAAAATTGTGTTTTGATTTATAAGCTCTCAAAGTTTTCACGCGACATACGGCTATATGTGTATTCTAAGTAGATTCTTTCCTACATATAACTTCGGATAGACGCATTTAATCAAATTTTGACAGTATTTAGGTTAGAGAACGTAGAATTTATAAATGCAAGAATGCATTTAAGTGTACTTAGAACGTTATGGAATGGAGGCGTCGATATGTTATGTTTATTTTGAAAAATATAAAAGTAGCTATCTATTCATTAAAATGTAAATATATAAAAGTCTACTCCTGTATACGGATACGTTATTAATTTTACATACAGAAATATAAAAACTTAAAAAATTTTACCAGCAATTAAATATGTGTGTACTAAGGTGTCGACAAGACATTCTGCTAGCCATCCTTCACCGAATGTAATACTGTAGTGTACTCTTTTCTGTTGCTCTTGATTTTACGAGTCCACTAAAATGCGTACTTCTCATTTGTTCAATGTATACTCGTTTGCCTGTGAAGTAACGGAACTATGCTTTGTGTTGTAAGAGCATAGTTTACTACTGAAGCTACATTTTCAGTATTGCCATATGAATATCAGTAGTGTAAAAAGAGTAGTAATGTAAAAAAAGGTTTTTCCCCAAAAATAAGTTGCTGGCAATGCTGGCGTCGGCGAAGATGTTCGGTTGCCGAGAGCAAAAAAAGTAATGCATGTTGTGACTCTATAAAGAGTACAATATTTTTGTTGAACTCTTCACACAACTCTCTTTTATACTGTTGTACAATAGGTTTACGAGTGCAGTTGTTTTTTTATACTCTATTTTTGCTTCACACTTATTTATATTACAGCTACAATTAATATTTGGTCTTGAGAAAAATTCAATAGCGTGCAATTTTATATGTCTTGTGCACTCCTTTAGTATGTACTGTTATCACCTGTCATAAGGTATTGTAATTAAAACTGGCGTTGTTCACTTTTGTTTATGTTGTGGAAAATGGAAAATGTACAGTGTCACACCCCAAAAGACTGCGTATTTAACTTGACAAATATTCTTCCAAAAATGGAGATCGTAGTTCATTGTTACAGGTGAATCTCATTAGAATTAGTGAATTCTACTATAATTTTTCTTTGGGTGTATAATTGATATTTGTATAATATAAATTTGGCTTATTAGACAAAAGGTCCGGGTTCGTATCCCAGGTCAGACATCAAAACGCAAAAAATATTTCTTCGGCGACTTCCTCTCAGCAGATTTCTGGCAAAGACTCTGAGAATAAAAATTGCCATGAAAAGCTTCTCAATAATCTGTCGTTCGGAGTCGACTTTAAACTGTAGGTCCCGCCACTCATGTATAAAATTAACGCACACAACATAAGTGGAGTGAGAAGCTACGTCTGTATGTATGTGTGTGTATAATTGATATACAAAAAAATTTCTGCTTCACAGAAAGCTGCCAAGCTACTTAATGCATTTGTTTGTTTTTTTGTCCAACATTTATTTATTAGCACGTGAAGTTTCTCATATACAACGTATGTTTGTGTTGTTGAAGAAGATCATGGTAATGAATAAAAAAGGTTAATAAACAAATAGAGAGTACCAATCTTTTTAGAATCTAAACACATTTTCTATTATGATTTTTTTTCTTTCTGTTTTCGGGTATCTTTACTTTTTCTTTTAAAAAAAAAACATTAAAAACTTATTTACTTTTAAAATATTTCATCTTTCTTTTTTAAACATAACAATTTATTAATCAGTTAATTAATGTGCTTTAATTAATTAATATGTTTTTGGAGTGCACCCACGCAGTGGGTTCCTGTGTAGTAATTCAGGATGTTGTTGTAATTTAAATGACCCAACGTAAAATGAATTTGGGTTACGTTGGCGATGTTAATATTATTGATGTTGTTGACGTCGGTTATATACAGTGGGGTGCATATTTGTACTCTGAGCAATTTTAGTTGCATAAAATGAAAGTGATAAAGGAATTAAAATATTTTTTCGTTCTTTATTTAGTCTTTCAGTGCAGTTGAGCATTGATTATCCGTGATTTGATTAACCGGGAACATCAATTATCCGGGATCGGTAATGAACAAAAGCGGGATTACATCAGTTATCCGGGATATCAAATGATTTGTTTTTATAAAGATGATCTAATTGTTCCGCAAACATCTTTGCAGGAAGCTATAAATGCAAAGAAAATTCAGAATTTTGGTATATAACAGAACAAAAAAAATATATAATGTTAAAAAGAACAAACAAACTGCTTTAAAATATTTTGTTAAATATTAATTAAGGTTCATGTTAATAGTATGTGATCTATGTTTTTTTATTATTTACATAAATAAAAAACTTATAGAAAAATACATATAAAACTTTACCTGAATTAACCGGGAAAATCGATTATCCGGAATACTCCCGTTCCCGATTATCCCGGATACTCGATGTTCAACTGTACACAATAATATAAAATTCAAAACTAAAATTATCAAATTCTAAGAAAACAGAAAAAAAAAACCAATCAAAAGGAAAATAACTCCGATGTACTTAATTTTGCACCATTCCAAAATTTTAGGGAATACGAGTATTTATAATATTTAGTCCAAAGATCCTTGTTATATAAAACCTCATTTACACGGCTTGGCATGTACTCCACCAAATTCTCTGTAATTTCTTAAGCAATATTTGCCTATTTCTGATGAATCCGTTGCCTATGCTCATATAAATTGGTTGGAATTGATCGGTACTGTACCAATTGCCTTTTCACGATCGACCACAAGTTCTCAATCGGATTGAGGCCGGGTCACTGCACTCATTGAAAATTTTGCTCACTAAGCTGTACTTTAACGATTTTGGAGGTGTACTTGGGGTGGCCATGCTGCTTGAAAAGTACTTCTTGCACGGGATAGGCGCTCTTGTCGACAAAATCGGGAAGATGGGTTTGCAAAATTCTCAAATGATATTCTTTCTTTTTGATAATATTACTAATCCTTTGCAGTGGTCCTTGGAAACATGGTGGCAAAGTAACCCCACACCATACCGCATTTCAGCATTCCGTTAACATGATGGATGGATTAATTATTTCCCCAGTGCGTCGGCAGGAATATTGCTGACCATCAGACAGAAAGCTGTTAAATTCTGATTCTTCTGACTAGATCACGTGTCATCCACTATCCAATTTCTGTTTTCGCTGGCAATCTTTAATCGCGCTTTTATATTTTTAGCCGAAAAATGCAGGTTTTTTTCTTTCTGACTGCTGAGGTATAGCCAATATCTGAAAAAGCTCGACTTGCCGTCCATCGACTAACGCTTTTCCAGATTGATCCTTTTGATTTTAATGCTTTTGATGCTAAAAATTTGTTCCTCTTCATTTTTGTTACCATTAGACAAGCATCTGCAGTAGTTAGCAGCCTTGCACAACCTCTTGAGAACAACAGAACGACGTTTTTGGATTCTGAAGTCTACTGATTGACTAACTCCAAGTTTTTTAGAAATTTCTCTGGTAGAACAGCCACTTCCAGAAAAAGCTATAAAACTATCTTCAGTTGAGTTTCTTCATTTTTTAATAGATTGATTGATTTTTATTCCATAAGTTGCAAAAAGTATTCGCTAAACGAGATTAAGTAATTAATATTTAATCAATATTTTCCTAAAAAAGTCACATGAAAAAATAACGGTAGTTTATGATTGCGTTTTCGTAAACATATCGTAAACAGCAGATGTGCAAAATTGAGTACATGCGAGTTGGCTTTCCTTTGTTTATTTTATTCTTAGAGATTGATGCTTTCTATTTTAAACTTTGTATTAGTTTGTTAATCACTAAATGCTAAAAAAATGGCAAAAATACATTTAAAGTTCTCTTTATTACTTTTAGTTTTATTCAGTAAGAAGAGTCCAAAGTACTCATTTGTGCTCCCCACTGTACATATTTATGTGTGCAAGTCAAAGTTGAGAACGCGTATGTTGTAGTAAAGTGCCTGGATAAATAAATCTATGAAGTAGATTCATTGTTCCTATTAGGCTAGTTTTTGATATACATTCCGATTCTATCACAATGTTTCTAACAATTACAGCATAGTAATGGACTATTGATTTTTTCGTACAAAATTAACAGGAGTGGTATGTCGTAATGAGTTGTTGGGCCGCTGCACAAAATTCAGGGAAACATGGACAAGTTTCAATATGCAAGGATTTTAAGCGATACAATTATGCAGTATTCTGACGAGAATATGCCAGTAACATGGATATTTCAACAGGATAATGACCCGAAGCATACGGCTCATTACGTCAAACGAACTGTACTTGATTGGCCTTCAACCCGATTGAGAACTTATGGCAAGTTGTAAAAACCAAAGTGAGCTCAATAAAATTTTGATGATATCTTCGCCGAAGCAAGAAAGCTTGGGAGGCCATTCCAACCAGTGTATGTGAAAATCTGATTACTTCGCTGCCTTGACATCTAGTTATCCGACAACATTGGTTTTGCAACAAAATATTAATTTTTTTCTAATAAATTCATATTTTTCATAAAGTTTACAGTGTGTCCTTAATTATATGCACGACCGAAATCAATATTCGTTTTAAAATATGGCTCATAGCTTTGTAAGTAATAATTTATTTGATACAATAACAAGTCATTTTCTACAACTAAGACTTTAATTAACTAAGCTTGGACAAATTTTGACAATATCATACAACCATTTGTATTTTTTGCCTCAAGCTCACATGTAAGCTGCGTGTCCTTAATTAGTTGCACGCAGCTGTATATAATAAGTACTGTAAGAAGTTAGGTCGTAATTCTGACTAAAGAGTTGTAATGACCAATCAATAATGAACAACCGTGGAATTTGATAAATGTATAGTAGGCATATACATAGTTATGGTGTGTAGTTAAATTCGATTGGACTTAATTTAGAAATCGCAAAAGTCCCTTATTAGTCTACATTTAAATGTGAATTTAAAATTTCATTGCATTTTGTGAAATTAAATTCGTATTTAAAATGTTTTTTTTTATTATATTACATTTAAATTTACCCAATTTGATTAGTATTTAGTATTGTAATGTAGATTTTTAATCATTTTCGTTGCATCATGTATTTTAATTTACTATGCATTGGCATGTACATGTCCTGTACATACCCTTTTTAACCTCTATTAACCTTAACTGATTTGTTTACTTTATTTTATTTATTATATTCGACAAAAGTTATTCAACCCCTTAAATTAATTTCGTAATAAAAATAACTTTTTTACGCTTTTGTATTTGTTTTAAATTGAGACAAATAATGAGTACACCAATGACCATGACTATGTTTAGTTTAGTTTTAAATAGGGTTCCATTTACCCTCCCTCTCGATGCTATGCTTTCCTCTCTTTTTCGAAATCACCAAAGTTTTCAAAATGACAACAACAACAACAACAATCTTATTAACAATTCCATTATTTTTTACAAGAAAGCTTATCCTCTTTAATGTTACTGTTATTTCGATTTGGTTGGCATTACTGTCGCTTCAGGCGATTAAATCTTCTTTAAATTTATCTTTTTTGTTTTATTTTTTTCCTAAATATAGCTTCAGTCGTCATCCAGAGAGAAATTGTCCCTTTGTTAATTATTAAAATCAATTTTTAAATTTATATTGATTAGTTTAATGAACAAAATTTGGATACACAGGAATTTGTAAAAGACTCGTAATTTTTTATACACTCGGGCAGCGTTGCCAGAAGCTTTGAGAAGAAAATCATCACACGTAGAAATAAAATTCATAATTTCTTAATACAAAGTTTTATTTAAAAAAAATAAAATAATATATTAACATAGTACATATTAAAATTACATGGTGCGACAGTGAAAATACACCCGAGTGAATACATACTCCACGTTATTCAGTTAGTTGAGTAGATCTCAAAAATACCTTTCTTTATATTTCTCGAACCCTCCAAACTTGTTTTATTAGACAAAAACAATTTTTTTACTTTACGCACAAATTTCGGGATTACTTAAACATTTCTCACCCTATTTCCTATGGAGATTTTAAAGGGTACACAGATATCTATTATTCGACTTAATAGACTATGATTTTTGATGAGGTAAAATTGGAAAATGCGATTTTTTCCCATATTTTTTCAGAGTGCATTATCTTGTGAAGAGATTCACACTTCGTTTGATCTAATCAGACAAAAATTACTGTAGTTACTATTTAAAGAGTCTAACAGTCGAGTGATATTTTTTATATGTGTCATCTTATCAAATGAACTTTTAGCTCAAAAAATTTTAGAATTTTTGATGGATCTTGATTGTTTATCACAATATCTCTCAATTTTACGTTTGAGCGACCACCAGAAAGAAGTTGGCCAATGTTTAGGCAAAAGGAAATAATAATATTTAAAAAAAGACAAATATTAGCCGACTTCTGTTGTCACTCGACTGTTAGACTCTTTAAAAAATTATTTCGGTAAACTTCACTAAGTAGTACAATTAGTACTCATTTGAAGTAAAAAAATCATAATTTTTATAAATTAAAAATCATAATTTAAGAAAAAAAAATCTTCAAATCATATTTTGGTTGAAAAATCATCAAAAATATGATAAAATCATCATTCTGGCATCGTTGCACTCGGCTCTCGTTTTTTGCGGATTTTTTTATGCGAATTGAAATTTTTTTTTTTAGATTTTAAAACGTTGTGATACTTTTTGAACTTTAGCACCAGTGATATAATCATAATGGCGTGTTTCATTTTGTCGACACTGGCCAGTGAAATAATTGACTTAGGTCATCAAATTGGAGGAGATAGATTTGAATCGCTGATGTAGGATGATATAGAAGAACTTATAGCTGACGAACCATTAACCGATATCGACGTGATTAGTTCAGTGAACGACAATAAGAAACACGTAGATAGTGAATTCAAAACAAATTGGTGATATCCTCAACAAAGTTAATGATTTACAAAATCTTATTCTTACTATTGACCAAAGCACCAAAATAGCACTGACGTTTCAACGCGGATTGACTGATCTATTTTCCGGATATCATGAGTTGCATAGGCAACTTAAAAAGTTTAATAACTGACTACATATCCTGCAATAAAAAAAACAATTACACCTTCTAAAAATTGGTTGATCTGGTCCCTACATATGTATGCACTAGGGATGCCAATCGGGAAATCCCGGGATTTTCGGGATTCACAAAATCCCGAATCCCGTGATTTTTGGGATTCACAAAATTCCGAATTTTTTTTTATGTACATATTTTGACCCTACAAAAGCTTCTGAAAACAAAAGTTCTATATCACTTGGCTGCGATAATAGCATCTTAGATGAGGAAAACCCTACTTCCAGTGATAAAAAATTATTTGATGGCATCGAAGAATGCAAAAACAACCCTATAAAACAAATTAATAGGGTAACTGATTTAGATACTCAACTGTCCAAAGAAATAGATTTATGTACATCAGGTTTCAGATTTACAAAATCCCGAATACCGGGATTTTTAAAAATCGATCCCGTTTAGCATCCCTAGTATGCACTACCTGATAGGTAGGTAAAATGACGTCGAACCAAATCCAAAACGATGCACAATGATTGATCGTACATTCATAATTATAAACTTCAGTTTATTGTTTATTTATTATTTTTTGGATCATTTTGCTTTTTTTTTGTAAATAATGAATTAATATTTTATTTTTATTTATTATTTGATAACTTTTTGTTTTTATTGTTTAAGAAAATGAAATAAGTATATTTTTGTTGACTCTTTTATGCGATTTTTCTTTGATTTCTCAATTAAAATTAGAATTTATGCGGTTTTTTTGGAACGCATCTATCGCATAAATCGAGACCTAAGTGTGTAGCATTAGTTGAACATACTCATATAATATTAAATACTTCGTAGATATGAAAAGATGTATTATACGACTCTGAATATTGAATTAAATGACGTATCTTGTCGTTTATTCAGGAAAAGATACGTTTGAACTATGACAGATGCGTTCCTGTCAGAACCAAGTGCATCAAGCCGAAACAACAGCCGTGGCTTAATACGGACATAAAGGCACTCATTAGGAGGATGGACAGTGCTTACAGGCGATGGAAGAGGTTTAGAATTGATGATTTGAAAGGTTTACATAAATTCGCACACACGGAAGTTACCAAGCGTATAAAAATTACCAATGCATTAGGTCTAAATGGAATGTAATTCGAGAAATAGGAATTGGCCGAAAGAGTACTGGAACGGATATTGAAGTAGACGTGAATATGCTTAATGACCAGTTCGTGAATTCTGTGATTCCAACGTCTATCGGTAACTACTATGATGGTCTTTGTTGTGCTCTACCACAACCTTCCTTTAGTTTTCGTTGCGTAAATCAGTTTGAGGTTTTGGAATGCATTTCAGCGGTAAAATCGAATGCGATTGGTTCTGGTGATTTGGATCCTTCATTCTTGAAAGCTCTGACTTTTAAACTTTTGCAATATTATACTCACTTGTTCAATACAGTTCTAACTAAATCAAGTTTACCTGAATATTGGAAACTGGCAAAAAGCATTACCATCCCCAAAACTAATAACGAGTTCCGGCCAATTGCTTCCCTTCCTTTTTTGTCCAAGAAAAATATAATGGCCAAACAAATCACTGATTATCTGGAGAATCACAATTACTTTACTCTTAGTCAGTCGGGATTTATGAAAGATAGAAGTTGTACTACTGCCCTTATAAATGTTGTTGAAGATCTTAGATCGAAACTAGATGGAAATAGTGTAGCGTGTTTGGTTCTGTGGATCATGAAGTTCTATTGAGAAAGTTCCAGAAACTGATTTATTTCTCAAATTCTGCCTGTAATCTTATTTATTCTTATTTCCGAAAAAGTTTCAAAAAGTCCACCTTAAAGGCAAAATCTCAGATCCACTTAGCATTAGTAGAGGTGTTCCCCAGTGGTCAATACTTGGACCTCTGTTGTTTTGTATGTATATACAGTAGCGAGCACAAAAAATGCAACACTGTGCCATATGATCTTTAATAAGATCTGTTTCAAAATAACGGTAACTAATTTATCTATTTTCTTTTGCTGTTAATTCTTTCAATTATAAGTTTTCAAAGTAACCACAGTTTATTCCAAATTATGCTTTAAAAAGTTAAATATTTTTGAATTAGTGAAAAAAGTGCAAATTTTTGGCGAGCAAAAAAAATGCAACATAATAAAGTAAAGTTATTTATTTAATTATAATTGAAAATTTCTTAAATAAGTTATACAACATGTGTTTTGTAATAGAAGCAGCTCTCAGCTGACAGCAAAACTGCAATCATTAAAGCCTTAGAAGAAGGAAAATCCATTCGTGAAGTTGGACACCTCTTTGGTGTAAATCAATCAACCGTATGTCGGATTAAATCTCGATTTTCCTTGAGAAATACTGTGGAAAGGAAACCAGGTAGAGGTAATCCTCGAAAAACTACCTCTCGCCAAGACCGCCAGATGATTGCACTGGTTAAAAAAGATCCACGAAAGACCGCAGTGGACGTTGCTAATTTCGCAAATGAGCAAATGGGAGTCTCTATAGGCGTTCACACTGTTCGCCGTAGGTTGAAAGAGGCTAATTTGCATGCGAGACGACCCGCAAAGAAACCTCTCATCAGTGCAATCAATAAAAAGAAGCGCCTGGAATTTGCAAAACGTTACAAGGATTGGTCAAATGAACAATGGGCTAAAGTCTTGTGGAGCGATGAAAGCAAATTTAATTTGTTTGGCTCCGATGGGATAACTTTTGTTCGAAGACCGCCTGGACAGAGATATTCTCCAAGATATCAACTTCCAACCGTAAAACATGGCGGTGGATCAATAATGGTGTGGGGTAAGGAACGATATGTTTAAAAAAAAATATTGATTTTACGTCACGTATTTGCAGGTGCTTTTTCCCGTGATGGGAAATCGAAGGAAAAATGGACGCCAAGAAGTACTGTGAAAAAAATGCCTCCTGGTAGCATATTCCAACAGGATAACGATCCAAAGCACTCAAGTCGCTTAGCTCGAAACTTTTTAAGCGACAATGATGTCAATGTTTTGGATTGGCCATCACAGTCTCCCGATCTAAACCCCATAGAAAATCTATGGGAGCTATTATATCGGGAAGTTAAGAGGAAACATCCGTCAAATAAGAGGCAATTAGAAGAAATTTTGAAAAGTGAATGGGAGAAAATATCCATTAACACATTAATAGCTTTAGTCGACTCTATGCCTTCTAGGTTGCAAGAAGTCATAAAAATTAAGGGCTACGTCATTAAATATTAATACAATTTAATTTAAATAAACACATTAAAATTTATGCTGTTGCATTTTTATTGCTCCCATGAAATTCGCACTCTTTTTAATAAATGACAAAATAATATATCATTAATTAAAAATATTTACATAATGTTATTGATAATAGGTATCTATAACTGTAGGGATTAATAACCCAAAGAAATATTTTCAACTGGTCACCATTTTTTTAAAATTATCGCACTTAAAGATAATTTTATCCAACGTTGCATTTTTTGTGCTCGCTACTGTAAATCATCTACCGGATGTCTTGGTTCAAGGTAATATTCTTACGTATGCGGATGATGTGTAGCTTCATACTGGTACTCCTAGGGAGAATATTGATTCGTGTTTAGATTACATTAATCGTAATTTTGTAAGGATTGACAACTGGGCCTCGGCCAATGGACTTTGCATCAATTCCTCTAAAACTAACAGTATTATACTTATACTATTGTCTATTAGGGGAAATAAAATTGACATTGCCAAATCTGCAAGAAATCTGGGTATTGTCTTTAATGGCAGTTTATCGTGGTCTGACCATATAGGTGTCGTTGTTGGTAGAATTTATAGTATGCTTAGGACCTTGTGGACTGTTATTGATTCGACTCCTTTTGCCATTCGTATGCAACTTGCAAAAACGTACTTAATTCCGGTACTTTTGTATAGGTGTGAAATTTTCGCAAACTGCGATTGTGATGACAACCGTAAATTTAACTTGTGATCGCATTTCTCATTTAGCTTACCAAATTCTTAGTATTAAATTTGATAATCTCTTGAAAATTAAATGCCTTATTTTACTTTATAAAATAATTTACACGGAACAGCCGGAATATTTTAGTTGTTATTAAGAAATGTTATTAAATGTAAAACTGGTGTGGGCCACCGTTTTAGTGGAGAAGGTTTTGATGATTTAACCGAAGATTATATTAATGAAATAATATATGAAGCTGAAGATTTCAATGAAGAAGAGTTGATTCTATTAGCAACTGGACCTCAAACTGCTTCAAATATCGCACATGAAAATGAAGACATTGATCCTGGGGAAGATTTCTGTGAATCAAATTCAGTTTTCACCCTAAAACTTGTACGAGAGCATTAATTTGGCTGAGGGATTGAAATATTTTTTTTTATGAGGTAATGATCTGTCAATAGAGAGATCAAGCAAATTCAGGAGGCAAATAGAGATGAATCTACCGCCTTATTACGAAAACGAAAAACAGTTAGAAAACAAAAAGCAAACAAAGGCTGATAACTGATAGCACAATCATTGGAAGAACGTCCAACAAAATGTTTTTTATCAAATGACGAAAACTTTGCCAACGAAATGTCTTCTGATGAAGTTGTAAGCCCAAAGCGCTCACTATTTCAAAGTAATACGATGTTCGAAGTAAGTGACTTCCTCCAGAAAAGTTTAACCTCATTGAGAATTCAATGCCATATTGGCAATATAGAAAACACGATAAGCGCTGATTACCTGGTGACATGCTAAGCAAATGCTTTCACTCAGGAAAAGCTACAACTGCGCCCACATTATAAAGGCCTCTAATTTGATATTGTCCAGATAGAGTTAACAGGTCTTTTTGGACTTTTCTATCTACCCGTAAAAATATATTCGAAAACTTCTCTCCTTATCATATCGCGCTACTTTTGCTTAATTATTGTTTGAACATAAGCAATCAGTCACAGTCATAAGTTGTAAGTCGGCGTAGTCCAGTAGATAATGTGTTGGCTTACTAAACATAAAGTCAGGGTTCGAGCACCAGGCCAGACATTAAAACAAAATACAAAAAGTATTCCTTCGACGATTTTCTCTCAGCAGATTTCTGGCAAAAGCTCTGAGAGTACATGGACAATGGGTCAATTTCGACCTCTGGGTACTGTTCTTGTCTTGACCGACAGGTGCACGTCCTCTAACCTGAGAGTACATAAAATTCCCATGAAAAGTTCCTCAAAAAAAAAACTATCGGTCCCGCCACTTATGTATAAAATTAATACACACAAGTGGTGTGAGAAGCTAGGTCAATAATTCTGACTGAAAAGTTGAAATGATCAATTACGTATGTAATCAGTCACCGTCAATTATTAAACGTCCTCGCGCACAACGTAAAGTCAGGGCTTCAGAACTTCATCACTGAGGTACAATCCTTCCGCTTGGTACTTTCCTTCTTCAAGACTTGTCCATCATTATGTACATAGGTTATGAATGCACCTACAGATCTCTGAGGTTCTATAACCACAAAGCAATGTCATTCCGAATGTCATAAGAAATTCATAAGATGACTCACAGTTCGTGTTCTTAAGGCAATGCTCCTCTTAGCCTGATACAAATTATACTATTTAAGTAAATTAACAAGCATTTCATTTAACGCTCTAGGGTTGAAACGCTCAATTTATGGCAAGTAAATGAATGAAAATTGTAATGAGCCCACTTAGTTACTATTCGAATAAAATCAATTCATTTCATGTTGAACGCTTAAAGAAGAATAGATGAAGAGAAATGGAAGAAAAATTTAATTTTAATGCCAGCAGTGACTGTTACAGTTTAAAGGAAGAATGTTTTTGCGTTTTTCCTGTTTCCACATTAAGAATTTAAAGTCATTAAATAATTTTACAGTAATATTGTGCTGCGTTTGGGTGACAATGAATTCAGCAGACATGAGCTGCTACCCCCAGGTGGGTCAATGGAAGTTTGGCAGTATTTATTTATAAGTACACCAATATTTTAATGGCTATAAATTTTTTCTTGACATTTTTACGTTCTATATTGTGAACGTGTACTTATTTACGGGTAAAGGTAAAATAACGCTACTATATACGGAAAAATATTTTCAGTTTGATATGTCGTTGGAAATTATATTTCAATAAATTGATCAGGTACTGATAAAAGGATTTCTTTAATATACGTACGTATGTACATATGAAATAAGCTGGGTAAAGAATGTTAATGTAAAAATTATTAAATTTAATTTATAGTGCTATAGTATATGGTCTGAGGGAGATATTGGCAGGAACGTTTAAAAATACATACGTATCTCACAGCTTATTTCATCCAGTATCTTAAAAAAAAATAAAAATGAAATTTTTATTTAAGCTCTAATGAAAAGAGAAGTAGGTATAAATAACTCCACAAAACACTAGTAGGTTAGTGGAATTTATAAAATATTTTAAAGTATTTTAAGATCGTACTAAATTTTGAAATTATGTTTAGTTTCTATATGTTTACAGACCAACCTAAACTACTGCGTAAAACGCAACGTGTTTAATGTGAAAATTTGAAAGTGAAACGATTATTCATGTCTGTTCTATAAATTATATATATAACTAGCTGTACTCTGCACGTGTTGCTGCGCCCCCAACTAAAATAAATTTGAAGGAAGGGCATGTCCAATTAATTTTGAATCATTTTATTGATTTTGTTTCCCGTTGTCCTGATGATTCGGAAGAACGGACCTGTGTAGTATGCATTCGATCAGTTTCTAATCTCACTTCTCGTTCTTCAAGTGGTTCATGCGAACGGGATTCTGCGGCATGTACTCAAAGATTTTCCAGTCACAGTGTTCGTCTAAATCTAAGGCTCATAATGCTCTTTTCTTCCGTGCTTGGGGTGTAGGTCGAGAAATTGCTAGTCATTTATTTTGTATAATTTTCAGTGACGCCATCCATCGGAAATTAATCGCACCAATCTCCGTCGGCTCATACATAACAACTTTGTTAAAGAATGAACAGTTTAAGATTAAATTCATTTTTGCCATCTATAGGATATTGGTCATATCAACTTAGAAATCTTCATCGGCTTATACGGAACAACTTTGCTAAAGATCATATTATGATTAAATGCACAGTTTACGATTTAATTGATTTTAAGTAATTTTCAATGTCGCTATATGCCGGAAATTAGTCATATCATCATTCATTCATGGGCAACAACTCTTCTAAAGATGATCAAATGCATAGTTTACGATTCTATAAGGTAAATACAAACAAACATTTATTTTTATATATATAGACTATGGGGGTGACACGCCCATTATAGCCAACCTGCCCATTTTATTCATATATACGTCAAAGTCATCCATACAAAATTTAAGAATTTTAGCTGTTGCAGTTTATGAAATATGCGATATTAAATACTTATTGGGTATGTGGGTTTTGCACCAAGCATACTTGAAATTTTAAAATAATAAAATATATCCTATAGTTCCTTCCAGATATACAGGAAAGTACAGCTAAAATTTCAAGAAAATCGGTCCAGCTGTTTAGCCGTCTATAAACTTCAAACAAACAAACCCACAAACAAATAAACACACATTCATTTTTATATATATAGATGTGACACGCCCACCACGGCCAATCTGCCTATTTTGTTCCTATATACGTCAAAGTCGTCCAAACAAAATTTGGGGACTCTAGCTGTTGTAGTTTATGAGATATTAAATAATTATTGGATATGTGGGCGTGGCACCTCGCCTTTTTGAAGTTTTAAAATAAAATGTAGTCTATATTTCCTTCCAGACATACAGGAAGGTATTAATAAAATTTCAAGAAAATTGGTCCAGCCGTTTAGCCGTCTACAAACTTCAAAGAAACAAAGCCACAAACAAATAAACACACATTCATTTCCATATATGTATATAGATGTATATATAATGTATATGGTATAATTCGAAATTAACTATGAATTTTAGTTTAAACTTCAAAATCAGCTTTTGATTGAAAAATAAAAATATTTTCAGTTAAAAAGGCTCTGAAATGATTTAAAAGTATTTAAAATGCCTGGAGCGTTTGTGTAAGTTGTACAAACTGAATTTTGAATTGAATTTTAAATTAAAATTAAAATTAAAATAAAACTATTAAAATACACCTATTAAATGAATTATATTGTGAATTATTTTGGAATGCATTAACCAACACTGAAAGACAACTGCTTATGTAAAAGATAATTTTATTTTATAACTTTTTTTAATATAATTTAACCTTTTGATAAATCCTGAATTTTCTTAAAAGTAAATTTTGTACATTAAAGTCACTTCCTTTTACAACCCTCTACTGCATTGACACAAGTATGTCATAAATAAAATAAATAATAAATAAATAATTTCCAATTTTGTAATTAAAACATCTTTTCTTTTCGTCACCCATCTCTAAAAGGTGAGTACACTCAACAATCTTAATAGAATTAAAATACGAGCAATAATATTTCTTCATATTTTCTCATTTTCTAAATCCCCAATATAATTACGTGTGAGTAATTATAATAAGAATTTCTCTTCAGAAGATTGGCCCAATTGTTTTAATCCCAATTTGTTTTAAGAATAACACAAATTATTTTTGTATTAAAAACAAAAAATACGGCAATTAAATATACAAAGAAGGCAATTGAGTGATGGTTCTAATCCTATGAGTGTTACAAATGCGAGATATGTACATACAGTAGAATACAGCAATACAGCAATTTGTTTAGATGAAAATTTATTTTTCCTTTTTTAGATTCCTTAAACTGTACCGCGTTAATAAGGAAGCCTTTATAATGATATTGGACAGTATTGGTCACTTAATACAAAAACACTGCTGCCAGATTAGGGAAGAATTCTGTTTGGAGATCTAAGAATTTTTTGGGGACTGCTGGGAGTTTTGAGGATATAAAACTGAAGATTTTTTACATATAAAAGTCGATTTAGTAACACAATGGATAATAATAAAAAATATTTACATACATACATACACAATTGGTCGCTGAAGTCGTCGTAGTCTATTAGAGTTAAAGCCAGAGATCGAGGCCCTGATAGAATTGCTCTCCAAAACTTTGTTCCTGTGCTTCAACTCATAGAAAATTCAAGTAATAGAAGAATGAAAAAAGGAGATAGACTACTAAAAGAATACAACAACAAACAATGTGAACAAAATACACAAACAACAAGAAGTCGCGATAGAGTTCTCGAGAAAGCGAGAACACGAACATTCTACTTCAAGAACGTTCGTTACATTGTTTGCGTAGTCATTACAAAACAGACGAAACGACCACTGCTGCCAGATTAGGGGATTTTTTTTTGCCAATGGGGATGAAAATTTCAGTTAGGTGATCTAAAGAATTTTTGCGGACGAATCAACACCGCTGGGGAGTTTTTGAGGATAAAAAACTGAAGATTTTTTACATATTAAAGTCGATTTAGTAACATAATGGATTATAATAGAAAATATTTACATGCATACATAGTCTAGTAAGTAGTGTATTGGCTTATTAGACGTAAAGCCAGGGATGGAGTCCCAGGCCAGACATCAAAACAAAATTCGAAAAATATATAAGCGATAGAATTTTTACTCTGGAAAGTCTTATGTTAAATTTTACGATATTCTATTACTAAAATATTAAATCCTGTATTAAAGGCAAATATCCCTATAGACTTACAGTGAGCATCAAAAGAAAGTGTACATTAAAAAACTATACATTATTGAATTATCGTTATTTGTATTTTAAAATTGTTATATTCCTAGTTCTTAAAATTGAAACAAAAAAAATTACAAATTCGAAATTTTGTCGGGCACTCTCCTTACAAATGGTAAAAGTTAAGTTTGTTGATTGTTAGAATTTTATCCACATGGTACGCTTTCTTTTGAAGCTCACTGTATATGAAGAGCAATTTAGAAAAATGCTATTTATAAAATGGAACGATTGTTTTGGAGAAGATTCTGTACAGAATTTAAATGTATTTTGGAGTAATGTTAATTGCTACAAAGATTCTGCAGGTTCTAAACCATTCAAAGAACTTGCTGAACTTGTTTTAAATATTCTTTGTGTACTAACAAGTAACGCTTGTTTTCAATAATGAATCTTACCAAAACAAAAATACGAAATTAAATGCAATATGAATTATTAGAAGCTCCTCTTAGACTAAATATATATGTATGTATGTGCACATAAAATAAATTAATTTTTAAATAAAATAAGAAAAAATTTTTTTAATTGTATTTGGGATTTTTTGGGTGTAGAATAATGGATTTGGGGATAAAAAAAAAATGGATTCGGGGATGAGGGCTGAAGAAAATCTGAAAGATCTATTACTGCGAAAATTCAGCTCGCATCAACTTTTCGTTTTTTAGGTGTTAGTTCGTTTCACGGTGCTCTTGGAAATGGAACACATCTTAGTCTTCGGCTTAGTATGATTTTAAAAGCGTTACGGAAAACAACTGAAACTTTGGAAAACAATTTGTGTCCATTAGGGATTAATTTTGAACTCACTAGAGATGAAATCAGAGAATCCAAATTACATTTTTTTTAATACTTTTTCAAAAACTCCCCAGCAGTGTTGGTTCATCCCCAAAAAATCCTTAGATCCCCAAACTGAAATTTTCATCCTCATTGGCTAAAAAATCCCTATTTGGGGATAAATCCCCTAATATGGCAGCAGTGTGAGTAATAACTAATACCTTTAGTTTCATAAACGACAAAAGCAAATCATTTTTGTTATTTTATTGCATATTTTTCAGCATATTGCGTACCGCTATATGTAATATGATACGCATAAGTAATGTGTTTCAAAATCAATTAAATAAAAAGCATACCGTCAATATGGAATTAAAAATTTACAAGCAAATATGACAATTTAAGTGGATTTTATTTTAAAATTTTTTAGACTAAGGGCCATTATTACGACTTGCCGTTAATTAATTAATTGCCATAATTGAGTTAAAGGGAGGATTTTAACGGACAGATAAATTGTTCTTCATTATTATAAGTGGACGGATATGGTAGAAGTGAGCTTTAAACTTAACGGAGGATCGTGCTATCGGTAGCTTTTAAAGTTAAGTTTATGTTTGAACTTGCCGTATTATATAGTGCTTTATAAAGCAAGAGAAACTTTTTTAAAATTGGTCTAAAAATTAGAAGTTCGCAAAATATTTGTGCTATTTATTAATAAAAGCGATTTCAATTCTGAATTTAAGCAAAAAATAAAAACAATATGTGATAAATATGGACTGAAGAAATCAGAACTTTTAAAAATAATTAAAAATATTTTTGAGCCACCACACTCATCATTTTGGTGGAAGGCTTCAATACTTCAATAATATAACTTTTTTATATTTTGGACTGCAATTTCCAATTTTATTCTTTCAAATTTCGTCTGATTAGAACACATAAATAAATTTTTGAAAAAGTTTCCATTGTTCTGTCAAGCACTGTATATAATTTTTAAATGGCAACATCAAATATAAACAAAATGTGCATATACAATAAAAAAAAACCGATGTCCGTCGTTGCCACTGCATTTTAAAAATAAATTGTTTAATTGAGCAGTATTATCGACATTGCCCCGGCACTGTCATATTTTTGAAAACAGTTACCTTGATTTTACCTGTAAATTGTAATAAGGAAAATCACTTTCTATTGAGACTTGGCTCTTTCAAGTGTTATACGGAAGCAAATGGTGAATGAATTGCAGTATATAACGATAGCGCAGCCTGACATTTCTTTTCCACCTAATTATTAGGTACATACAACTTTAAACTTTCAGGAATGCTTGTGTTTCCCGGTACTTTTGGTAATTCTATGTAAATGATAAAAAAGAAAAGAAGAAATAGAAGAAAAAAGTTCTGCCACATTGGGTTACAATTCGACTTTGCCAGAAAAACATAAGATAATATTAAAGGAAAAACGGGCAAAAAGGGCTAAACAAAAATACTGAAATGCACTGAAATTGCGCGTTTTTTAGTTTAGGGCTAAACATTTTTTTTCGCGTTAAAGGTACTTCAAAAAGGACTAAATCTAGCTCGAAAAGGGCTAAGTTGGCATCACTACTCACAACAATTAATAAGAAAGGTCCGAATGTTTTCCTCTTTGTTTGCTCGCCAGCATTGCCATTTAAAGTTTTTATTTCTTGGAAAACTTTTTTTTAAATTACTACTTTTTTTTACACTACTGATATTCGCATGGCAATACTGAAAATGTTGCTTCAGTAAGAAAATATGCTCTTACAACACAAAGCATAGTTCCGTTACTTCACAGGTAAACGAGTGCTGTCGTATACATTGAATAAATGAGAAATACACATTTCAGTGCACTCGTAAAATCAAAAGCAACAGAAAAGAGTACACTACAGTATTGCATTCGGTGAAGGGTAAGCAAGTCGAATGTCTTGTGCACACTTGTAGTACGAACACTACTATATTCACAAGAAGATTGTGTGTATGCTTTGCTTGTTGTCTTTGTCTTTCCTTTTTTTTTTTTTGTGTATATGCAACAACAACAAAGGCTGTGAATTTTGATGATTTGATTCAAGCCGCTCGAATGACTTATAAGTATTCTTCTAAATTTATGAATCAGAACGATTAGGCGTATGAGTTTGATGCCAACGTTGTACTCATACTCATTGCTACTTATACTTATAAATCAATGTTGTAGCGAGTACGAATGAATCAGAGTAGTTGAATTTTAATTCTGTTGATTCACTCATACTCAAAATTGCACAAGTGCTTATGAGTAGTAGAAAAACGATTCATTGCTGATCTCTGGTAGCCACATAAATAATATTCAGTTGGCTATCCCTTAAGGTTATGTACTCCATTTAACCTATTTAGCATTGATATATTTTGCCATTCACTCATAATCAAGTGTTACAGTTGATTTTGTTTCAGATTTAGTGAACTTCGTGGAGTAATACTAGGAGCTTCATAAAAAAGCCAAGTAAAGAAGTCGTCTTATAAGCAACAGGACCTCTACGAAATAGTAATCATTGCCGAACCTTTGTTGAGTATGGTATTTACAATGCCTAATACTACAGTAGAAAGAAAAAAATGCAACGTTATGTCATATGATATTCAATGGAGGCTCGAAACTCATATCGTTATCCACTTTTGTTTTTCTTATTCTTATTGATTTTTAAATTTTAATAAAAAGCATCATTAAGCGTTGTTTGCTTCTCTTTTTACATAATTTTTTTAGATTTATGAAAAAAATGAAAAAATTTAGCAAGAAAAAACAATGCAAAGCAATTTGTTAAAAGTAAAAGGAAATCGGCTAGAGGAATTTCAATGGGAAGTCTAGCTGTAACATTCTTTTCTATAGGAAATCTAGCGACATAACAATTTTCTATAGGAAATCTAGCGACAACATAATTTTCTAAAGGAAATCAAGCGACAACATAATTGTCTATAGGAAATCCAGCGGCAACATAATTTTCTATAGGAAATCTTGCGGCAACATAATTTTCTATAGGAAATCTTGCGGCAACATAATTTTCTATATTAAATCTAGCGGCAACATAATTTTCTATAGGAAATCTAGCGACAATATAATTTTCTATAGGAAATCTAGCGGCAACATAATTTTCTATAGAAAATCTAGCGACAACATAATATTCTATAGGAAATCTAGCGGCAACATAATTTTTTATAGGAAATAAAAATTTTGCAAATTGTGAATTTTAAAATAGAAACAGCTGTCAGCAGATAGCAATCCCCGCCAACACAGTCAAATGGTAAAAATAGTCAAAGTTGACCATCAGAAAATGACAGCAGGTGTCAGTAATTATGCAAACGACCAATTAGGAGATTCTATTGGCGTTTAATAGGTAGTGTTCTGGCTTATTAGACGCTAAAGCCAGGGTTCGTGTCCCAGGCCAGACATCAAAATAAAATATGAAAAGTATTTTTACGGCGATTTCTTTTCAGCAGATTTCTGGCAAAAACTCTGAGAATAAATTAAATTGCCATGAAGTTTCTCAAAAATCTGTCGTTCGGCGTCGACTTTAAACTGTAGGTCCCGCCACTTATGTATAAAATTAACACACACAACATAAGTAGTGTGAGAAACTAGCTTAATAATCATGACTGAAGAGAGGCAAATTTATTAGCTAGAAGACCAACCAAGAATCCACTTATAATTAAAATTAATAAGAAAAAAATTCTTGGCTTTTCTTGACGGTATCTGCATTGATCAAAAGAGCAGTGGGCCAAAGTTTTGTGGAGCCACTAATCAAAGTTTAACTTATTTGGCGCCGATGGTTTAACGAAGATATTCACAACAATTTTGTAAATAAACAACATTCTGTACCACCAGACAGCATTTTTTTTTTCACACTAACCCAACCTCACCCGACCGCGGAGGGCTTGTCACCATTACGTAGGGACACGTGCACACTACAGTCTGGACTGTAGCGGGTAAGGGAAAAGTTATAGCAACGAGAACATAAAACAGCTACAGAACTTAATCACAAGCTGAATAAGGCAACAATAAACCGGAACTATCTAAGACAAGAACGAAAATATATTTTTATACAATAAATTATAAATTAATGCCACCATATAAACTACGTTTTATATTACAAACACTACAATTAAAATCTATAAAATCATAATTTAAAATTTTAATTTAATTTAATCATTACATAATCTACGAAAAGGAAAATTACATCCAAAGAAAGAGGACGATAGTGCCTTGAAAATGTTGCTGGAATACTGAAATTCAGAATCGATATCACTTTTAAGCAGATTAAAAACAAAACAATCCCCTAAAACAGTTCTTCTACGTTCCAAAGTTGGAAATTTTATCAAAGCTGATCTATCCTCATATGACGGAAGCCCATTGGCATAATCCCATCCTAAGCCACGTAAACAGAATAATAAAAACTGCTTCTGCACAGACTCAATTGAATCACTATGACAAACGATATCTATTAATGGTATGGAATAAATAAATCATAGAGAATGGCATATAAATTCTCTCATTTCATCAATCTTATGTAATGTTAACAAACCTATTAAGATTTCTAGTAAGATTTCAAATCTCAATAAAAATAGATTTCCTTATAGTGTGTAAATGAAAAATGTCTCTTATTTTAGAAGAAACTATAAAACTAGATTCCATAAGAAATTAAAATATTTGTTTGAATAAAACTTCAAAAATCCTTTCCTACGGCTGTGGAAAATCATTTATAATTTTCGTCATCTTTTTTGAGTAATCTCACCTAATTAATTATTAATGCCTTTGTGTCGTCCCACAAGAGGAAGAATAAATTCAAAGTCATGAAATAAATTTACATACAACTTCCTTTTGACTTAAGGAACAGCAGATATAGCTTATTTCCACGTCCATGCATATTTCCTTTATAAGGTGTATACGTACGTATTTAATTTAAATGTTTTCCAACATTCAACACAAAATATTTCTGTGATATTTTATATTGTAAAACTATTCACATTTGTGAGTGTGGAATTTGTTGTTGTTTTAATACAATACAGTACAGTACAGTTGGAATTTCATTCTTGTAATTAAGCATTCTTTACATGCATAAGAATTCTGACATTCAAGTTCTATTCAATTTGTTCAATTCTCTTTAGATACGCCGATGTCACTTCAAGAAGACTGTTGCTACCTTTACGAAAAAAAAAAGAAAAATTATACCCAAAATAACTTTTCCTTTTGAATGAAATTTGTTTGTATGTATGTAAATATGGTTGTGCGACGACTGACTCTTTATGGAGAAGGTACAAATAATTCATTTAATATTTTAATGAAATTATACTTAATTAAAATGAAAGAAAATTAATCCCAGATCTTCTGCTCATTATAAGTATATATGAGTGTGTATACTTCTTTGGAGATAAAAGAGCAATAACAACACTTTCTCTGTGCACAAAAATACAGTGAGGTCTCAATAAGCCAAACGTTTAAGTATGTGAAATAGGAAATTGGTGAATATCAATTGCTAAAATTAAAAAGTGCTTCAAAAAACTGTTTTAAAACAAAATATTTACAAATTATATCCAAAATTTCAGACACATTATACGAAGCAAACAAAAGTCCGTCCACCAATGCTTGTATATTAAACATACAAAATTTATGAAATTTATTCATATACAGTATTCCCCGGATATAAACACTTTCAAAAACGCTTGCAGGCTAGTCCTAATAAGCAAGGAATTCTTGTATCAAAATCCTATACCTGAAATACCTCGGGTAAAAAAAAAAACTTAAAAAAAATGTGGTGAACAAAGAAGTAATTTGCTGGACCTCCATCTCACTATGGGCCCTTAATGGATTGTTAAAAGAAATGGATCCGCAACAGATTTCATAAATATGTGTAGTCAAGAGTTATATTATAGCATTAAGTAGCTGGCGAATCAGGTCTTTTACTTGCCCGAGACCTGCACCATGTTAGATTAGTAAAACAAATCTACAAATTATGAAATCGGAACATTGATGAATTGTACGTGAATTGTGAAGGAACCAATTATTTAAAATTAATAATGCTTCAGCGAGGCCTGAATTGGATGCGGGGATCAGCGAAATTCGGTGGAGAGGACAACCTCGTATGAGTTGGAAGGAATAAAGCGAGGTAGCTCTGTCATCCATTGGTGTGATCAACTGACGTAGGCGCCTGGAAGGATGTGTTGCAGCAGCCCGAAATCCGTTAGTCGGGTTTTTAATGGTCAATTAAATATGTAAGTGTTAGATGTGTGCACAAGACTTATAAAATTGCACACTCTTGCATTTTTCTCAAGGTCGAATATTGATTGTAGCTGCAAATATAAATAAGTGTGAAGCAAAGATTGAGCACAAAAAAAAACAACTACCCTCGTAATCCATTGTACAACAGTATAGAAGAGAGTTGTGTAAAGAGTACTTCATAGAGTCACAGCGTGCATTTCTTTTTTGCTCTCGGCAACCGAACATCTTCGTCCATGCCAGCATTACCAGTAACTTTTTTAAACTTTTTATTTCTGGGGAAAAACCTTCTTTTACATTACTACTGATATTCATATGGCAATACTGAAAATATAGCTTCAGTAGTAAAATATGGTCTTACAACCCAAAGCATAGTTCCGTTACTTTACAGGCAAACGAGTGCTGTTGTATACATTGAATAAATGAGAAATACACATTTCAGTGCACTCGTAAAATCAAGAACAACAGAAAAGAGTACACTACAGTATTGCATTCGGTGAAGAGTAAGCTATCAGAATCTCTTGTGCACAACTCTAGTAAGTATGTAAGTAGATAACTTTTTTATGGTTGTTTTAGACAAGTGACTCATGTGCGTAAGAGGAAACTAAAAAAAAATTTAATATTGATTAGTCAATCGTGTAACAAGAGAATTCGGTGTATTGCATTCTTCAATATCTTATTTTATTTTAAACTAAATTCTTTTACAACTAATCCCAAGCATATATTTATTTATTTATTTATATTATACTATGCTCAGTCATGCACTTTTATTGAGTTAATATTCGATTTATTGAGCACAATATTTTAAGTGTTCAGATGTAATAATATACGTAATTCAGCTGATTATTCAATATTAATTTTACAGCTGGTAAACAAAAGAGCTGATTGTTTCAACAACATTGTTTTTATTTTTTGTTTGTAGTTGTTGACATTTGAGTTGTCAAATATCAACAGGAAGTGTTTGGAAAATTGTAATATGATCACTGAATGTTTTACTCAGTATTATAAAAACATGCGTATTTATTGCGCAATAATTAATTGAAACTTTATATGAAATATTGAGCTCAATAATAGAGTTTATTGTGATTTACGTGATAAAAGTACATTTCTTAATTTAGAATGGCTGTAATATATCACAATCGCTGGTACCAATCAGACCCAAGAAGTTCACGCTAACAGTCTATCAAAGCACTCTCTAATTACTATGGCACCCTCCTATATCACTATTTCGTTTTCATTGCATAAACCATAAATAAATTGCTTATTTCAATAATACAGCAGTAATTTGAAACATAGTAATTCAGATTGCCTTAACGATATTCTACTTTAGTTAGAATATAGAATTTCATGCCACTTATTTATTAGGGTCTACCCCTTAATGCGTTCATTCAGTGCTCGTGGTTCATGTCAGTGGAAGTTGCCTTTCGAGTTACTTTGATAAAATTAAATGTGGTGTCTTATATTTAAGTGTCTTTTAAACCAAAAGTGAAAAATAAACAACAACTTTATCAAGTTTTTTGAGTCAAATTCTTTGTTTTTTTTCATGTTTTTATATTTTTCGTTTGTCTTATCGTGCCTGAGCTGCTCACATCACTTAATCTGGTATCTAACAGTTGATACTTACCTTTGAAAGTACGACAACGAGTACGAGTATGCAGAACGCTGTAAAAGCACTATTCATGAAGGACTTACAACATTTTTTGTTTTTTGTTTTTGTTTTTTTTTGTAAGATTTCAGTTGATACATCTCTACTTAGCTATTCTTTATAGCTTCTTGCATCGAGATTCGCTTTTACAGATGGAGACAAAAAATATAAAACGTGACTAAAATTCCTTAGATTTTCTTTATATCTTCTTCTTTCTTTCCTTTTATAAGAGTTATTTTTTGAGCCGATTTCTTCCATATATGTACGTATGGATGATACATATGTATACACATAAATATTTTCAAGCGAATGAAGGATGGAAAATTGTGCGAGTATGTTTCAAAAAAAAAAAAAAAATTCTATAAAAATACACCAAAAACTCATTTTAAAAATGATGTAAATGCTGACGCTGATGATGATGTTTAAAGCGTTGGTAATGATGTACGATGATGTATATCTTAACAAGATTGTAATTTAATATGAAATGAAATGAAAAAAAAAAAAAAAAATTATAAAATAAGTCGCCAATGAAGAACAAGAAGAAGATGAAGAAAAATAATCTTCGTAGTATAAAAAGTTTTAATCAACAAATTTCTTTTGAAAAAATATTTGTTGTGAACAAATTACGAATTACGTTGTAAAATTTATTTATTTGTACATTTGTTCACAGGATTCTGAGTAAAATAACACAAAGAAAAATAACCAAGTCCTTAAAATGTACTTTTTAATTTTTTTCTTTCTTTCTTTCTTTATTTCTGGTAGAATAAAAAGTAAACCAAGAAAAATTCTTAAATAAACAATTTATCGCTAATTAGTGTATCATTATTTATGTATTAAATATTTCTAAAATAAAAAGTTGCACCGCTTATTTGTGTCTCTGTAAGTTGGAGCATTTGAAAGTTTTGTAAGAACTAAAATCGGATTACTTAGCCTCAATTTTTAAAAGAAAAATTAAAATGCAGTGTACTCTCTCCAATGGGATCGACATTTTGTCCGCTCATAAGAGGAATCACCAAACTATAAGTACATACATATGTACATTGTACATATTTCTTTAAACACATTTATTTCCAAAACAAAAACATACATATCGCTCCTTTATTGCAACATAGTCATATCTCAAAAAATTAAAAATTTCTAGTTACTTAAGCAAAACGGCTCTTTTAGACCTTCTGTACATGTTGAAAAAAAAAATAACAGTTTTATATCCCAAGCTGAATCGAAGTTATAGCAAAAAGTGTTTGCAGCAATTAGATCGTAGGACTTATGTTTTGAAAACTTAAATCGCATTTTGCCAAGTTCAAGTTTTTTTGAGATATGACTATGTTGCAATAAAGGAGCGATATGTTGACAAGAGAAAATAAACGCAAATGTCATTTATATTTTTGTGAATAAAAGAGAAAAAAGTTTGAAAGGCCTGGGGACTAATCCTTGGAGTCTTATGCGATCGAATACTTACTCGCACGATCGAATTTTTTAGTTCTGGGCTATAAGGTAGTGTTCAGGCTTATTAAACGTAAAGCCAGGGTTCGAGTCCCAGGCCAGACATCAAAATAAAAAATATAAAAAGTATTTTTTCGGCGATTTCTTCTCAGCAGATTTCTGGCAAAAACTCTGAGAGTAAATAAAATTGCCATTAAAAGTTTCTCGAAAATAATCATTCGGAGTCGACTTTAAACTGTAGGTCCTGCCACTTATGTATAAAATTAACACACACAACATAAGTAGTGTGAGAGATTGCGGGCTTCTTGGGGACGATTGCAGTAGATTGTCTAATGGTGAAGGTATGTCACTCGCCATTTTATAGTCACCTAGCAGCAACTTGTTTTCTTCCCGTTCGTATCTTATCTCTTTCCACCTTTCCTAAACCTGCGCAATGCACTGCATGAATGCTGGCTTTATAAAAAAAAAATATGACATCTACAGACCTATATCACAATGAAGTGTTAAAAAGATTAGACAACATTATTGAAATCCTAATCCTAATGTTATATTATAAATCTTTCTGTAAGTCTGTTTTTTTGTTTGTTAGCCAATCACGCTTGAACACCTGGACCGATTTTCTTGAAATTTGGGATATAGATCGGGCTTTTGTCCGTGGAGGTTATAGGCCATAAATCTTTTTAAAATTTTGACCAAAAGGGGGGAGAAAATGAGACAAATGCGGAAAAAATGGTAATAGGTAATTTTTTATGATTTAGCTTGGTTAAGTTTCCCAAATGTTTGTTGGTTTGTTCGTTAGCCAATCACGCGTGAACCCCTGGACCGATTTTCTTGAAATTTAGGATATAGATCGAGCTGTTGTCGATGCAGGATATAGGCTATAAATCTTTATAAAATTTTGACCAAAAAGGGAGAAAAAATGGGACAAATGGGGAAAAAATGGTAATAGGTAATTCTTTACGATTAGCTTGGTTAAGTTTCCTAAATAGCTTTTGGAGGTATTCCGTTTTTAAAGTAGAACCAAAAGGAATCCTAATATGTATTATAAATCTTTCTGTGAGTCTGGTTTTTTATTTGTTTATTAGCCAATCACGCCTGAACGTTTAGACCGATTTTCTTGAAATTTGGGATATTGATCGAGCTTTTGTCGATGCAGGTTATAAGCTATAAATCTTTTAAAACTTTTGAGCCAAAGGGAAAAAAATGGGACAAAGGGACGAAAAATGGTAATAGATAATTTTTTACGATTATCTTGGTTAAGTTTCCCAAATAGCTATTGGAGGTGCTCTGGCGAAAAGGGGCGAAAAACGCATGCAATTTGCATTTATATTTAGGACTATTCAAAAAACTGAGTTGTTTGATAAACCGGTTTCCGAATAATTTGAAAAATTGTATGTTTTAAGAAGCCGGTTTCGAAACCGGATTTTTATTTGCTGTTATTTTTAAAACCCGCGCAACGCCTGGTACAATCTGCTAATAAATAACAAAAAGCTCGACCTAAAGAAAATCGAGATTCAACAATCATAATAAAACAAAAAACTTTACAATTAAAGGAAAGGGCAGAATAAATAAATTCATTCAAAACTACAATAACTTTTTATTTGCAAAAATTAGTTTTTTGTTTTCTGAATTACTTATCACTTTACAAACATATGTTTTTGTTTACAAAAGTATTCAGTGTTGGAAAACAAGTCACAACACTGGAAAAATAATATCGACTTTCAAAATTTCTATCAACTCGAAAGCCATTTTGATCACGACTGCCAGAATTAGGCCCCTGATATGTATTCAACGCGATTTAAAATAGTTCGAAATTTTAGCGACTTTTACCTTTACTTTCAATTTCTTAGAGATACATTTGAAGATCAGTCAGCATTTTAACACTTTCAAGATCGCTATGTAATAAAGAAAATCCTTATTTCTGGCACATTTCTATTTCATATTTTTCCACACTTTCTTGCTTTTCCAGTTCCAAAATGAGCAATCATTTGTTCGTTTCTATTTCTATTTTTTTAATTCTAATTTTTCTTTCTTTTCTTTAATATCTTCTTCCATTTCTATTTTATTTTGTTTAAGTTTTTCCTTCCGCTGATTTACTTCGTCTTCAAACTGTTTTTCCTTCAGTTCAAATTCTTTCTTAAATTTTTTTTCAAATTCAATTTTTAATTTTAGAAATGAATTTCTTTCACTTTGGATCAATGAAAGTTGATCTATAGCGTATTTTAGTGCAGCTCTTTTTAATTATGCTCAGCGTTGCCAGAAGCTTTGAGAAAAAAATCTTTAAATTCAGAAAAAATATCATATTTTATGGAAAAATATCATAATTTTTTAATACAAAATTTAATTTTAAAAAAATATTTCAAATATATTAACAATATATAACACCGTGCGACAGTGAAAATACACCCGAATAAATGCATACTCCACGTTATTCAGTTAGTTGAGTAGATCTCAAAAATACCTTTTTTATAATTCTCGAACCCTCCAAACTTATTTTAGTAGACAAAAAGAGTTCTTTTGTACTTTACGCACAAATTTCTGGATTACTCAAACATTTCTCACCCTACTTTCAAAATTTAAATCTTGTTGAAAAGGCGAGAGATGGACCTTTAAAAGGGTATACAAAAATTTATTATTCGACTTAATAGACTACGATTTTTGATGAGGTAAACTTGGATTTTTTTTTTTGTTAATATTTGTCCGCTCATAGTAGCAAACTTTACTTAAAAAGTATGAAATAAGTGATGACATTCTGAAATTACTGCAGTTATTATGTAAATAGTATAACAGTCGTGTTATATTTTTTATATATGTCATCTCATCAAATGAACTTTTAGCTCAAAAAATTTTAGAATTTTTGATTGTTTATTATAAAATGTGTCAATTTCACGTTAGAGCGACCACCAGAAATTGGCCAATTTTTGGACAAAAGGAAATAATAATATTTGCAAAAAACCACAAATATTAGCCGACTTTTAGTGTCACTCGACTGTTAGACTCCTTAAAAAATAACTTCGGTAAACTTCACTAGGTAGTACAATTAGTACTCACTTGAAATAAAAAAATCATAATTTTTATAAATTAAAAATCATAATTTAAGAAAAAAAAAATCATCCAATCATATTTTGGTTGAAAAATCATTAAAAATGTGATAAAATCATCATTCTGGCAACGCTGATTATGCTGCAAATTCTTGCACTGATTTATTTTTATCCTGCAAACTAGTGTTTCTGTTAGTTCTTTAGGTGAAGATGGTGCGTTTAAATCTGAAGTCTGTGAACATGACGATGAAAGTTGCATGTTGGAGGATTCATCTTCTATGTCTACTGAACCTGTATTTTGTATGACTGGGATTGAGCAGTATTCATCTAGATTTTCAAATAAACTAAATTCTATTTGTTCATCCAATGTACTCTCAGTGACTGGAGTGCTATTAAGTCCAATGTTAGTAGCATACCTATTAAGTAATGAATAGTAATTGTATGAAAGTAATTTGATTACTTTTTTTTTTTGAATGGTGAAATAATGATTACAATTCCGATTATTTTTGGGTAAAACATTTAATAATTGATTACGATTATCATATAATCCAAAAATAATAAGGATTACAGGCGATTAATCTAATAATCGAAATTAATCCGAAACTAATCAAATCGTTTTCAATAATTACTTTCAAATTCCTTTTTAATATTTTATAATAATCAAGAAGAATTATTGAGTACAATATGATTATTTTTATATTATTATTTGGTTTACTATTGAATATTTCAAAATAATCAAAACGAATTTGAATATAATTTATTTACCTTTGGATTACTTTTGGATTCTTTTTGATTATTAGACTAATCGACAGTAATCCTGATAATTGTATTGTAATCATAATCAATTAGTAATTCGAAAAAATTGCTCATAGAATTATATAATCATTACGATTATTTTTGAAAAGTAATGTAATTGATTACTAATCGTAATCGTATATTTCAAAGGGGAATTCGGGAGTTTTAATCTCAAAAATGTTGTGTAATTCTTCGTAAAATCGACACATTTTCCTTAATTTTTCTGAAAAAGGAAAATATTATAATTAACGATGAACATATAGTATGTCAAGAATTTTTATGTTATTTCATTAAAAAAAAGGTTATCTTAATTTTTAAACAAAAACATTTTTTTAATTTATTCATATTATTAATACCATTTACAAAGATTTACAGCAAAAAAAAATTCATTTTGATCAAAAAATAAGAAATAATTTAGTATAAACCATTAATACTCAAATATTTCATTGTCATAAAACTCTTTTCAAAACGTTGTAATTTTTTGTTTGTTTTCCTCCATGAAGCCGAAAATTGTTGCAATTTTTTAAATTCGTTTTCAAAATGTTTAAATATTGTTACGGGTCCATTTGTGTATCTATAAAGGCCAAATCTTCTACATGACCATGGTCGACATTTGTTCAAATTTCACAGTTGGTATTATATTTCGATGTTCTAAATGCCCATGTTCTTTTTTAAGGATATGCTGTAAAAAAAATGGTTTTTCAATTTTTTGTTCGAGGGTGTTTGTAATAAAAATGCCGAATTAACATATTTTAATCTTTAGTCGATTTAATTAAAAACGGGTCTCAGTTTTTTTTTAAATTCCCGCAAGTTCGCGTTTTGAAAAAAAGTGCACTCGTAAAATCAAGATCAACAGAAAAGAGTACACTACAGTATTGCATTCGGTGAAGAGTAAGCTGGTAGAATGTCTTGTGCACACCTCTAGTACATACATAGCAAAACGATTGCTTACCTTGTCCTGATGAGACACCTTCATCGGCTTTAAGCAAACCAGCAATAGTCGACTTTCTCCAAGTCTCAGCTCTGCTGTAATTTGATTTCAGGTTTTTAACTTTCCACTGAACAATGTCCCAAGATGTATCGATGTGGCCTTCTAAAATATTTACAGATGTAATTAAAATTTCAATGAACAATGAACTTACTTTAAAATCTTGTCGTTCTTGTAAATATTCGAATAATTGCTTTATTTCGGGACAGTCCATCTTTTATTGTTTAATTTTTCGCGTTTTATTTATTGTTTTACGTTTGTGTTTTCACTCATTTTTGCTTTCAAATATTTGGCGCACAATTTACAGTTAGTTTTCACAAGTTTTATATTGATCAAGTTTATATACTAGACCTTTTTTCATGGTAATGCTAATAAAGCGTTGTATATTTCAAATAAATGCATTTTGTTGTTGCGTTGATGTAAATAGTACTATTTATAATATACTAACCCAACTTATCAAGAATACAAGGGTACTTTACTACCAAGAGTGAAAACCGCTAATATAATTTAAAAAATTTTAAAAATTTCTGTATTTACAGTAAGACCCCGCTTAACGCTGTTTCAATATTACGCGGTAGTATTGGGATTCCACGAAACGGCAATCCACCATTCAAAAGCTGTGTTCTATATAGCGACAGTGGATGCTATTCATCTTTTTTAAGGCTCTCTTGTTAGTCTGTCCAGAAAAAAAATTCCAACTGTATTTTCCGAAGTCGCAATCACAGTACGAACGCATTTTTCCAATTGCCTTGCTTAACGCTGTTTCGTTTAGCGCTGAAACTTATTGGAACGTAAGGGGGTCTTACTGCATATACAACACTCAAGACAGCAGGGTTTTTATCTTTTTGAGGTTCCCCGTTTTATGGAGTAGTCAACTCAGATAAGAAGAAAAAATATAAACAAAAAGTAGTGCTACCACACTGTAAGTTTAAATAAACAAAAACTAAAAATTCCTTACAAAATTTTTTGGTACTGAAGGAAGTGTCCATATTGTAGGTGTCCGCTTAAGAGGGGTGTCCCTTAGGATAGAGTAGATATTGTTGCAGGCTTTAGAATTATATTTCACGAAGCCTAAACATTGTCAGAGAATCAAGCTATTAGTTTTCCAACACTATCTCACATATCAGCAGAAACTCTAAATTAAGTATAACTACAATTACGGACCTCCACTAAATTCACTGACTCTGTGAGAAACGCCCATCAGCGATGGATTCCGATAGCCAGAATAATACTGTGGAAATGTTACAAATAAAGACCGCCGAATAGCATGACGGGTACAAAAGAACCAGTGGACAAATAATACAGAAAAACACAACTGCAGCATTGACAATATTAGCCGTAATTGGATTAACACTATTTGTACCACGATTTTGTGTATACCTATTCCGACCAAAAGGTGTCTTTTGACACCTTTGCGTTTGGATGCAAATAATTATTAAAAGATGTCCTATTCCTATTGTTTCCAAACAACAATCGAATATAAAGATTTAATGTACCGACAATTTTTGGCATTTTCGAAAATTTGCTGAACAAAATTTCACAGAATTTCCATGGCACGGCATTTCGCAGAATTTTCAATTGCACAGAATTTCCATGGCTTAGTATTATAATACGAAGAGGATAAAACCTAAAACAATTTATAGTTCAATTCAAATGTATTTCATGTGTAGTTTCTTCATAATTTTATTTCTCGCTGTAAGAAAAATCGTAAAGGTGTCAAAAGACACCTTATGGCAGCAATAGGTATGTATATCATGTACGATTATACTGATCCAGGATGAGTTGGAGGAAAATGATAACGCTTAATAAATTTAACAATTATTATATGAAAAGTCAAAACATTAACTACATGCATACATAATTGCAACCCTTCAGTCAGAATTACGGCCTAGCTTCCCACACCATTTATGTTGTGTGCGTAAATTTTAAAAATGAGTGGCAGGACCTACAGTTTAAAGTCGACTCCGAACGACATATTTTTTGAAAAACTTTTCATGGCAATTTTATTTACTCTCAGAGTTTATGCCACAAATCTGTTGAGAGGAAGTCGCCAAAAAAATATTTTCGTTTTGATGTCTGACCTAGGTTTTGAAATCGGGCCTTACCTCTAATAAGCCAACACACTACCTACTAGACCACGGCGACTTTTAAACATTAACTGAGAAAAAATTAATAAATTTCAAGTTAAAATTTTAAAAGGTGTCTTTTAACCGCTTTGGTAGAAATAGTGTTAACTGATAATGTGAACGAATGGAGAATACTATCAGGTACATCATTTGAATCTAACTGTACAGCATTGAAACAGAGATTGAAAATGAGACTAAGTGATGAACGAAAGTCAAATCAAATCCACAGGCTTCGTTTGCCGCAAATATCAGCTTCTGGCAAAGATGGACAATAAAATGTTTAAAGGAGTAAAAGAGATATCCATTTAGGATACCAAAGCCAGAATAAAAGCAAAGGAACATGAGACGAATGTATGAGACAAGTGTCCATGGAAATAAGATACCAGCTCTGTTGATGAAATACCTAAAGTGAATTTTGTTCCTTAAAAGCTGATTTTTTTAAGAGTTGACAATATGCGATGTAAAAAGTAATAGAAACATAAGTTGGATGACATCTACTTTTATCCACTTCACATTATGCTACAAGCAGACAGGCGTATGCTGAAGAAAGCTTCTTTGAAATAAAGTTGAAGGGGTGCAGGTAGCTTTCTTCTTCCGTGGAGAGTAAGGCAAACAACGGTACATATCCTTGCACTCGGGATCTTTGCTTAGGAATCTAATTCTACCACTACCACAAAGGGTCGTGGTTTCACTTTTCGCCGGAGGCTCTGGTCTGTGACACACTTAGGCCTACTCAGTTCGGAATAATTAGACATAACTTGTAATCACATTGTAATTAATAAAAAAAGAATTATTTTTCGATCGTAATTTCTTTATTTAAATAATCGGTTTTTACTTATTCCAATTAATCCTTTGTTTATTTTTTAACAAAGGTCACTCTTTCGGTCCTCTCAGCTCTTCGAAAGCTGGATTCGCTCATATTGATATTTGACTTTACAACATTTTTGAGAGATTCAGAGAGAAAAATTACTTTTTACGCACAGTTCCGCTCGATTTCATTTAATTCTATGTTCTGTCCGGATATATATTTTACATATAAAGTTGAATTGTTTAAAGGATTCGTCAGGCGGGCAAGATTTTCCGGTCAAAATTTTTCGAAATTGAAGAATCGTGCTGTAGAATACAGGGTAAATCCAGGTTAAGGATTTGATTTTTGACTTAACCTTACGAGGTATCGGGTTTCTAATAGTTTCTCACTTTCTTACTACGGATACAAATGCACTGATTTAAAAATGTTTTTCTCTTTATATTGTACGATTAGTAAGTACAGTGTAACAGACCATAATATGTGAACGCACACATGTTTAAAATACCATTATTGTCATTCCCCCGACATTAGAAGGCATCTTAATAACCTAAGTAATGGATAAAAGAGAATTTAAAATTTTGTAAAATATGCCATCCTTAAGTTAATCCAACTCGAACCGAACATTCACTTCAGACATATATGAACATATGTACATATATGCATGTATATATACATAGATATGTACAAATACAGACCAGAAAAAATACTTACATAAGACACACGTGAAGGGGACACACAAATACATGCCACACAGCAAATGTAGATTATGTAGGCATATTCTAAACAAAAGGCATCATGGAGTTTCATTCTGTTTTATACACTGAAAAAATTGTTGAGTTAACATTCAGATTTATAAAATTATAGTTTTCTGTACACTTGTTGTACACTACATGGCTATGCATATAAGACACACAAACAACAACATTGAAAACAAGTTGTTTATATTTTTAAATTATTCCCGAAGGCCTTCATCCTCCTTCGAGAGCATTCATCACACTATTGATCCAGCGATATAAAAGGCAAGACATAGGAGCAATAACGAAGTTTGTTATTTGCAGTGAGAATTCAATCAATTGTGTGTGAAGACACGAGATCGAGCTATAATTCAGTCAGACTTGTGTGCAGACAAGTTTCGTGTGAAAGAAGAATAACTAACAAGTGTTGTTGTGTACGTGGAACAAGTTCGAACAGTGGCACAAAAGATGTGCCGATTATAAAGAGTGTAACTGAAATTTATCACTTATTTATTTTTATTTTATTTGCAATCTACGAACTCATATTTTTAACATTTTTAAAAGGTAAAAAAGTAACAATATATTGAGCTAGTGATTGTTGTCAACAGGTTGTACTTTAGTAACCATTTTCAATTGTGCACTCAATACAATGAAACGTATTTCAGCAAAATCATAAACAAAATTTACTCAACGATTTGATAAATATTGCTACGAAAATGGAAACCATGGTGTGTACCATGGTTTAACATTAAATCCATTAACAAAAGTTACACAAACAAATACAATGAACTTGTTACAAGTAAACCAACCATCAGTATGAGGGAAAAGAGAGGATAAGCAGCGTTGCCAATCACTTTTTTTTTAATTGTATTACTGAAAAAAAACCTCTTTTACTTGTTTTCTATAAAATTACCAACATTTTTAAAATGTACACCGGAGCCCGTTGCCCACTTCTGGTGGTTACTAATAATATAATGGTGGGACTAATAAAAATTATTTTATTTAAAAATGTGAATGTTTCCTGTTTTTAACCGAATTTAATGAAAAAAATTTCAATTTAATTTTTTTCTAGAAAACAAATTTAAGGAAAATTTATTCGCATCTCAAAAAACTTAAAAGGAAGGGAAAACTTGGCAAATGGCAACGCTGTAGACAAGTCAGCGAACGCAACGCAATGAAGTCGCGATAGAGTTCTTTAGAAAAGGAAAACACAAACATTCTACTTCAAGAATGTTCATCGGACTGTTTACGTGGGCATATAAAAAGGCAAGACAAAGCAGGCAACGAATAGTATTAGATTCGAATAGGATAAGTACTATTTAAGAACGTAGTTGTAAGTGAACATGTAAAATAATAATAAATATTGTTTCGTTTTTACCTTTTAAAAACGTTAAAAATATGAGTTCGTAGATTGCAAATAAAGTAAAAATAAATTTGTGTTTGATTTTAATAAATTCTTTATTATCTGCACAGCTTTTGTGCCACTGTTCCAGCTTATTCTACGTATACAACGATAAATTTTGCAATATGTGTTTCTTCGTGATAATTCTATGCTTACAACCTCTTTTGTAAGCAACATCACTTGTTAGTTATTAATCGCTCACAACCTTTTTGTAAGCACAACACTAACAACGGCTTCCTTCAGACGCAACTTGTCTGCACACTACCGATTGATTTATTGCTTCAACCAACGTAATGTTATTATACACGACTAGCTTAATTCACACTTCGAATGCAACGTGCCGTCTGCACACACGACTGATTCAACTCAAACTCTGAACTCTGAATCCACGATAGATTTTAATTCTCAACCAACGTGACGTCGTCTTACACGATTCAATTCAAAACTCTGAACTTTGAATCCACGATAGATTTTAATTCTCAACCAACGTGACGTCGTCTTACACCATTCAATTCAAACTCTGCCCAGCTCACTTTAACTTGCCTTTTATATTACTGGATCATCAATGTGATGAATGCCCTTGAAGGACGATGACGTCCTTCGGGAACAATCTAAAAATGTAAACAACCTATTCTTATTTTTGTTGTTTCTTGTTTACATTCGAGCAGGTAGATTAGTTGTTGTTGATTTATTTGTCTATCCTATTTTATACTGCACATTGTTGTTTCTTGTTTACTTCTTTGTTCCCTTCATGTTGTTGTTGGTTATTTACGTCTTTTCATCCTTTATTCTTGTTTATTCATCGATCTTGTAAACAAGAGCTTTATTTTTGTTGGTATATTTTTTACTCATTCATTGATCACGTGAACAGTGCGCTGTTTTGTTTTTAGAGCTTTTGTTTATCATTTTATGCATGATCATTCTGTTGTTTTTGGAGCTTTTATTTATTATTTTAACAACACCATTTCCATTTTCGTAACAATATGAAATGAAAAAAAGCAACGAGTAGTAAGAATTCAGACGGTCTTGTGTAAAGACGCTTAGCATATGAAGTAAGCAGTCGCGGTTCGAAGTTCAAAAGAATAATCTGATAGGCTGCATATTGTTGGGATTGATGGTTATGGCATTTTCATATTTCATATTTTTTCAAAACAACAATTCTCTTTTCTTATTAGTTAGAATTCTTCCTTTTTTATCCGCTCTTTTAAGGTTACAAACGTCGATAAGCACAAAGTTATAAATTTTTTTTGGTATATACTATGTATTTGACTTATTTATTTTAATTTCACATAGATTTTATTTATAATATTTTCCATTTGACATATTTCAAATCACGTACATCATAAATATAGCATCCAAACAATTATCACGAATTTTTTATAAGTTTAATTTAAGTACTTAATCAAATTATTGCATAATTTCGGGATGTTGTAAAAACAAATAACAAAAACTAATAAAAACAAAACAAAAATTCAAGGTCAAAAAATATAAAAAAGCTTTAGTCTACACTGCAGCGCCCTCTGTTACCAACTTGCCATCATTTAAACAACCCTGTTTATGTCATCAGGAATGGGAATTACTGATCGTCATACATAAACAGTTCTATAAAAAAAACTACCAGAAAAGTTTAGTTTAATGGACTCTAAAAGAGTTCCTGCAAAAGGAGTTTTAAATTGAATTTAGTTTAATTACACTATGCGACAATTAAATTCATACATTTTTTATATTTCTCGAACCCTCCAAAGTTTTTTTTATTTGACAAAAAACTGTTTTCTGAGACTTTACGTACAAATTTCTGGATTACTCAAACATTTCTAACCAGATTTCCCAAATTTAAATGTTGTTGGATAGGGGAGAGATGGACCCTTAAAACGGTGTACATTTATCTACTATTCGACTTAATATTTTATGAGAATTAATGAGGAAAATGCTAATTTTCTTCATAGTTTTACCAATTTGTCCGTTCATAGTAGCAAACTTTACTTAAAAAGTATGAAATAAGTGATGACATTCTGAAAGTGCGTTATCTTGTGAAGAGATTCACACTTCGTTTGATCAAATCGGACAAAAATTTCTGTAGTTATTATATTTTCTATATATAGGGATTATTTAAGAGCTATAAGAAAATTTTTCAAAAAATGTTGACCGCGACTGCGCCTCAAATGATCCATCCGCTTAGTCCAATTTTGTCATACTGTGTTTCATGTGTTTTTTATTTTTTTTGAAAAATTTTCCTATACCTCTTTATATGTCTTCTCATCAAATGAACTTTTAGTTCAAAAATTTTCCGAATTTTTGATGGATCTGGATAGTTTATCACAAAATGTGACAATTTCACGGTTCAGCAGCCACCAGAAGTTGGCCAATGTTTGCGCAAAGAGAAGTAATAATATTGGGGAAAAAAAAAACAAATATTAGCCAACTTCTGGAAGTTGTGTTAACGTAAAATTAGCATTTATGAGAAGACATATATAAAAAAGATAACACGACTGTTATATTATTTATATAATAACTACAGTAATTTGTATAAAATTTTTTTAAATGATGCATAAGAGAACAGACTTTAAGAATGTTATCACTTATCCTATATTTTTTATTAAACTTCGCTACTATGAATGGCCAAACTAGCAAAAATATGAAAAAAATTCGAATATTCCCAGTTTATCTGATCAAATCTCATAGAATATTAAGATGAATAATAGATATACATATGTATACCGTTTTAAAGTTGTATCTCTACTCTCTCCAACAAGATTTAAATTTTGAAAACCGGGTTAGAAATGTTTGAGTAATTCAGATATTTGTGCGTAAAGTCAGAAAAAAGAGTTTTTGTCAAAGAAAACAAATTTGGAGGGTTCGAGAAAAATAAAAAAAAAAATATTTTTGAGTTCTACTCAATTAACTGAACAGCATGGACTACGTAGTTACTCGGGGGTATTTTCATTGTCACACCGTGGTATTTAAGTATTAGCTTCATTAAGCCTTCCTACTTTTAAATTTAAATAAAATAGAGTATGTGTGGTATATGACCGGAATCTTTTATGCGTTTGAAAGATTAAATGATGCTGTAAATTAGGATGGAAGGCAAAAAAATTCTTGAAAATTTAAGTTCACCTTTTAGAGCGTTCAACTTTTGTTCACGTTTTTTGTCAAATCAAATAGAATAGTCAATGCAAAAAAAGTGTTCTGGAGTGTTCGCGTTCCTGGATATTAGGCAGGTGAATTTATTTACTCTCGCAATGTGTTATTAGTGATTGAAATAAAGAAATAGATATTGTTTAAGTATTTTTCAATGAAATTTTTCTGAGTGTACAAATGCATATGTGTGTTGCAGGGTTTTCTGAATCAACAAATTTTGATCAATTAATTTATAGGCCTTTTTACAAATCACTTTATATTTATTGCTCAACAAAATGTTTAGGCCGGACCATTTTTTGCGTTTGTTTATAAAATTGTAAATAAAATGTAAATGATTTAAATGATGAAATATGAAATGCATGTATGCGGTTCTAAAGAGAAAAAAATATATGCCAATATGTACTATTTCTTGAGAGAGGCCCTTGGGTAGGCCATTTGAATGAAAACATTGGTAAGAATGAATGAACATAGTTTCTGTAGTAGTTACAGTTGCATGAGTGAGGAATTTAATTATAATCCCTGAAATTAAATATTTATGTTTGGGATAATGTAACTATTAAGAGAAATGTAACAGTAACAATAAATTACATGTATTTAATGCTAAACTAAAATGAAAAGAGAATAAACAAACTCTGTAAAATGAAAAGGCTTGAGTCTTCTTCAAATACAAAAATTTTTTAGTAAATGTTTTACTTTTCCTATTTACTCTTGGCTATTGTATGTTGACAAATAATCGTTGTTGCATAGAAAGTAAAATAAATTTAAATTTCAAATGCAAATATGTATGCACGAACAAAATAAAAATAAATCGAAAATCTTTTATTAGTAAAATTAAAATTGAAAATTCAACAAGTATTTCAAAACAAGTGCACAAATGAATAAATAAAAAAATATATTTACATACATACATACCTATATCTATGTATATCAATATGCATGTACATACATATGTATATGCACAAATGACATCAAGCAACAATTAAGAGAATAAAATAAACTCAAGTAATAAAAACAGTTTATCAGTTAAATTTCCTTTAGTTTATACTAAAGCCCAGTGGTAAAACTTAAATTGTTTCGGGAAATAACAGCAAACTGCATACATACATACGTATATGGGCAGTTGCTCCCATTGTGTGATAATTTTTGCTACAGTGTGCTCAAGAAATTAAACTTTTTAAATTATTTTTATTGTCGATACGTGAACAAAGAATACAGAAATAACATAAAGTTTAAAATATCGTTTTGTTTTTCATAATTTCTCATAGGATTTACATCCATAAAACGATATCCTTTATGGAAAGATAAATTCAAATAGAAAATGCGAATTCAAATAGAAATAAATCTGTTAATATTAAGATTTTAACTAGATGACCCGTGAGAATATTTCGCACCGTTAGTTGCAATTTTTGTAACATAAAATGAGAATAATTAATAGAAATTTTATTAAAAGTATAGAAATATTAGAAATCATAAGAGGTAATGACATCATCATCATAGAGGTAATGACATGATCATCGTTAACTTTTTGCCCGTACGAGTCCGCACTCGGGAAAAAACCACGTATAACTGCCCATGTGAAAAGAGCGGTACTGGTAAATGCAATCCTACCTTTTGAAGGGTTTGACCTTGTGCTTTGTTTATCCTCATAGCAAAAGCAACTTTCACAGGGAATTGTTTCGCGTCATTCGGAATGGCACAGTTGGATCAGAAGGTGTAAAGTTGATGTGATATGCTCTCCCAAGTTTGTTACGATTAGCCTGGTACCATTTATTAACCCCTGTTTAGCATTAAGATTTCTGGTTAACATTATAATTGCATTTCAAATGCACGTTATTTATATTCTTAGGTTGCACGTTATTTTTATTCTTATTTTTCTTAAAACCTTTTTAACTGTTAAATATCAGCTGACACTATATATATGTATATATTAAAAGACACCGTATTACTACACTTCATAAAACAAACTATCCCATGACAATAACTACATTATCAAAATGGCTTTTACAACTTTCTATATTATTATGTGGAATAGCATTATAATTAAGCGACCCTGTTTATCGCACTTGATCTAACAACTACTCTAAAGTATTGCCAAAACAGCTTTTTACAACTTAATATGCATGTTATGCATAACTGACTTAGTAATAAACGGCATTATAGTAAATAGCGGTATTGCCAGAATGGATTTTAATACATACTATATTATGTAGAACTGCATTGCTATTAAGCGACCCTGTATTACCACACTTGAACAAAAACATATAATCATAATGACAACAGTATTATTATTCAGTTCTGTATAAAATATAAATTTTATCAATGAAAATATTAATTTTTCAATTTCTAATTATTTTTCGTCATTAATGTTAGATATAAGCTATAAAATGAGATATCGTTCATTAAAATTGATGCGATGGTAGGGGAGATATTTGCAACCGACAAAAAAAGTGCTTTAGAAATAATATATATGATGATTAACAAGAAAATTTTTTTAAATTTATTGCAAGTACAACTTTTAGTATTAAACGCTATTAGCTATTGAATTTAAAATAATCTCCCAACAATCAAATTTCCCCGCTTCTATCGTCTGGTCAACACGATTTTCGTATATCTCGTTCATCGCCAACCAATATGTTGGAACCCACCTTAATTGTTAATGGGATGAAATGTTTCAAATAAAATTCAGACTGTTGTGAAATACTCTGATTGTAGTAAAAATATTCGATAAAGTTAAACATAAACTTCTATTGAATAAATTGTTACTTATTGGCTTTAGAGGCTATCATTTGGGTCCTCGGTTGATTTGCGTTCTAAGGTGTTTATGTATACTATTGACGTTAAAATACTGTTACGTTTTTACATATTTAAAAATTTTTAAAATATGCAATATTGCAAACAAAATAAATATGCGTTTAATTTCAGTTAAATACTTTATTGTTCGCACTACTTTTATGTGCCACCATTTATGTCTTGGCGTATACAACAATATTTGCTTGTTTACTATTCAATATTTTACTCTTATCGCGTAACCAATAACAACGTAGATCTTTACAACGGCGATCGTCAAACCACGAATGTTTTCTTCACACGCAACGTGACTTCACACAAGACTGACTGAATACTTACCACTGGTTGCCTGCTTTGTCTTGCCTGTTTATATACCCACGTAAATAGTCTGACGAACATTCTTGAAGTAGTTCTATTTGTTTTTGTATTTTATTCACATTGTTTGCTGTTGCGTTCTCTTACTTTTTTCCCATATAGATGGTTTACTTGTAACAAGTTCGTTGTATTTGTTTGTGTAGCTTTGTATATCGTTTTAATGTTAAACGCTGTTACACCGTTTCCATTTTTGTAACAATATTTTTAACGATTTTAATGAATTTGAATTACTTCGTGCCGTGAGTGGCCCAAATTCAGTTTGTTAGAATTGAATATTAAACGTGTAAAAATATGACATTTTTTAGAAACACTAAGATTGATATCTTCTATTGGATTCAAAATACTGTATCGTATAAAGTTCAAACTATTTTCGATCTTGGCATACTGTTGGATCGCAAACTCAACTTTCGTTATAAAATAACAATGACGGTAAATAAAGGATTTGGCATACTTGGATGCATGAAACGCTGGTGGAATAGAGAATCATCAATCTTATTTAACAAAATTATTATTCATATATGTATATCACTTGTTTGACTTATCCTTGAGTATGATTTTATTATATTGAATGGAATCATTGAAAAAAAAATAATTTTTATATTTCCGGCTAGGTGGTCTTGGTTGAAACTCCTACGAATTACCGCCGTATCATAGTAGACTTGCTTTGATTAAACTACCAACTCTTAAAAGTCGTCAATCCATGCTGAGTACTCCATTTGTTTTAGGTTTATTTTGTCGAATAAAACAAGTTTTGAGGGTTCCAGAAAAATAAAAAAGTATTTTTGAGTTCTACTCAACTAACTGAACAACGTGGACTATGTAGTTACCAGTGGTGTTGTGCTAATTTTTTTTAACGGAACGCGTGCCGGACTACTGTTCATGGTTCGAAAAAACAAGCAGGTTCATTCCGGTTCGGTTCCGGTTCGGATTCGGTTCAAAACCTTGTTCATAAAAATGCATGTAAAAATTCGTTAAAAATTAGAAAAAAAAAAAATTCACCACATCTTTTTAAATTGTTTTTCAATTCTCGTTATCAGAAATCATTTTTAGTTCCAAGACGCGTTTCTGTCCAAAATAGAAGTACCGGAACGACGTTCCGGAGCGTTCCGCCTCGACAACACCACTGGTAGTTACTCGGGTGTATTTTACTCTGTCACACCGCGTTATATTTATGAAGTCGCCATAGTCTAGTAGGTAGAGTGTTGGCTTATTACACGTAAAAGCCAGGGTTCGAGTCCCAGACTAGACATCAAAACAAAAATACAAAAAAAGTATTTCTTCTGCGATTTGCTTTCAGCAGATTTCTGTCAAAAACTCTGAGAGTAAATAAAACCTGCCATGAAGAGTTTCTCAAAAAAAATCTGTCGTTCGGAGTCGACTTTAAATTGTAGGTCCTGCCACTCATCTATAAATATTAATGCACACAACGTAAGTGGTGTGAGAAACTAGGTTCATAACTCGGACTGATTATGAACTAATTATGTAGGTATTATTTAAATTGTTAGAAAGTTTTTCTTTTCGCTATATTTGAATAAAACTCTGTGTTTTGTACATTTCCAACCAGCAAGGATGTATTTATCTATTGACTTAATGATCTACAAAATAGTTATCTTTTTAAAATATATTTCAATAATGGAATCTATTAATATCTAATGTTCGAAAGTAATTCCAATTTTAAGAAATATATCTTTTTCAATCCTATATCTAACGTTGCAAATATTTTATTCAACACTGTACATGTACAATATACATCGAAAGCGCATATACATACATATATGACACATGTTTCTATGTGTTGAAAAAAAGGTATAACATTCATTTTTATTAAATATGCTTATTGTTGCAGTCACGTAAACGCCTGATATTTCCAACAAATCCTTAAATGCATTCGCTAGCGTTTAACGAATGTATAAGTTGTTCAGTTGTTTGTTTTCTTGACGCTGCTGCCACTCCGTCTGTTTTACCATTTTGTTGTAGAAGATGACTTCGTCCTGTTTTACGATGTCGTATTGACTTTAATTCGTTAATTTTACAGTAATTCAATTAAATACAGACGCCGTACTGTCCGACTGGTTCCGTATGGTATATATTAGTATGTATGTATGTAAGTATATATGTGCGTATAACAAATTCCGTAAATGCTTGCAAAGGAAAACAAAAAAAATGTATTCTCTGTTATTGCACGACATACATATGTTGGATGAATGCTTGGCCACCGTAGCAATGTGGCATATAGAATAACAGTAACAGAAAAAAGGTGAACACAATAGACGAAAGAAAAGACAAAAATCAGACTGGGCGAAAACATTGGACATTCATGCCAACACACAGCGGTCGAAAGTTTATCATCACAGACATTAACAACCCAGTTGACAAAATCTTCACAAATCATTAGGCTTTATATTTTAATCCTATTACTGTTTAATTTTGTTCTGCAAAAATTTTCATTGCCTACTTAATTAATTTCCAAGGAAGACGAGTATACTCGTCATAATCACAGTAAAATATTTTTGACTTAAAACCGAACATCGCATGTTCATTTTTTAGAATATACGCATAAAATAGATGTTTTGTGACGGTATTTCACCAGGATTTGTGACTTGAGCTTAATACAAACTATTGTTGCTAAACTAACGATTGACATAAAGTGCACTCTTTTTAAAACCTTTAATTTTACCTTTGTCAGTCCAGAAATTACAGGAAATTTATTTAATTACTAGCAGATTGTACCCGGCGTTGCGCGAAACCGGCTTCTAAAAAAATGCAATTTTTCAAATTATGAGGAAACCGGTTAATCAAACAACTCTTTTTTTTGAATACTCTAAGTCCTCTAAATGCATGCAATTTGCCCGTTTTTCGCCCCTTTTCCCTTTTTGGACCCCTTTTGGTCCAACTTTTTAAACAGAACACCTCCAATAGCTATTTGGGAAACTTAACCAAGCTAAATCGTAAAAAGTTATCTATTACCATTTTTCCCTTTGGTTCAAAATTTTTAAAAGATTTATAGCCTATATCCCAAATTTCAAGAAAATCGCTCTAGATGTTCAAGCGTGATTGGCTAACAAACAAAAAAACAGACTTACAGAAAGATTTATAATATATATTAGGATTAGGATAACCTGCACTCAATTTGCCAGTTTTCAGCCTCTTTCCCCCTTTTGGGACCCCTTTTGGTTCTACTTTAGAAACGGAATTCCTCCAAAAGCTATTTTGGGAAACTTAACCAAGCTAATCGTAAAAAATTACCTATTTCCATTTTTTCCTCATTTGTTCCATTGTTCCCTTTTGGTCAAAATTTTAAAAAGATTTTTAGTCTACAACCTGCACCGACAAATTTCAAGAAAATTGGTCCAGGAGTGATTGGCTAAGGAACAAACCAACAAACATTTGGGAAACCTAACCATTTTTTTTCCCCATTTTCCCCCTTTTTGGTTAAAATTTTAAAAAGATTTTTAGCCTATAACCTGCACCGACTAAAGCTCGATCTATATCCCAAGAAAATCGGTCCAGGCGTTCAGGCGTGATTGGCTAACAAACAAACAAACAAAAAAACAGACTTACAGAAAGATTTATAATATATATTAGGATAACATAACTTCGCTATGTCTCCCTAAGACGACTATACTCGACTTTATACGAAAAATTTTCATTTCGCTCTGGTATAAATAGTTGTACTCGACATAAGCAGTTAAAAGGTAAAAATTGCCGCTTACTAAAAAATCAAAGCAAAATCTAGCAGAGATCAGCAATGAGTATTCAAAAAGATTAGTAGAATCGAATCATACTTACGATTTCTGATAATTAAACGCTTTTATACTTTTTCTAATATTATACTCATATTCCAATTTTAAAGTACTCATCACACTTAACAACTTAGCACGTATGATGTTGTTGATTTCGACACTCCATAACTCAACAAGAATCACAAAATAAATACGATTCACTATACGGTTGTGCGTTTGCTTTCCTTGCTGTTTTCGGCTGTTTTTTTTTTTTTTTTTTTTTTGTAAATGCAACAATTACTAATTCTGTAAATTTTAAAGAACGGTTCGAGTACCTAGAATCAAATATAAGTATGAATTTGTGGCTTATGAATCAAACACATTTCAAATGGTATGAGTTTGATGTCAACGTTGTACTTATACTTATAAATCAACGTTGTAGTGAGTACGAATGAATCAAAGTAGTTAACTTTCAATATTGTTGACTCACTTATAATCAAAATTGCTGATCTCTGATCTACAGCAAAGCAGCATATTTATTGTGACAAGTTAATGCTCTATATATGGTAGGCAGAAATCAATTATGATTTGCTAAAATCGACCTTGAGTATGACAGAAGACTTTCACAGACAACAATTAACTCGATCGAGCGTTGATAGATAAACAACCTGAATATGCAACCAGGCATGCTCGGCCATGTAGTAGAGTGCTGGTCAAAAAATATTTGAAAATCATTGAATTCGAAATTTTAAGTCACCTACCACATTTGAAAAATTTCAAACTCACAAGGTCAATTGGGTTGATGATTTAACAAACCATCATTCAGAAAATAGAACGCAAGTAGAAGCGTATGTACTAAAAATTAAATTGTAACTTAAATTCTAGAAAGAATGAATAAACGGAAGAATAAGAAGTCGGACAACTGCGAAATAATCACATATAAACTCAGAAGTAAACGTACATACATGTATGTATGTATATAATTACGTACATAGTTTGTTTTTATTGTATTTATTTACTTCCTCAGCTTGTGAGCAGAAAAGTGTGAAGTTAATAAATTTATTACTGCACGAATAAATGTTTTTTTTTTTTGCGGCAAAAAGAGCAAATAAGTTTTTAGCTTCACTTCTCTCTCTCTCTTTCAGACTGGTTTCTTCTCACAATGTTATGCTTTTTGCAATTTTGTAGGAATAATTTTGTGTTCTGATCACTAGTGCTCAACTATTAACGGTGTTTTCGTTTCTACCAAAAAATGTGCATTTTGTTAAGGTAAAATGCAATTTTGCGTTTCTTTCTTTCTTAAAACTCTAAAAGGATGTTATGTTTTATTCTAAATAATTCACACTTGCCAATGGTGGAGGGCATTGCATTTTATGCCCTGTATAAATCGAGAGTGCTGATAACGCCCTGTAAACCAGATGCCTTTTGTTTATTTATAGGGCTACCAGATGAAATTTTAAAAAGTCGTCTGATATTGTTATCCAATTTGAAGTTAATTTTTCATTGTTTTGTTGAGTAACCTTAAGAAAACATTGCATTATTAAAGCTACATGATCAGCAATATAAAAATTGGATTCAATATTAGAACAGTTTTAAAATATTTCTTTTTTTTGGTTATAATAAAAAGCTCTCAAAAATAAATTTGAAAAATTAGTGATCTGGCAACACCTTAAACAAATCAAAAATACAACATATTTTTAGATCTATTGCTGCATTTATTTTATTTTCGAAAATTTAAAGAAATCAGTTAATAAATTCATCTTCGTTATCTGATGAAGAAGAATTACTAGTCTAGTCTTTAGTCTAGTTTTTAGTCTAGTTTTTAGTCTACTCTTTAGTTTAGTCTTTAGTCTAGTCTTTGGTCTAGTCTTTGGTCTAGTCTGTGTCTAGTCTATAGTCTAGTCTATAGTCTAGTCTGTAGTCTAGACTAGACTATAGGGCTGTTCAAAAATTTTTTTAATGCACCTTGTAAGAGAATGACATTTGCTTTGTAGAAAAGAAAACACCATATGTTAGAACAATGTTAAAATCTTGTACAAAAAAGCTCTAAAAAAATAATGTTGAAAAAATAGCGATCTGGTAACACCTATTTCATATTTACATTTTTTGTTGAAACAAATCAAAAAATACAAAATATTTTTAGATCTAAAACTTTTTTTTGAAAAGCATATAAATATAGGTATTGTGCATCTATTTTATTTGCTAAAATTGAGTCGTCATCTGATGAAGAAGAATTTCTAAATTTATTTCAACTGGACTACGTTGAAAGGTCATTAGAACCCATCAGTCAGGGTTATTGACCTAGTTTCTCACACTACTTATGTTGTGTGTTCTAATTTTATACATAAATTATTTACATAACGACAGATTTTTGAGAAACAAGAAGGGAAAGAGAAGAAATCGCCGAAAAAATACTTTTCGTCTTTTTGTATTTTTGATGTCTGGCCTGGGATTCGAACCCTGGCTTTACGTCTAATAAGCCTGCACACTACCTACTAGACCACGGCGACGGCTCGTTGCTCGCAACAGTTATATTTTTTCGTGTTTATATTTTATGATATATGACTTTATGACGAACGTGTGAACCTCCCAACTATAGATATTTTGACTATCCCAACTAATCGATTAAAAAATTAATTAATTTTGTAACGTTGAATCTTAATTATTTAAAATTCACATTCAAAGATTCAAGATTTGAATCAATTTTTGTTCTATTATTTGAGATGAGCATTATCGTGTATGTATTTGTGTTACACGTAATAATTTTATTTTTATTTTGTGTTACGGAAACGGAAAATATTTTGTTCAATATTTAGTAACTTTTCGTACAACATGATGACGAATAATTGTAGAAGTAATTAAACGGTTTATATTCATTGAATATGATACAAAGTTTTATATTTTGCAAATGTCACAGTGACTATTCAGTGAGAATTGAAATCTTAAAAATACCTCTCATAACAGAATCATGATTAAACAATTTTACAATCTACACACAAAACATTAAAAAAATTCATTAAAAAAAAAAATTGTATGTAAATGTCCCTATGTGAGCAAACACTGAATTGAAAGTATATCCGTATTATAAAAGCTTTCATGGAAACTTTGACAGCTGTCATGACTGGCATGACAAGTTAAACTTTTCTAGTGTTTGTTCATTTTTTTTTTTTTTTAAATGTATTTTTTTAGTTCCAAATATATGGTTTGAATATATTTTGACATATTGCTTACCGAATTTAAAAAAAAAAAAAATGTTTATTTTAAATCATAACAAAAGTTTAGTCAAATCCAAAAAAAAAGAAGAAGAAGAAGTCATAAAGTATTTTATTACATGTTAGTACTCTCACATGCATATGTATGTGTGTATTTATGGAACAATAGGAAGCATGTATACAAATTGCTCACATTGAATGTAGCAACTTTAAAGGGTTTGTGTGAAAATTTAAAAACAAAATAATTTAATTTTTTTAACGCTTTAAAAAGAAGGTAATTTTACAATTTCATACTGTTCAAATACATGTTATACTTATTTTTTATTTTTGTTAGTTACTTCTAAATATTCTGGAAGTGATTAACTTTCAAAACAATTTCATTTATATCAACGTCTTTGACAAAAACGTTAGAAAAAACGTTCAACTTTTTTAAATTTGACTTGTAGACTTATGACTACACCTTATTTCTATAGATGCAGCTGAAAAATGATACAAAACATTAGTTGACATTCTGGCAAAACATTAAGTATTGTTAGACACTATTGTTAAGCAAAATGCAGTTGCATCTAATCTTATGGAATTTTTCCCCATTGACTCTGAGGAAAAATTTGAGAAATTGATGCGATTTTGGCAACACAATCAGATCCATACGTAAGTATTTATTTTTATTGTGAAACTACTTCCACTAATAAAATTTATGTGTCTGTTGGTATTCAAAAGATACGACATATGAAGTCACTTCTTGCTGGCAATGCTGAACGGAACTTACACGAAATATTTGGCCAAAACATTATAATCAATTTTAATGTTGATGGCTCTTTTGGAAAAAAGAAGTTGCGGGACTTTTCCAATGTTTATAAAGCCACAATAGGTAACAAATTTCTTGTTTAAGTTCTCATATTAGTAATATGTTAACAATTTGCTTCTCTTTTTAAATATCCAGATAAAAACTTTTAACGAATTTTCGGACAGAACCCTCAACCCAGCATTTTATCGTCAAAAAAAATTTTTAAGCAAAATGGGCGAAACAAAGCAAAAAATAATAAAAGCCGTGAAGACGAAGACTCGGCCCAAGAAAAAATAATAATTTCGTTTCATGTTCTTTCATATGGTATATAAGAATATTTTTAGACACTGAAGTGTCTTACTTTTCAAGGCTATAATAATTAATGAATCAATAGTTTTAAAAATTTTTACTTTTTTTATCGAAATTTTCCACAGAATAGTACCAAAAGTGCAGACTATAATTGATAAAATGTACTAGTGATTCACTGGTTCCAATGTCCACATATCGTCCCCAAAGAAGTACCTAGTCAATAGCACTAACGTCAGTAGTAGATTTTCAATGACACGTACATGTTAAATGTCTATAGTAAAAAGCATTGTCTGTCTTATAATAAGTCACTAGTACTGGTGACTGTGTCAATAGTAAGTCAGTGCTGTTTCACTATTGACATTTCCTGCAGGGATGCTTTAAAAGTTACAGTCGGCCCTCGATTATCCGTGATCTAGTTAACCGGTAACCCCGATTAACAGTGAAAATCGATTATTCGTAATACTTCTGGTGGCTATCATAACGAGTAATCGAGGACCGACTGCGTAGTTAAAATACTTTGAGATTTGAAAAAATGATGGGGTTATTAATCTACCTAAAACAACAAACTACGCACAAAAAATTCTTAATGTATGTGTGTGCCAACTTACTCCGTTTACGGCTGATGCGTGGATTCCAGTCAATAGATAGTCTGGAATTGTTTTTGAAATATGTTTATACTGTTTTATGTTTATGTTTTTTATACTGAAGTCGCCGTGGTCTAGTGGGTAGTGTGTTGGCTTATTAGACAAAAGGCCCGGATTCGAATCCCAGGTCAGACAACAAAAAGAAAAAATATTTCTTCGGCGACTTCCTCTCAGCAGATTTCTGATAAAGACTCTGAGAGTAAGCATTGCCATGAAAAGCTTCTCAAAAATCTGTCGTTCGGAGTCGACTTTAAACTGTAGGTCCCGCCACTCATGTAGAAAATTAATGCGCACAACGTAAGTGGTGTGAGAAGCAAGGTCGTAATCCTGACTGAAGGGTTGTAATGGCCAATTATGTATGTTATACTGTTTTACATCTAGTCTGATAAACATATTGGTACTTGGTCCGACAGAACATTCAAAATATAGACTAAAAATTAGTGTAGTCTATAGTCTAATATATAGACTTTTAGAATAGTTTATAGACTAATTATTCTAGTCTATAGTATAGTATAGTCTAGTCTATATTTTTTTTTTAATTTTTGATTTGGTGTCACTGACGTGAAAAGAAAAGCACTAGGCACTAACTCGAAAATTTTCCGCGTCGAAAGTTTTAAAAAGCGCTAAAAACAGTGCTAAAAGCATTGAGTTGACAACGCTGATCATAAGACTGAAGACGTTCTCATATAAAAGGGCAAGACAAGACAAGCAACGTAGTCAAAGTGAATACACTCAGCCTTGCCTGCAGTTGCGTAAGAAGTAAAAGTCGTGGTTCGAAGATATCCATTGTGAGCAGTATACCGAATAGTGTGTGAATAATATCGAACAAGCAATAAATCATTGTAGTTACTATTGTGTACGTTGTATCGGTTAAGTTTGAACAGTGAGACATAAAAGTAGTGCAAATAATAACGAGAGTTTCATTGAAACTCATGTAAAAATGTTTATAAAAAGGCAAAAACGTAACAATTTGTTTGTAGTAGGCTGGAGCAATATCGTTTATAAGCAGTACCTTTTCCAACAAATTACTATGTTTTACAATGTCCCAATAGAGAGTTTCGAAATTCATCGCGGTCATCTCATTAAAGCTCATACATATTTTCTTGTATTCAAATTTAAAGGTTAGAAGCTTTTAATGAAAGTATTTGCCACATGGTGTTTACAACTGCATGACTAAATACAAATACCAGACACACTATCTTTAAAATTCCATAAATCTTCCACATTAGGAACACCAAGTTAAGTTATTTATTTCTAAACCAATAGGAAAACTATAAAATAAGAAAAATTGTTATACAATAAATAAGTGCTTTAATCCATAAATATTTGGTTAGTTTGCTTGAATTTGAAGATTTTACACCCAGCAAACACTTGTTTTAGATGAATCATCATAAATTCTTATGAAGACGAATAATTTTAAACGAATGTCTATTTGTAAGGGAATATCTAAAAAAAATATGTATTTCAGTAATTTAATGTTTTTTTTTTTTTTGTAAATTGAAAATTTTTATTCAAATGCTTTAATTTTGATGGCAATGACTACTGTGATCAGCGATTGCATGTATTTGATATTACGATGGTATTGATATGGGAATGTTAAAACGTATGCTCACATATTGAACTAAAATTTAAGGTTCACTGGAATTTTACTCGGACTACTCCTTCATTACTGTTGCGCTAGCAACACTTCATAATATTTTAGCACTTACGATTTACGTCGTAGAATGTTCCGGAAAAGACGACGTAAATCGAAACGTCGTAAATTGAATTTCAAAGAACTCATACTATTTTTTATATACATTTTCCAAAAAAAAAAACTAAAATAATTAAATTTTTATTCTATGTATTAAATTTTTTTAAGAGGATATTCCCCTAATTTTGTTTATACTCTAAAGAGGCGACGTAAATCGAAACAACGTAAATCTAGGGAATACTGTAATTGGCAATTTTGTTCGCTAAAATTCAGATAACAGTGAGAGTATTATTTGAATTTAACTTTCGCGAAACCTTCATGCAATTGGATGGAATAGAATTTATATTGAAAAATTGCTTTGTTAATAATAAAAATTTCAAAAAGAGACGGAACTACACAGATTATCTCTTTTAAGGAATGCATCATAAATCTCTGAGAACTCTCGAATTGCGAGTTTATAGTTCACTTTTGGAAATAGGTTTTTACCAATACGTCAATTTTTGTACTTCCCAGACTAAATTTTCAGATTCCTTTCATAGTGTCATGGCATTTATTAAGCCGTGTTGAAGCGCTTTTTTAAAATTGTAAGCCGATAAGCATAAACATTTTAGGAGCTTTGTTTACACACACGACTTTTAGCAACTCATGCATGTTACAGTTGCTGATTTTATTGTTCAAAACTGAAATGGAATAGTAAAACTAATAGTAATAATGTCACGAAGATAGTGAAGTACACAAATTAGAGTGTGTTAAACTTTACACTCGTACTACTACGCATTCTCTGGAACCTTAAAACATACGCATTCTCTCTGAACACACTGTTAATCGAGTAAAAATGTTTGTTTCGTTTATTTTCATAGTAAAAATGAAATTTATTATTACTATTAAGCAATAAGAACGTTACCAAAGCTAAAGCTGGCATTCAATTTATTGATTTGTGTTTGCCTTTGGCTATTTAACCCATTAACTCCTGACCCCAGAATCCATGGTCCGATTTCGGTGAAATTAGGCACATATACTAGGTGGAGTATTTGTATTGATATGAATATTTTTATTTTTTTAAGTATCGGGGGGACCTCTGTAGGGCATGGGTATTTTTCTACCCACTTCGGCATAAATGTGTTCTAACATAAAATTTGTTACTCTTTATTATATTTTTTTTACGCCGAGGAGGGGCAAATGTACCTAAATCACCCGTCTTACCGTAGACTGTTATGTCCACTCCGGAACCACGGTGTGCCTTCATGTTCTGCAGAGATCTCTCTCTTCTTCAGTCTCAGAATGCGCTCCACATAATTCGCCAATGAGGCCCAATTCTCCCTGCTCACAATCGTCACCTCGACAATATTAGAGCCGTTATCGTTCCGATCATCGACATCAGTGCCAGCGTGCACATTCGAAGATAGGGTATTCAGCGTCATCAATTACCTTTCCTTCCTCGTAAAGGTAGTAAGGGGAGGTGGTCTTGCCCATTCTGTTCAAATATTTCCAAAAGTATCCGTGGCTCGATAGCATCTGCGTATCGTAATAATTTACTTCTCCAAATTTCCGGCCGATCCATGGCTTTATATCCGGAATAAGTCTCGCCGTCCAGCTTCCTCTATCCTCATCGTTCCATCGTCATTGCCATTCTGAAATGGTATTTTCTCTTTATTATATGGCGGCTAGACAACATAGTTAAGTTAGTTTTAAGAGTCTTATTGAAAATGTACACATTTGTGACAATAAAAATCTTGACATGAATGATAAACTCACTCCATTAAGCAATGCACTAGAATGATAAACTAAAGATAACGCCTTGCGCATGATTTCCCGTTCATTCTGATGTTACGGTACGGGTCGGATGCTATTTTAGTGCGTTGAAAAGGAAATTAAAATTAAATTGGCAAATTTGATCGTCTTTATTACAATTTTATATTAAAAAGTAAAATAAGTGTTTAAAGCATAAAAAAATCATAAGTTTTGTATGAAAAAAAAATAAAAGATAGATGACGTAGTTGGGCTATTTTGAAGGTTTCCAAGTCTTTTTCATATGTGAAAATTATCATTTCTTCTGAAAAACGTGTGCACTACATGAAAGTAGTTGGCAGCTCTGCAATATAACTTACATTATTATTAGCCAATAGGAACACAATGCGCATAAAGTTTTAATTTTGTGTGCGTGATGGCGTAATCTTTAGTTTATCATTCTTGAGCAATGCTTACATAAATAATTGGGTCATAACAACCCTTTAGTCAGAATTATTGACCTAGTTTCTCACACCACTTATGTTGTGTGTGTTAAATTTATACATAAGTGGCGGGACCTAAAGTTTAAAGTCGACTCCGAACGACAGATTTTTGAGAAACTTTTCATGGCAATTTTATTTACTCCCAGAGTTTTTGCCAGAAATCTGCTCAGAGGAAATCGCCGAAGAAATACTTTTTTTGTATTTTGTTTTGATGCCAACACATTACTTACTAGGCTACGGCGATTTCATTAAGTAATGCACTGAATAAAAAATTCATACCATTTGGCATATTTTCTCATAGTCTTTCTGTGGATGAACAAATGATAGCATATTATGATCGCCATGCCCTAAAGATGTACATAAAGGGCAAGCCAATACGATTTGGCTACAAATACTGGGTGTTAACTTCTATAACAGGATATCGTTATTCCTTTATTCCATATACTGGCCCATCTGCTGAATAGAAATGTTGGCTACGGCCTTGGAGAAAACGTGGTACTACGACTATTAGAGAATATTTCAGATCCATGTCAATATAATGTTACATTCGACAAGCCATAATTTATTATGTACATTATCTCGAAAATGTTATTTAGCATCAGGTACTGTTCGAGACAATCGCAGCAATCACGGATTGAATTGATCTCAATTGATGAACAAATGCGCAGCAAATAGCAAAAAGCACAGACAAATTTGACCATTTGATTGATAAAATTGAAAAACGCAGTCGCTGTATGCAATTTGGTGGGAAAACAGTGTACGGTTGTATAAAATACGGTTTGAATGTACATTCAAGGGATTGGTTTGCTTAATTTCATGCCGGAACTCTTGAAAATAAAGAAAAATAAATGATTTGAAATTTCTATGTATTTGGAATTAATTCTTAAAATTTTTTAATATTAAATAAATTGTTTTTTTATAACAATCCCTATGTGGGTATTTCTATACCCATGTTATTTAATCGCACCTGTAGCTTAGGTAAGTAGACCAATTCAAATAAAAGTGTTTTCATCGTGTAGAAGACAAATACTACATGGCGACGACTCCGTTCTATAAAATTCTAAATCGAAAAAGTGTGTTTTGAGTTATAAGCTTTCAAAGTTTTCATGCGACATAAGACTATATGTGTATTCTAAGTAGATTTTTCCCTATAGCTTCGGAACGGATCGGCACATCTTAACCAAATTTTGACAGTTTTCAGTTAGAGAATTTAAAAACGCAAGAACGGCGCTTCCATTCTATAACGTACATTTGGAATTGAGGTGTCGATGGCATCTCAAGGTTTCTCTGAAAATATCGTCCACCCATATTCCGCAGGAGTTTTTCTACACAATTTTGACTTTGAAAAATTCGTGATGTTTGACCTTTTTGCTGTCATCCAAAATATGTGCATATCATGTCTTACTAATTTTTTTTAAGCCTTTCTATGTCTTCTTTATTCGTTCTTAAAGAAGCGTTTGGACTCTCGTTTAGTTGGGTCAAGAAAGAATTCTTTAAAAATCCTATTTTGGGAATTTTTCTACCTATGGGCGTTAATGGGTTAAAGGAGTAAACAAAACATAAAAGCGGGAAAAACGAAAAGAGTGGAAAGCCAAAAATGAAAATATGAAATATCTACACTTATTCTTACTATAATTTTACGTCTTTAAAATCTATGTACGCTCGGATCTCGTTTTATGCGAATTTGAATTTATGCGATTTTAACCAAACTTTTTTGTTTTGCTTTTTTATAGATTTTAAAATGTCATGAAACTTTTTTAAACTTTTGCATCATTTTTAAATTAACTCAAGTTTTCACTACTAATATAATGATTATGGTGTGTTTCAATTTGTGTTGTGTCGATGCCGATAAAACTGGTCTGTTTTGGAAAAAAATGCCAAGTCAATGCAAAATCTGGAGAACAAGCCAGTGGACTTAAAGCTTTTAAGGAAAGACTAAAATTTTACAGTACAGTAATGCGTAAGGTGATAAAATTTTAAAACCGCCAGTAGCAAATCGGTATTTAAAGCCATGCGCTCTTAAAAGCAAGGAAGTTGGATCCTATTGGAATAAAAGAGGACTTGATTTCAAAGTTTTACTTGTTATGGACATTTGGATCATGCAAACATAAGAGTCGAATTCTTTCCACCCAATAAAACTAGCACTCATCAATCAAGGCATAATATTCATTATTTTAAAAAAAATTTTCATAACACAACCTATCAATTGATTTTAAATAAACTAGAAGTTAATCGCATACGTTACGTGAAGTTTGGAAAAAATTTGCAATTTTGGATTGTACTCTTCTGGCACCATCAGCAGTCTCTAAACATGCTTGAAATCTATGTGGCCAGATTGTATTGCTAGAAGTACTGGCGATAAATGATGAACATCATCAAATTGGAAGAAATAGATCTGACTCGCTGAACCACTTATTTGACGAACCATTAACAAATATCGATGTCATTAGTTTAGTCAATGACAATAAGAAAAAAGTGGATAGTGAAGAGAGTGATTCCGAAGAAAGTATTGTACAATTCAATTTAAAACAAGTTGGTGATATCCTCAACAAAGTTAATGATTTATAAAGTCTTATTCTTTTTATGGTACCAGATACCGAAAGGGCACTGAAGATTCAACGGATTGAATGATCTGTTTTCTGGATATCATAAAAACTCAAAGTCACAGAGTTTAATTTTAACTGACTACATATTCTGCAATAAAAGAAATTTTTTAAAAGTTCGTTGATCTAGTCCCCTACATCAGTGTCCTGCGCCGAGCAAATTTGTCGGCGGCGGCGGCTAAAATTTAAAAGCTCGGCGGCGGTTTTAAGTCAGCTGTCAGTCGAAATATGGTAAAGTTTCGACGGCCCCTTTATGTCACCTGTGATCCGAAATGGCTTTCATATATCCCATAAAACCTGGTTGCTACACTCTGTTAAAGGGCCTTAGACCTCTGCAGCATATTTGCACAAGCGTTAGCTAATGCAACAAAAATATTGCACTCTTCATAGAGTCACAACATGCATAGCTTTTTTTGCTCTCGGCAACCGAACATCTTCGTCGATGCCAGCATTGTCAGTAACTTTTATAAACTTTTTATTTCTGGGGAAAAACCACCTTATACACTACTACTTGTTTATACTACTGATGTTCATATGGCAATGCTGAAAATATAGTTTCAGTAGTTAAAATATGCTCTTACAACACAAAGCATAGTTTCGTGACTTCACAGGCAAACAAGTGCTGTTGTATACATTGAATAAATGAGAAATACACATTTCAGTGCACTCGTAAAATCAAGAGCAACAGAAAAGAGTACACTTCAGTATTGCATTCGGTGAAGGGTAAGCTAGCAGAATGCCTTGTGCACATCTCTAGTTTACAATATTACAAAAATATTTTCATATATTTTAATTTTCTTACATACAAAAAACGGCGGCTGAATTTAAGCCGACTTAAGCCGAATAAATTTTCAGCGGCGGCGGCTTTTAAATCTTGTCGGCGGCTCGGCTTAGCCGGCTGTCAGCCGATCGGCGCAGGTCTCTGCCCTACATACATACTACCTACCTAGTAATGATAAAATTGACGTCGAATCAATACCAAAACGATGCACCATGATGATGACTTCAGTTTATTATTATTTTTTTTTTATTTTTTTGTTTTTATTGTTTACTAGCTGTACCCTGCACTTGTTGCTGCACCCTAAACTAAAATAAATTTGAAGGAAAGACATTACACAAATGTCCAATTAATTTTGAATCATTTTGTCCTGATGATTTAGACGAACGGACCTCTCTTCTCGTTGTCCAAGCGAACGGGTCTCAGCGCCATATACTCGAAGATTTTCCAGTCTCAATGCTCATTTGATTCTGAGGCGCGTAATGCTCTTCTCTTCCGTGCTTGGGGTGTAGGTCGACCAATGCCTTGTCATTCATTTTGAATAATTTTCGGTGACGCCATCCATCGGAAATTAATCGTCCCAACTTCCATCGACTCATGCCCAACAACTTTGCTAAAGATCATAACATAGTCAAATTCACAGTTTAAGATTTAATTCATTTTAAGTAATTTTCAGTGGCGTCACTTATCGGATATTGGTTATGCTAAGTTAGGAACCTTCGTCGGCTCATGCGCAACAACTTTAGTAAAGACCATTACATGATTCATTTTCAGTGGCGCCACCTGCCGGAAATTAGTCGTACCAACTTTGAAACCTTCCCCGATTCATTCGCAACAGCATTTCTAAAGATCATAACATGATCAAATGCAAACAAACATTAATTTTTATATATATGGACTATGGAAGGTGACACGCCCACTATAGCCAATCCGCCCGTTTTGTTCATATATACATCAAAGTCCTCCATACAAAATTTGAGGACTCTAGCAGCTGCAGTTTATCAAATATGCGACATTAAAACAACCACGCCTACTTGAAATCTTAAAATAAAATGTAGTCTATAGTTCCTTCCAAACATACAGGAAGGTACAGCTAAAATTTCAAGAAAATCGGTCCAGCCGTTTATATATATAGAAGAAAATGAAATAAAAATATTTTTGTTGATCTTTTTATGCGATTTTGCTTTGATTTGAATTTATGGGAGTTTTCAGGATAAATGAAGCTAGAGTATCGTTTTATGTGAATTCAATTTGTGCGATTTTTTAGAATGAACCTCTCGCATAAACCGAGACCTGAGTGAATTAGTTTTACCCTTTCGGATATTTGTCCAATAAATTGGACGTGGACTGTATAAGCAAAAAATTTAAGAATTATCCTGTGTAAACCTCAAAGTTAACTGTTTTATAAATTGTAATAGTAATTCAATTTAATTATTATTAGAATCTTAACCCAGTGTGTGGTGGGACCATAAATGTGTAGTTTATCACGAAACCCTTAATATAGATCGCTACCTACAACAAATAATCAGTTTAAACCATAGGTTAGGTCGTAGTGGTAGCTCTGATATCATAAAGCTCACTTGAGCATGCATGGCTGCCCGTTTTGATGCCACTTGTGAACGCAAGTCCCTGCACTAACCAAGTTCCGCCAAATCAGGGAAAGGGAAGAAGTTGGTCAGACTAGGGTTGTACAACAAAAGCACGACTGCCCCGAACTGGAAAACCAGCCAGAAAATTTGATGAACGAAGCTATATCCTTGATATCAATAGATGACAGCTCCGTTAAGCTAACAAGGAATGGGGAGCCAAGTAACATATATCTACACCTAGCAAGAGACGGGCACTGGGAAAGAAAGTGAATAACACTTTCCTCTTCCTCAGTGAACCTGCATCCACGGCAGAAGTCGTTAAAAGGGAGCCTGATTCTCTCACCGTGTCTACCCATGATGCAATAACCCGTAAGCACGGCCACCACAGTCGAAATGACATCACGACCGAGACCAAGGATTCGGTTGGTACGCCTTCCATCCATCCTGGGCCAGGTAAGTCTAGCGAGCAGGACTCCTCATTGACCCAGGATAGGTTGGTATCCCGAAGGAACCTCCGCGCAATGGTCAACTTGACCGAGGCAAGGGCCAGACCCAATTCAACAGAAGAGGATTCCGGAAGGAGCGCACCAGCTCTGGCGAGATCGTCGGCCCTACAGTTTCCCGGAACATCACTGTGTCCGGAGATCCACACCTGAGAGACACCGGTGAAGCGCCCCGAGACTAGGTCGAGACATTGGTGACATTTCCTAGCGATCCTAGAGTTAATCACGAAACCTGTCAGAGATCTTATCGCAGCCTGACTGTCTGAAAAGATCGAGACGCGACTAAAAGGAGCATCGTTGACGGGGATTCATTGACCGGCCCGGTAAATTGCCATTACCTCCGCCTGAAACATACTGCAGTAGTCTGGCAGATGAAGAGAAATATTCAGGTTCAGTTTCCCAGAGTAGACACCACTTCCAACCCCAAGTTTAGAGCCGTCGGTATATATATCCAGGATTTCCGGGGGGACGATCGTATCAGGATTCCAGTCATCCCTACTCGGAATCAGAGAGTGGAAACATCTATCAAGACAATGTTCAGCAGGGAAATAGTTCGTTCACAGGGGCCGCCTGGTCAATCTCCAGAATAGTGGAGTGACCAGGAGGTAGAATGTGCCAGCGAGAGAGAGCATTAAGTCTATTCGCAGTAAACTTGGCCACCTGCTTTGCGAGAAGCATAGTAGGAAGCCAGTTTAGCATTGCGAACAAGGCTTTCGTGGGGGTGGTACGTAGAGCACCAGTTATATGAATGGCGGCAGACCTTCTGACCTTGTCAAGAAGTCTGACGTTATATTGTGTGTCAGCCCACCAGAAAGCAGCACCGTATAAGAGATTGGTTTTAATGACCGTGGAATATATCCAACGCAAGATCCTTGGGCGACCCTTCTGGTTCCGACCGCCCTACTGCAGCAGTAGGCAGCACATGCCGCCTTGCGTGCCCTAGCAGCCAGATTCGCCCTCCAGTTCAGTTTGAAATCAAGAATCAGGGTCAGATATTTGACCTCGGGACTCAACGTGAGTCTGGTTTCACCTATGCTGGGAAGGGAGAAGGTCGAAATTTTATATTTCCTCGTAAAAAGAATCGTGTCGGTCTTAGAGGGGTTAATAGATAGTCCAAAATCCTTACAACTGTTCAGCACCATTGAAAGCGCCAAGTTTAACTTGTCCGACAGCACACAAATTCCCAACGCGCCAATGGCAATGTCGTCAGCGTACTTCCCTCAGGAGTGAGTTGACTGCAAAATTCCAGAAAAGAGGTGATAGAACAGCGCCTTGCGGTGTACCCCTATGAACCATTCTCTGACAATTCGTGGCCTCCACTGTGGTCACTATCCTTAATTTGAGGAGAAGCTCGATGAACTTAACCAGATCCAATCCCAGGAGAACCGGGAGCCCTAACTATGGCGTCCGAGTTGACGTTATTGAATGCACCTTCAATGTCCAGTAAAATGGCCAAAGTGTATTCTTTAACGTGCATGGACTTCTCCACCCGAAAAATAAGCGAGTGAAGTGCTGTCTCCACTGATTTACCTCTCGTATACGCATGTTGGGAATCGGATAGAAGCGCTGAGTCAATCGAGGCCCTAATATGAACACCAAGGGCTCTTTTGAGTTTGAACCATGCAAGTGTTTTTTTATTTTTTTTTTTTTTGAAAAAAAAACTAACGTATGAAATAAGATACCGTTACACATAGTAGATGTGCTGGGAATTTTCACGAACACTTTAACGGCTTGTATTTTTTAGTTGACCAGTTTGAAATACATTTTTGAACAAAATTTAAATGAAGGGTTTAAGGTCCTTTGGTTAAAAACAAATAAATTGATAACTCGAGGGCAGAAAAACTATATGAAAATTGTAAAGATAATGATATTAGAGAGTATAGTTCAATTTTTTTCTTCTTCTTTCCTTAATTATCAGCATAATATTTATAAAATACGTTCATATTAAACAAAAAATAATTTTTTAATAAATATGTAACCTACCATTTTTATTAAACTTTTAAGATTATTTAATGTATTCTCACAACAATTGTCTTGGTCACATAGTCTATTGGCCTGTTTCAAGAGCAAAATGACCAACTTAGTATTTCTATTCGATTCCTTTATAAAATTTTATCGCTTAATGTACTTCAAGTGGAAACCAAAAGAAAAAAACAAACAAAAAAAGTAACTAAATACGTCAATATTGTCGAATTAAGAGATTACAATCATACGCTTTTAACTAAATGATGTTTAAAATCAATTTTAAAAAAATTCACCACTTGGATTAAAGAAAAAGACTAAAGTGGAATGAAAAAAGAACGAAAGCCTATTAATGGAATGATTATTGAAGCATACAATGCTTGTAAGTAAGTATGTGCGCGTTTGAAAATTCACGAACGAATGGATATATGGTAGTGTATATACAGTAGCTGTAAAAATAATAGCATCAATGGAAATATTTTCTAAAAAGCTAAAATAAAACTTACGAATAACATAAAAACATCAAAAATAAATAAAAATAATTGTGCAACTCTGATGTAATTGTTCATGACAAATTATTACTATTTTGTCAGTATCATACACGGTGTATCCACTACTAATTGTCTTTTTAAAAAGCGCTTCCACTATATTTCCGCACGTCGGAATCTTATCTATTTGGAATTGTGTTTTCAGTATCCTTTTTATAATTGGCATCTTGCTGAATTCAGAATTGTAGAAATTTCTGTAACTATCGTCTTCCTTTAAAACCTAGGTTGTTTTTTAAAGTTCACTTCTCGGTGACTTTCGTTTATTTAACGACCGATATTTGGATTTCTTTGCGATTTGTGCTTTTAGAACTTTTTTTTTATAAAACCCTACTCATACAGCGCATTGTACTGGTGACGACAAAATGGCCAGTGCCATACCTTTATCATTAGACAGTTTATAGCAATCTGCCCCAAGAAGCCCGCAGTTTCTCATACCACTTATGTTGTGTGTGTTAATTTTATTTTTATAAAATATTAATTTTGATATAATATTTTTTTGATACTCATGCAACTTCAAAAAAATTTTAACGAACTAGCGCTAATGCATTACATTTGACGTTTTTCTGCAGACAGAAACAGAAGTAAAAGAAACGGAAACGGGCATTATTATCCCAACTTTTGGCAGCATGTTTAGAGATACGTAGTAGATTGTAGGCTTGATTATAGAAAAAAATAATTTATTACTTTAATTTATGCACCTACTATTTTGTGTTGGTCTGGTACATTCATTTGATTTTTTTTATTTATTTTTTGATCTTCATATTATACTGATTATTGTTAACGTCTCCTTCTTCCCTACTTTTTAACTGGCTGGGTTTGTGTGGACTTTTGTATATCTGTTTTTCTATATTTAATTCTACATTTAAGATATTTCATTCTTCACATAAATTTTTAATTTTTTCCTCTTTCTCTTCAAAAAGAATTTCTTTCAAACAGTTTCTTGCCAGAGGTTTGAAATGACAACTTTGTTCATGATAATATTAATTTTAAGTACTGCTATCTAGAGAATTACGTTCGCAGATGAACCATATGTCACTCAATTTTCAGTGACAGTGTCTCAGTTTTGCTTAATCATCATCATGTATATTATTTCTAAAGCATCTTTTTTGTCGGTTGCAAATATCTCCCCTACCATCGCATGAAATTTAATGAATGATATCTCATGTTAAAGCTTATATCTAATACTAATGACGAAAAATAATTAGGAATTGAAAAATTAATATTTTCATTGATAAAAATTATATTTTATATAGAACTGCATAATATAATAATAATAATAATACTGTTGTCATTACGATTATATGTTTTTGTTCAACTGTGGTAATACAGGGTCGCCTAATGGTAATGCAGTTCTATATAATATAGTATTTATTAAAATCCATTCTGGCAATACCGCTATTTACTATAATGCCGTTTATTCCTAAGTCAGTTATATATAATATGCATATTAAGTTGTAAAAAGGTATTTTGGCAATACTTTGCAGTAGTTGTTAGATCAAGTGCAATAAACAGGGTCGCTTAATTGTAATGCTATTCCACATTATAATATATAAAATTGTAAAAGCTATTTTGATAATGTAGTTATTGTCATGGGATAGTTTGTTTTATGAAGCGTAGTAATACGGTGTCTTTTAATATATACATATATGTATATAGTATCAGCTGATATATAACAATTAAAAAGTTTTTAAGAAAAATATGAATAAAAATAACATGCAACGTAAGAATATAAATAACGTGCATTTGAAAAGACAAATGCAATTATAATGTTAATCGGAAATCTTTATGCTAAACAGGGGTTAATAAATGGTACCAGGGGTTAACAAATCGTAACGAACTTGGGAGAGCACATCATATCAACAAAAATTATTCATACCGATAAAACTGTACTCATACCCCGAATCAACCTAACACCTTTCGATCCAACTGTGCCTTTCCGAATGACACGAAAACAATTACCTGTGAAAGTTGCTTTTGCTATGACGATAAACAAAGCACTAGGTCAAACCCTTCAAAAGGTAGGATTGTACTTATCAGAACCGGTATTTTCACATCGGCAGCTATACGTGGCTTTTTCTCGAGTGCGTACGTTTAAAGATATTTTTGTTTGTTGATGCGTACGGGCAAAAAGTTAACAATGATCATGTCATTAACTCTAACATTATATTCAAAGAAGTATTATAAAAGTATTTAAACATATGTATTAGGGAAGTCAATCGGGAAATCCCGAAACTCGATTTTTAAAATTTTTTTAAACTTATTTAAAAACTTAAAAACTTATCCCGGGATTTTTCGGGATTGTGAATTCGTATGTATTTTGACCCTACAAAACAAAGGGTCCTGGAAAAAAATTCTATATCACTAAACTTCGATAATAGATTCTCAGATGAGGAAAACCCCACTTCCATTGATAAAAAGCTATTTGATGCCATTGGAGAATGCAAAAGCTCTATAAAACGAATTAATAGGGTAACTGATTTAGTACTCAACTATCCAAAGAAATAGATTTATTTAGATCAGGAGGTAGTAGAGGTGAATATTTACAAGCTGCATACAGCTATCTTGGAACTATTTTACCAACAAGTATTGATTGTGATAAATGTTTTCCGACGGCAGCGTATGTTTACCACTAAATTCGTTCAAGCCTATTAGATCACATGTTAGATCATTTAATCCTTTTGTTGGAATCCAAATAATTTTCTTAAAATAATGCATTTGCATATGTGTGAATAATTTTTATTTTTGTTATTTTACGTTTTTTTTTTTTTGTTACTTTTTGTCTTGCTGTTTTAAAATTTTAGTTTTAATGACATATAATTCTGATATTTGCCATAAAAAGTTTTTCAAAAATCTGTCGTTCGGAGTCGACTTTAAACTGTAGGTCCCACTGCTTATGTATAAAAATTAATACATACAATATAAATAGTGTGAGAAACTAGGTCAGTAATCCTGACTGAAGCGTTGTTATGACCAATTATGTATGTATATGTATATATATAATCCTGATATACATACATAATTGGAGTACAAATAATTTTGTTAACGAAATATTTTTATTATTAAGAGAAAATCGCGATTTAGCCTATGATTTTTCGGGATTTTTGCATCCCGAATTATTCCGAAATATCCCGGGATTTGGGGATCGGGATTTATAAAATCCCGAATCCCGGGATTTTTAAAAACCGATCCCGTTTGGCATCCCTAATATGTATGTATGCATGAGAAAATGTATGATATATTATGATTTGTAATATTTTTAATAAAATTTCTATTAACTATTTTCATTTTATGTTACAAAAATGACAACTAACGGTGCGATATATTTGAACGGGTCATCTAGTTTGTTTTTAAAAGCAAAAAGTTTTTTTTTAAAGAAATAATTTTCTTTATTACAAAATAACAAGATAACAATTCAGTTACTGTTATAAAACCGTTGATGCTATTTTATTGATTACAGTTGCATTTGTTTTTAACATTTTTGTTTTTGAGCATATCGACCCTATTTCGCGAAATTATCGTACGAAACAGATTTTGATTTTAACCAACAGAATTAGGAAGTTACACGTACACTGCAGATCAAATAAAACAGAAAAAATATATATTTTAGTAACAGTCTTAAACCAAAAACATGGAATTAAATCTAATTGTAATTAAACAAGGAACGTTTAAAATAAAATTTTATATTAAGCTTTACTTGTAAGTTTTTTTTTTTGCACTAAAATAATGATTTTAAACCACTAGTCTAGACAAAGGGAAGCATAATTAAAATGAGTGGACTACAGTGAAAGAAATGATATGTTTTATGTACGAGATGTAATCAAAAAATAACCGTTATTTTCAAATTTGGAGTGAAAAAAAAACGTCGCATGCACATCGCTCAGGAGACGTTGACGGCGTTCAACGGCGAATTGCTCCAAAAGGTCATAACTGGTAACGAATCATGAGTGTATGGCTATGACATTGAAACCATCCCAATGGATGCGTCCAGAAGCCAAGACCGAAAAAACTAAAAAATCGAAGATTACACAAAACACGACACAAAAATGACTGATAAAAGAAAAAAAATCCGAAAATCGAATATACGTAATTTCAAAAATAACGGTTATTTTTTAAATAAATCCAATGAAAATAAAAGACTGTTTCCCACACAATATCTCACATAATAATTAAATGTTTTATTTCGAATTGCTGTAAAAAAATATATATTTTTACTTTATAATAAGCATTCATAACTTTATGTAACTTCTTAGTACAGCAACAACTAAATTTTCAAATTTACAAATATGCGACGTACCGTCAGCATTGTCATAACTAATTAGAAGAAAAACTAAAAAAAATGGAAAAACACCTGGTTTTCAGGAAATTTACTAATGGTGTTTTCTTTTCTATCAAAAAAAAGTGCAATTTTGCGTTTGTTTCTTGGAAAATGTTTCGTCCTCTAAAGGGTGGTGTTACAGTAGTTTTGACTTACCCTGCATTTCATTTAAGTGCATTTTGCATTTAAGTGCACAAAATTTGTATTTCGTATATCTATTTTACCAAACCCATATAAATTTCTTAATTTAAGTGCATTCTTCATACCTACACATTCAAGCTACGTGCATGAATATTTTAGCAAGCTTTTGCTAGTTTTGGTTAAAAATATTCACTTAGCTGCCTAATAGAATTCAACTTTTGAACAATCGACTTTTTGTTAAAAAAAAGTCGTCTATGATTATATGATGTTTTCGAACATTCGCCTTTTAGTCTAAAAAGGTCGAAGTCGACTTTACACCCTATTTTTATTCATTAAAATTATTTGATGTTAGCTGCTTTTTTGGGCAGTAAACTTAAATTTACTTACCAGCATTAATGAGGAGATAAGTGCATTAACGTTAACTGACTTTTTGACTTACCTGCTCAAAATATCGTACAAAAGTTGGTTGTGCAGGTAAGTCAAAACTATTGTATGCTTTATTCTAAATAAATCGCACTTGCCAATGGTGGAGGGCATTGGATTTTATGCCCTGTATAAATCGAGTGTGCTGATAATGCTCTGTAGTGTAGTCCAATTCTCAGACCTACCCGAAAGGCACACAAAATTTCATAAAAATCGGTCGATCTATTATCGAGAACTTCAACCACTAACACCGTGACACGATGAATTTCCGAAAATACATGCATATGTGTAAACATACAAGTTAAAAACAAAAAAAAAAATTTTTAAACCTTTGCTATTTTTAGTGAAAGGGTGCGATATTTACATACGTCCTGAATGGTAAGAGTAACACAATCTGTCATTTGTGTGTGGAATATCAATAGAATTGTAGGTGTAGGTAAGCATGAATATAAAAAGCGTTAATTCAAAAACAGTTAATGGTACTGAAAAAAGTAAGTAATTTTATAAGATTTTTTTTTGGAATGAGTCAAATATAATGAACCTCTTACTTTAATTATTCTCTTTTCATTTGCTATCAGAAATTTTTTCCTACTGAATGTATGAATATTTCTTGTTATGCATCAGAATTGCCGCATTATATGTCTTGTACTGATAACAATAATCATTTTATCAATAAAATGACTGTAATTGCCCGAATACAAATACAAATTTGAAGTTGTGATTATCAGGGCAAGGGATCTCATGTACAAAAAAAATTTTAAATATATGTATGCTTTATAAGAGAGAAAATTTCCACTAAAAATTTTAAAAATATGCAAAAAAAAAATTTGTATTTCAAATTTATTAAACAAATAAAAAAATATAATTCAGGTCACAGTTTCCTGTTTATAAGGAACATATAAGATTTTAAATGCATTTTTTAAAGGAAAATTAGATAAATCATTTACATATGTCATGGGTACATATAAAGATATTGTTAAGTTGTAAATATAATAAACTAGCAGATCAGAGCAAACGTTGTTTTGCCTTTGAAATTTATTTTCACTGTAAGTCTGGTTTCCATGCAAAGTCACGGCTGATCACTGCTGCCAGATTAAGGGATTTATCCCCAAATAGGGGATTTTTTTAGCCATTGGGGATGAAAATTTCTGTTTGGGGATTTTTTGGTGCTGAACCGACACTGCTGAGGAGTTTTTGAGGATAAAAACCTATAGACTTTTTTAGATATAAAAGTCGATTTAGTAACACAATGGATAATAATAAAAAATATTTACATACATAATTGGTCATTACAACCCTTCAGTCTGTATTATTGAACTAGTTTCTGAAGTCGCCGTAGTCTATTAGATGTAAAACCAAGAAAGAGTCCCAGGCCAGACATCAGAACAAAATTCGAAAAATATATAAGCGATAGAATTTTTACTCTGGCAAGTCTATAGTTTTCTTATGTTTAATTTTACGATATTCTATTACTAAAATATTAAATCCTGTATTAAAGGCAAATATCCCTATATACTTACAGTGAGCGTCAAAAGAAAGTGTACATAAAAAACTATACATTATTAAATTATCGTTATTTGTATTTTAAAACTATTATTTTGCTAGTTTATAAAATTGAAAAAAAAAAATCACAAATTCGAAATATTGTCGGGCACTTTCCTTACAAGTGGTAAAAGTTGAGTTTGTTGATTGTTAGAATTTTATCCATATTGTACACTTTCTTTTGACGCTCACTGTATATGAAGAGCAATGGAGAAAAATGCCATTTGTAAAATGGAACGATTGTTTTGGAGAGGATTCTGGACAGAATTTAAATGTATTTTGGAGTTGTGTTTATTGCTACAAAGATTCTGCAGGTTCCAAACCATTCAAGGAACTTGATGAACTAGTTTTATATATTCTTTGTGTACCAACAGGTAACGCTTGTTTTCAATAATGAAATTTACCAAAATAAAAATACGAAATTATATGTAATATAAATTATTAGAAGCTCCTCTTAGACTAAATATATATGTATGTATGTGCACATAAAATAAAATAATTTTTAAATAAAATAAGAAACAATTTTTTGAATTGTATTTGGGATTTTTTTTGCGGATAAAATAATGGATTTGGGGATAAAAAAATGGATTCGGAGATGAGGACTGAAAAAAATCTGGTAGCAGTGTGGTTGATTGATATTTAGAAGAATAATGAATTAACAATTGCTGTTCAATTCCATTTGAAATTATTTTTGATAGCTTAGACCGATTCGCGTTGCTGGCCCCAAATTTTTCTTTTATTTTGAACTGCTTTTCGAAGAAAATCGAAATCAGTATGGTATCGAGCTAATTAACGCCACTGCACGCAGATTAACGACCCAACGCCTTCAACAAAACATAGCATAGTGCAGTGGTTCTTAAGTTACGGTGCAAAATACAAAAAAACTAACTATTGCGCCATCTGTCGGACGAACTTCAAACTACACAGAAACACTCCTCACGCCCTATAGAACATGTATATTAATTTGGTCAAAATTATACGGCATTTACGTATTTACACAGTAGTTTTCCGATTTAACGACCATTCGATTCTACAAAAAAAGGCAAAATTTTCCTATTGAATACCTTAAATAGCGAACAAAATTTATTTTGTATACGCAGTTTAACGAACAAATAAAAATTTTATTTGAATGAAAGTAAAATGAGATTTTTGTAACTTGATGTATTGACTTCGAAATATTTCCAAAAGAAAATTAAATACACAATAAAATAGTAAAATATGCTAAATATATGCACTTATTATAAAATATGCAAAAATATGCAACAACAAATCGATGCCATTTTGTTGCGAATTCTTCGATTCGAAAAATATGTTGTCAAAAGTGATTTTAAGTTACCGACTACAAACATGCATTTGCATTTAAATCCTTGCCCTGGTGATTATATTAAAACGATATAAAATTTAACAGGCGATAAATATATTCATCGAAATATGCGACTCTGTACTATAATCTGCTTTGACAATCGTTCGAATTTTTTAACATTAAATCAAATAATCTGGTATTTGAGGTAGAAATTTTATTTTTATAATTTATTATTATAGTTAAGTATTTAATCTAATAACTTTTCCCTAACTCTTTGTTATACATATCGACGCATATTTAGCTCAAGTTAAATTATTAACTAATATGAAGTTTTATTTTGTGTCCTTGAACTTGGCTTTAATATTTCAAAGTCAATTTATACGATAAGGATTTACGCAAGTAAAGTCATAGAGAAAAGTTTACAGAAATCCATACATTTTTAAAAATAAAAATGGAAAACTTATGATAGAAATTATTGCGGTTATAGGATTAAAAAATAAAATAAAACAAAGGATTAGTTTAAAACCAAGAAATATGGATACATTTCACTGTTTATGCATATGTTAAGATAAACCAACATCTTTAAATTTTTCTTAATTCTTATCCGTACTGAAAAGTGAAAAATATATTATAATAGAATAAATAAAAGGTATAAAATAAAAGACTTGAAAAAAATCTCATACGAGTGAAGTCCCTATCCACAAGCTAATATTATAGGCTCGTAAAGTGTAGGAAAATCGTCATAGGATTTGAATTACACGTAAGCATTTTTGTTTTCGTCGTTTGACTCTAGTCATAATTAAAATATCGTAAAGAACGGACTACGTCCAATAGCTGTTTGGGAAACTTAACCAAACTAAATCGTAAAAACATAACATTCTTGTACTGTCAAAAAATGTTAATTTGACAGCACAATCCCCAACTTAAAAAAAATTTCAATTTGACACAAAAGTCCCCATTAACAAAATGATATTGTAAAATTAAAAAATTTCAATATCATAACAATTTTTTTAAAATTACTGAAAACTTAAATTGGATTGCATCGAACATTTGAAAGCAAAATTGGTTAAAAAAGTGGCCGGGGCAAAATTTTCTCTTGATGAAAACTTTAAATGGATAAATACAAACATTTGAAAGAAAAATTAGTTAAATCGACGGAGCCGTTTTCTGATTTTAGATAAACTTTCCGTAAAAATTAATTATTTATTTATGTATTTATTAATTATAACACTATTACAAATTATATTCTAATTGTAACATTACGACCCGCTATCACCAAAATCTTTTTAACATTACGACCCGCTCTCACCAAAGTTTGTTTTAACATTACAACCCGCTCTCACTATAATCTTTTTTAAAAATCATTTCTAGATGCATATACACCAGCGATTACTGTTTCATAGCACAATTGTGCAGAGAAACATCACACACACTGCTTATGCCCGTCGATCAGACTACAGATGTTGGCGGTTGCTGTAACATTTTCTTCTGGATTACAGTCAACAAATATTTTATGTTAAAACATTCTTTATTAAAATTTATATTTGGTTGCTTTAATAGTCAAGTTAATAATTTAGATGTCATGAACTGAGGAATACTTACTTTATAAGCATTAAGTAAACTTTAGAAAAATGAAAAGGTTGCTTATTAGTTGAACAGGAAATTTATAGGTCAAAATTAGATGCCAACAAATATCTGAAAAACGTTCCTTAATTATTAAGTCAAAGATATAACTTTATGTATGTTGATAAAATCAAAATAGCGTATATTACTAACACTTTTCTATGATTGTAGACTGTAAAATTATTTTCGCCCTCTTACTCACTAAACACCACCAGTGTTGCCGTTTTTAGCTATTTCTAACCAAAATTTTTGAATTTGGTTAATTAATTTTCCTATAAAAAGAGTATTTGTTTTGTTTGTAGAAAAGAATTAATTAGTAACACTAAAATTTTATTTTTTTATTTTTTGTTTCTTTTCGTAATATGTTCTATTAATTATAATTTATGTTTAAAAAAAATTAAATAAAAAAAACTGTGAATTTAATTTTGGTTATATTTTTTCCTAATTGGTGATTTTTTTCACAAATGTTGATTACAATATTTTTATATCATGGGAACATTGACCAGAATAAATGATCAAACAAAAAAAAAAAACGCACGATGAGAACAAGACATTGCTAAGCTCTAGGTTTTTGTTTCGTTCACTTCTATCTTTCACCCCGCTTCTTGAAATATTTTTGAAAAATATTCCAAAATATGTTAAAACCCACATTCTTTATACTTTACCCAATGAACTCAAAAATATTTTTTTTAAATTTCTTGAACACTCCAAACATTTATTTGACTGTTTTTTGGACTTTACGCATAAATTTACTGATTACACAAACATTTCTGAGCCGATGACCTAAGTTTAAACGTTATTAGAAAGCAGATGAATGCGACTTTAAAACGATATACATATCTATATTATTTGACATAATATGCTATGGGGTTTGATGAGGTACACTTAACGAATGCAAATTTTTTAAATGCTTTTTCAAGTTTGTCCGTCCATAGTACCAAATTTTAATTAAAAACACAAAACAAATGATAACATTTCGAAAAAATTTATCTTGTAAAAAGCTTGAAACTTTGTTTGATCAAATCAGGCAAAAATTACCGTTGTTATTATTTAAAAAGTCTAACAGTCGAATTATACATTTCATATACAGGGGCGAATAGAAGTGAGTACATGCAAATTTTGCATTCAAAAACAAAACCATACAGGCAAATACAAAAAAAAAAAAAAGAATTCTTTATTTTTTATTTTACTTTTAACAAGTAGCAATAAAAAACAATCATGAATGAAATGAATTCAATGAGTTTGAATGAAAAAACGAAATTAACCCACATAAACGCAAGAAAATTCAAGAAACTAACCCAATTTCAATATTTGGTCCATAGATTAGAAATAGCAAATTGTCAATAACATCTTTCGGAATGCGATTCCATTTCGCTGTTATACGATCCCAAAGTTTGTCAATGTTTGTTGGTGCTGTTTCGTACTTCCCGAACCGGATTTTCACGAATGGCCAAAGATTTTCAATCGGATTGAATCCGGAACTTTGTGCTGGCCATTCCATCAATTGAAAATTTTATTACCCACTCCATATTTTTACAATTTTAGCTGTGTGCTTTGGATCACCATACTGTTGGAAAACAATTTCTTATTCGGAATAACCAAATTTGTCCATAAAATTCTGAAGATGGGTTTACAGAATCTGTAGATAGTGTTTTTTCGCATGATACCATCTTCTAAATATAGAGGGCCACCATGTTAAGCATCCCCAAACCATTATATTTTCGACGCCATGTATAATAGTTTGCTTCATATGGTATCTGTGAACACGTTCCACGGGTCTTCGCTAGCAGTACTGATTTCCATCTTACTGAAAGTGGTTAAATTTGAACTCATCAGACCAGGTGGAAAGCTGTACCGTCTGTTATAATATTTAAATAATAACTACGGTAATATTTTTGCTTGATTTGATCAAACAAAGTGCCAAGTTCTTCACTTTCAGAATGTCATCATTAATTTTAAATTTTATTTTGGAAGTCGTGCAAACCTGAACTTGACACATTTTGTGATAAACAATTAGGATCCAACAAAAATTCTAAAAACCTTAGAACTAAAAGTTCATTTGATGAGATGACACATTTAAAAAAGACCAATCGACTGTTAGACTTTTAATGTAATAACTATATATATATTTTTCCCCGATTTGATCAAATGATGACTTAATCTCTTCACAAGAGAACATAGTTTAAGAATATTAGCACTTATCCTTTATTTGTTTTATTAAAGTTTGATACTATGAATGGACAAACTTGAAAAAATATGAAATAAATTTAAATTTTCCAAGTTTGCCTCATCAAATCTCATAGCATATTAATAGAATAATAGATTTATGTACACTGTTTTAAAGGTCCATTTCTCCCCTTTCCAACAAGATATAAATTTTAAAAATCTGGTCAGAAATATTTAAGTAATCCAGAAATTTGTGCGTCAAGTAAAAAAAAAATTTTTTATCAAATAAAACAAGTTTTGAGGGTTCGGGAAATATAAAAAAAAAATTATTTTTGAGATCAACTTAACTAAGTGAACAACTTGGACTATGTAGTTTCTCGGGGGTGTTTTTTGAAATTATTTTAATTACTAATCATTACTTAACAGGAACATGTGTTTAAAATAATTAAGTATTATTACGTGTGGTATGAATATTAGATAGGTTGAGATGAATGTCCACCCAAAAATTTGAGTGGACACATAGGACCCATTGTGATAATTTTATAATATTAAAAAGATATTAATTCCTTATAATATAAATATAACGGTTTCTTATAAACCTATTTTTGAATATGCCATGTAATTCGTTTTATTAACATATGGAGTGCAATTTTAGAAATCCCACTACTCCGAGACTATTGAAATCATTGCTAATATGGGGCGGGATATGATGTTTGTATTTCATTAAGGCGCAATAAAAAATAAATGAATTCATAACACCGATAGCTACAATAAAAAACAAAAAAGAAAAAATTCTCTTGCAGCGATACCAATATTGTTTACTTTCAATTTTTTTCTTTCACTAAAAACATTTGAGAGAGATTTCTTCTCTTTAAAATAATCCAAACTAATTATATAATTTGTCAATTGTGTTTAACTAACCACAAAAGGTCTAATTTTATGGTTTGTGGTTGTGGTTATCAATTTTGTAAGTTATTTTCATGGTTGTTGTTGTTTTTCTTTTTGTTTTGTTTTTTGTGTGTTCATTTTGTATACAAAACGATGTAATACAGAAGAATTTTCGCCCTATTTTAGCAAGAATTTTAGGATTCTAAACTAACTGTTAACAAATGGAATTAGTTCAACCCAACACCCCAAAACATTTTAAACAAAGAAGTCTGTACATATTTTAATAAATTAACATTTTGTAATTTTTAATGCCGAATCAATACATACCTCGTTCGGCATTTTCTATCTGTCATACGGAGAGAGAAACCGTCTGACTCAAATTGCTTCGTTACTTCAGTCGATGAATCGAATAACAGACACCAGCAACAGTAACAAAATGTACATTTTGTATAAGGAGAAAATTTATGTGTGAGAAATTCACCCATCATTAATTCAACAAATATTTGTTTATCCTCTATTGACATTAGTAAACTGTGCTATTTATTATACAACTAAAATCATGTGGTCACAACATTCGGTGTGATATAACAAAATAAACAATTAGAGCGATTGAATATAATTTACGTATCAACCTATAAGCGCAACAGATACCCCCTGACTGACATCGGATTTCTATAGTAGTATGGTATACTACAAATGTGTAAACCTATACTACAATCATCATCACATATTTTTTCATTTCTACTCCAGTTTTTCTTAAAACATACTTTAAGAGAACAATTTATTAAAACTAGAATTGAGAGACCTTTTGTATAACAATAATTTAGAAAAATATTAACTGTAAAATTTAAAATTTTTTTATTTAAATTTTAGCTTCAAAATAAAATCAGTTTACCTTTGACAATAGATGAAATTTCCCATCAGCGTTGCCACGACCAAAAAAATTTATAACCAAAATTAAATAAAAAATAACCAAAAAAGCAAAAAATTAACCAAAATTTTTTTTATGTAAATGCATTTGTTTTTAACAAATTTAAGGTTTAATACAAAAATTTTATTTTTTCTGTGTAGTTAAACTAAAAATCGGTGACTCAGTTTTTTTTAAATAGCGTTTTTAGTTTATTGTGGGGACAAAAGTCAAATGCACTCTGCCTCAAAATTTCACATGAATACAATTGCAAATATCAGATTTATAACGATTTTAAAAAAGGGCCTAATTCATGACAATGAATTTTTGAAAGAAAAATTCCTAACTAGTTTTTAATTTCGTTCTAAAATTATAGTCGCAACTGAAGTTGTGCGTTTATATTTCCCAAATAACAAATTCACTTTAGTGGAAAAAGTTGCTTAACAAATTTCGGCGGCGGGACGAGTCCTTAAAAACGACGGCTATAAATCAATTGAAAAGTTTCTCTGTTTTTGGCAAGCAGGAAAAATGATGAGTTTAATAATGCAATAAAAATTATGAAAGTGAATGAAAATTTTGACTCTGATTCGGAGAATACTAATGGTATCCGAAAAAGGAAAAATATTGCAAGAAATTCCGAACGGACATATAACGTAAATAGAAAAGAAAGAAAGGAAGGCCTTTAATATTTTAGCATATCAAATAAAGAACGGTCACTTAAGCCTTTTAGAAAACTATTAACTACTACTACTCTCTACTCTCACATAGATCAAAGTCGGCGATTAAAGATATACCCTCTAATTCACTTTATAAGAAGAAAATGCCAATCACGAAAAAGAAATGGGATAACCAACAGGACAGGACTTAAAAAGTTTTTACCTACATATTGTCATCTTTTTTATGATAATTTGTCTTATAAAAACTAATTTTTCACAATTTACCTTAGACTTAATCCTCTTAATTTCATGAATTACTACCGTTCATTATTTAAACCTGAATTATTATAATATATTTCACTTTCAACTCAGTTTAAAAAAGGCCTAACTAAATTTTTATTTTCAAAAATGTCAACGAAATAAAGGCCTATATTCGAAAACTTCATTAAAACGAAAATGTATAATTTTTTAAATGTTACTTCTCATTGTTGTTGTGTTGCAGTTTTTTTTTTTTTATATTAAAAACCGTATTAAAATTTTTGTTGTATCTAAAATTTTGCAGAGTTTTTTAAGTTTTTTGCTTATCCTGTCAAATAACAAAAAATCGATTTAGCCATTTTTTATATTCAGCCATCGAAATAATAAATTAAGGTTTTTATTTATTTGAACGTAGTAAAAACGCTTAAAGACATAAAACGCTTTGCTAATGATTGCAAATCTTGTAATACCAATTTTTAAATAATATTAACGATAATAAAAAAAGTAACCAAAATGAAGAAAAAATACACATTTACACATTAGAAAAAAAAATAACCAAATTTGGTTAAAAATAACCAAAACGGCAACGCTGTTTCCCATAGTGATTGTCAATACAGTAGACGCCAGTAAATTAGACCCGCTGAAATTCAAATCCTTCAGAAATTAGAATCAACGTTTTTAATACATTACATGCTCTGAAGTTAGAACTGTCGATTCTAATTATTGAGCGTTTTTATTATTTTTTTTTTTTTTTTGTTAGCTTTTAACACTTAAAAATTGTCTCTATAATTTTTATTTGGCTTTAACATAGTAAAAAAAAGGGGAATGCCCTAATATTTATGTAATTTTTATTTTCTTTGCACTTTGTTTATTAGTGTGTGAAATTTAAATCTAGTAGTTACATTTGTGCAGTGAAACTTGAAAAGTGTGTATATAAAGTGTTGTTTTTTTTTATATAAAATGCCAAATAAACGTAAAAATAATAATCTGTCTTTAGGAACGAAGCTAAAGATATTGTTTAGCCCTTGATTTTAACGTAATAAAATCTGATATAATCTATATCAAATCAAATAGAACAGCTATATTAAATGCAGTTACCAACACCTATATCAGGAAGCAACGAACAAATCTTTACACATTTGTGAATATCCCAAAATGGAAAGTCGGCTCTATGAGTGGTTTCTGAATCAACGTGAAAGAAAATCTACAATGGCTGGAGAAAAAGCTAAATAGATTTTTCAACAAGAATATCCCAATAATAATGATAATTTTCGAGCAAGTGATGAATGGTTTTCCAAATTTAAAAAGCGACATGGTATTCGATTTTTAAAAATTGGTGGTGAGATTCTTTCTAGTGATGTTGATGCAGTCAATCCTTTCACTCATAAGTTCCGTGCTAAAGTGGCTGAGATGGGTCTTACACGCTCACAAATATACAATGTGGATGAAACCGGATTATTCTTTCGTTGTCTTCCCGAAAGTGAAAGTGAAAAAAGTGCTCCCGGATTTAAAATCCAAAAAGAACGTGTTTCAATTTTACTTGGATCAAAGTCCGATGGCTCGCATAAATTGGTGCCGTTGGTAATTGGAAAAGCCAAAAAACCAAGGAGTATGAAAGAGTTTAATAATCCTCTTCACTACGATTTTTCAAAAAATGCCTGGATTACATCCCGTATCTTTAGTAATTGGTTCCATAACATATTCATTAAGGAGGTAAGGAAAAATTATCTTAAACTTAGATTTGGTAATTAAAAATTTTGTCAAATAATTTATGGATTTGTTTACCAGGTCATTCGTTTTTCTAGAGAAAATAATTTACCTCCAAAATGATGCAATAATTTTACTCAAGCAAGCTTGGGACGAGTTGCCTCAAAGAGTGTTAAAGAGTTCTTGGTCTAAATTGAAAAACTGGGATTCGGACTAGCCCACTTAGTGCGAAACAATGACTGCGATAAAGTTGTCCAAATTAATCAGCGCAGATGAAATCGAAAAATGGAATGAGGGCATGTTTGAGTACTTATCGGAACATGAACAAAGTAGCGATGATGAAAATTTAGATAGCGGCGATAAAGATATTGTTGAAGTCACAAGAGCGTAAATAATTTAATAAATTGGTGTAGAACTAGTGAATTGTTTTCTACAAAGTTGTTTTTTCGGAGGAAAATAAGTTCAATTTGGAAGATCCACATGGTTATTATTATTATTTCCATGATTTGCGGAAAGAAGAATGTTATCTGAGCCGTCTGTATAGCTGTAGGGGTAGTCTGATGGTGTGGGGGGTAATTTCAAACAATTTCCATTTCAGCCTTTAGACATTTCAACAAGATAATGCCCTGCTCCAAGCCAAACGTCAATATATTGGAGTAGCCACCCATACTCTCTTGACCTAAATGTTATAGAAAATGTTTATCGATTGCTTTCTCGCAAAGTGTAATTCAAGGAATAAAAAAATTATGGGCCGAAATTTCCTTACCATTAATAGAAAAACTTTATAACTTTCTTCGACATATGACATAACTTCTCACACCACTTACGTGTTTGTGCGTTAATATTTATAGATGAGTGACAGGACCTACAGTTTAAAGTCTACTCCAAACGATATATTTTTGAGAATGTTTTTCATGGCAATTTTATTTACTCTCAGAATCGAAGAAATATGTTCATATTTCTGATGTCTGGCCTGGGGTTTGAACTCGGGCCTTCACGCTAATAAGCCAACACACTATCTACTAGACTACGGCGACTTTTATATAGTCTTCTACATTATTTGTAAAACGTGATGTGTTATATTGTGATTTTAGTAGCAGTGAACTGAATAAGATATTACCGAGTGTACAGAGCGATGAATTATAATTATTTGTAGTTGTTCCTGAGCCATTTTCCGAATTGATGCGAAATTTTGTAAATTAAGGTTCTACCAAATTAAGAGTATGAATTTTATAAAAAAAAATTCAGTAACGACGACTGTGTACGTGAACAAACAGCCGAATTTGGACCATACCAACACACATAGAATTGAAGACGGTAAAATATGTCACGAAACAGAACCTTTTTTGTGCATTTGCTGACCTCAAATAGGAGCCCATTACACTCGTCATTTTCGTTGACTTATATGCAGCAAAACGTTAATGCCAAAGAAATACGTTTAAATTCATTGCAATAATCTATTCGGTAAATTACATACTTGTTGCGATTATTTAATCATAAAATAAGGAGCAGAAACTATCTCACTCGTATGTACTTCAGAACTTAAGGCAAATGCTGGTACATAATGGAACCCAAAATACAATCAACTCTAACAGTCCAGTAGTTTCGCTCTTCTGTAGAACATTGAGGGCCCTTATTACAACTTTCCGTCAAACTTGGTTTTAGTTAAAGGCACCATTATATAAATGGAACTGTTTGCAAAAATATGGCAGTGCCGGAGCAATGTCGATAATATTGTTCAATTAAACAATTTATTTTTAAATCGCAGTGGTAATGACGGATTTCGTTTTTATTTCATATGCTGCTAGAGGTGTGCACAAGACATTCTGCTAGCTTACCCTTCTCCGAATGCAATACTGTAGTGAACTCTATTCTGTTGCTCAAATTTATTCAACGGAACTATGCTTATTGTTGCTACATTTTCAGTATTTCCATATGAATATACGTGGTGTAAAAAAGTAGTAGTGTAAAAAAAGGTTTTTCTCCAGAAATAAAAAGTTTAAAAAAGTTACTGGCAATGCTGGCGGCGACGAATATGTTCGGTTGCCGAAAACAAAAAAAGAAATGCATGTTGTGACTCTATGAAGAGTACAATATTTTTGTTGCAGTCTTCAAAAAACTTTCTTTTATAATGGTGTACAATGGTTTACGAGTGCAGTTGTTTATTTGAACTCTATTTTTGCTTCACACTTATTTATGTTTGCAGCTACAATCAATACTCGGGCTTGAGAAAAATGCAATTGTGTGCAATTTCATATGTCTTGCGCACAGCTCTAGTATATGCTCATTTTGTTTATATGTTGCTATATTGAAGAAAATATACAGTGCTTGACAAAACAATGTAATCAGGCGAAATTGCAAAGAATTAAACTGGAAATTACAGTTCATTAGTATGCATAAAAATATAAAAAACCCATATTATTGAAGTATTGAAGTCTTCCTCCAAAATGATAAGTGTTTACTGTTCTTGGCTCAAAACATTTTTTAATAAATTTTAAAAGTTCTGATTTGTTCAGTCAATATTTATCACTAATCGTTTTTATTAATAAAAAGCACAAATATTTTGCGAATTTCTTAAGAATATTTCTAATTTTTAGTCCAATTTTGAAAAAGTTTCTGTTGCTTTATCAATCACTGTATAATATGGCAAGTTCAAGCATAAACTAACTTCAAAAGCTACCGATAGGATAATCCTCCGTTTAGCTTAAAGCTCACTTCTACTTATAATAATTAGGAATAATTTTTCCGCCCGTTAAAATCCTCACTTAAACTAAATTACGGCAATTAATTAATTAAGTTGTAATAATGGCCCTAAGTCTAAAAAATTTTAAAATAAAATCCACATAAATTGTCATATTTGCTTGTAAATTTTTAATTCCAAATTGACGGTATACTTTTTATTTAATTGATTTTGAAATATATTACTTATACGCATCATATTACATATAGTGGTATGCACTATGCTGAAAAGTATGCAATAAAATATCAAAAATGGTTTGCTTTGGTATTAGTTATTACTCATTCGTCGCATTTTTGCCATTACGAACATACATAAATAAACAACCCAGAGCCTTGGCAGCCCCAAAGGAGAATACTGACTAAACAACTTTGTGACGAAATCAGTTCTATTTTACGCTACTGTAATTTGGTGGTTGGCTATAGAGGAAAGGAGTTATCGAAACCATTTTGTGAATATTATGTCGGTGGTGGCGATCATAGCAACAGATGTTTTTAGAACTAGATCATCTAAAGCATTATAATGAGTGTTTTTTATAGAGATATAAAACTTTAAGTTGGCATTACTTTTCAAGATGGCGACCGATTTAACAGCTGTCAAGTGATTTATTCTCAGTTTAATTCGGCAATTCATCATGAATAGACCCACGCCTGAACAACGCCTGGAAATAGTGCAATTTTATTTCGAAAATAATGGTTTTGTGCGGAAAACGTATCGCGCACTACGTCCATTTTTGCGTCGACAAAATTGGATCTGTGTCCATCCACTTTATGGAAGATTTTGCGGAAGGATCTTGGTTAGCGTGCTTACAAAATCCAACTCGTGCAAGAATTGAAGCCAAGCGATCATCAAGTAAGACATAGATTCGTCGAATTGGCCCAAAACGAGATTACCGTTGTTCCCGATTTTAATAAGCGAAATTTGTTTAGCGATGAAGCGCACTTCTGGTTGAATAACTACGTCAACAAACAAAACTGCTGCATTTGGAGTGAAGGTAATCCTCACGTGTATGCGGAAACACCGTTACATCCAGAAAAACTGACTGTTTGGTGCACTTTATGGGCTGGTGGAATCATTGGTCCGTACTTTTTCAAAAACGATTGTGGCCAGAACGTTACAATCAATGGTGATCGGTATAGAGCCATGATTACTAACTTTTTCATTCCTGAATTGAATACCCATGATATCCAGGAGATGTACTTTCGACAAGACGGTGCAACATGTCACACAGCTCGTGCCGTAATAGACTTATTGAAAGACACGTGAATTGGCATCCAAGATCTTGGGATTTAACACCGCTAAGCTACATTCTGTGGGGCTAAGTAAAGTCATTGGTCTATGCGGTAAAGCCACAAACGCTTAACCATTTGGAAGACAACATTTGCCGTGTTATTGCCGATATACGACCACAAATGTTGGGAAAAGTCATCGAAAATTGGACGCCCAGATTGGACTACATCCGCGCCAGCCGTGGTGGTCATATGCCAGAGATCATACTTAAAGTGTAATGCCACAAGATTATCTTTCGGATAAATAAAATTCATGTCAATCAAATAATCTATCGTTGTTTTATTGCAACTTAAAGTTCTATACCTATATAAAAAAAACACCCTATACATATGTATAAGACATAGAATTTTTGAAGTTATATCGTAAAAAGTATGATATACACATTATAAAATCTTTATTGAAACATTATAAAAAATCTTTAAAAATAAAAAAGTTACATAAAAATAATTTGTTGTTGGTTTTTATTGGAACAAAAGACGTAGTATTTTGAAAAAAAAAAATTATAAAATTCTATTTGTTATTGCTACCATTTTCTCTGTTTTATTTATATGTATATATTGCAATACTTTAAAATTTATAAATGCAACATTCCCAATTATTTTATTAGTTTATTGGAAAAAATTAATTTGAATGTGAAAAAAATTGTAAACCTGTTCAAGTGAGCGGCAGTGTGGTCAATTCAGACAAGCCGTTGTATTGTTGTATTGAGTGTTGGACGATTATACAACAGTGTAGGCTTGTTGTTGATAATTTTCATGTAAAAATCCGATACACTTATACATATTTTTTATTCATATATGATCAATTCACACAAGCCGATACACTTAGACACATCTTTTTCATATGTTTTTCAAAAGTTGTGCTGCTTTTGTGCCATCAGATACATATGGAATACGAAATATACAATAGAGCATAGTATTGAGCCTTTACAAACAACTAAATATATTCAAGCGTTCCATTAATAATTCAATTGGCAACCACATTGCGAATTTTAGGAACAGGATCATTTCGGGGCATTATAGGTAAATAATGCACACACACATACACATATATGTAATATTAAAATTTAAATTTACTGATTTAAATTCTTTTATTTATTTAAATTTTTAAATACAAACAAAAATAAGATTTAACAATTTATATTTTAAATAATTATTTTAATAGGAAAAGCTGAATTGCCTGACTGGCAGCTAAATATATAATAAATTTTATATGTCTTTTTTATATTGATAACTATTATTTTTTCCTACTCGATCAAGTATTTACGTTTTATCATGTTTATGTTTTTCAGTCTGTTTACTATTATTATTTTAGTTCAGTTTTCTTTTAACCCTACGGGATCGTCTTAATCCTTTGGGATGCGATCCCACATATATGTACATATACACATATCTCACTCTCTTTAAGATAAAGATATTGATATCAGTCTAGGAAGGAGTTCAGTGCCAACGATGATGTAGAGGGTTATTAATTCCATCGAAAATATAATTTGTCCTTTGTGGATAAAACTACAAATGACAGAAGATGAAATTCCTGAGTCAAAAGGATATTTTTTTTCAAAAATTTCAGTTTCCTGTAATACTAGGATGCATTGATGGGGCTAATCTAAAAATAGTTAAACCAGATGAAGATGCATCTTTGTATTTAAACAGGAAGGGAGTATTTAGCCTTAACGCCATGATTGTAAGTATATTAATAAATTGTTTTTCTTTTTGTAAAACAATTTTCTTTTAGAGTTGTTGAGTTGAGTTGTGCAAGAAATTTTTATTTAAATTATTATTGTATTGGAAACAAAAATTCCTGGCTATTAGGCAATTCTGGTTACGGTTTAGAACCATATTTAATAACCCCATACAAAAATGTAGTCACTGGAACCACAGAGCACAAATTTAATATAAAACATGCATCAGCTCTCAATGTTGTGGAACATACAATTGGGGTTGTAAAAAGTCGGTTTAGACGTTTACTGGGTATAATGAGGTACATACCGTTTAAATCAGGGACCGAAAATAACTGTAATTTTTGAATTTTTGATTAAAAAAAGCAACCGCAAGGAAATGTCGGAGAACAGAACCAAGTATACCATTTTGATTGTCTGGGACCAAATTTTTATAAAATGGAATGCTTTTTAAAAACCTGATTTATATTTTTTAGAAAAAAAATAAAAGTTTTTTTTTGATTTTTATATTTTCCAGCAGAAATAAAAATTATTTTTTGACTTTTATTTTTTCGAGCAGAACTAAGTCATTTCTATTTTAATTCATGATGAATTCATAAAATTTATTAAAAAATTCTTAAAAACAATTAAAATAAAATATGTTAAAAAATTTTTAGAATTAAGTTTTGCAATAAATGTTGATAAATATTATGAAATCAACATGAAATAAAACAAAAATAACTTTTATTTCTGCTCAAAAAATAAAAGTCATAAAATAACTTTTATTTCTGCTCATTCGCGGTGAGTTATTCAAAGTAACAAGACATATTCTGTTTACTTAGTTTGTGACCTTCTTATTTTACCAAACAAACATAGACAAAAACAAATTTACTAGTTCATTTAAATTTAAAAAAAAAAATAACAAATTATATTGATCAGTTTTGAAACCAACGGTCTCTTTAAACAACAATTTACATTGCCTTAATAAGCAATAACAAGTATGTCTTCAGAAAGTGAAGAAAGTGAACACAATAGCTTACTAAATTGGCAAGTTGTTATAACAAAACGTAAAAAAACAATAAATACTAAAAGCATTGCAAAGAAATAAAAAAGTTTAGATGATATTGCAAGCTGCTCAAATTTAAATAAACATGCTGAACTTGATAATGATGTTAATAATAAAATAAGGAGAATTCTGAGGTTGATGAAAATGAAGATGAAGCTGTAACTAAATCACCGCCAATATTCATTAATAATGTTAGTAATGTTAACAAAATGATTAAATGTGTATGTAGTGTAATTAGTAATTCTGATTTTAATTATAAATCTTTATATGATGGCCAAATTAAATTAAATATAAAATCAGTTGACTCATATCGAAAAATAGTTAAATATTTCGATGCTAATAACATCAGTTACCACACATATCGGTTAAAAATCGAACGTTCCTATAGATTTGTGATCAAAGGTCTTCATTATTCTACTAGAATAGAGGACATTAAAGCAGACCTTTTATATAAAGGTCATCTTGTTAGACAAATTGTTAACATTAAAAGCAGATTCACAAAACAGTCACTGGCTATGTTTTATGTAGATATTGATCCGCAGCCAAATAATAAAAAGGTTTTCGAAATACGTGAAATAAACCATTGTGCGGTACAAATTGAAGCGCCTGGAAGTACAATTGATGTTGTGCAATGCCACCGATGTCAACAATTCGGACATACGAAAACCTATTGTAGGAAACCCTTTGCTTGTGTGAAATGTGGACTTGGACATCCTACACCCAATTGCCCAAATAATTCAGAAGCGCCTCCTAAATGTGTTCACTGCTTGAAACAACATACTGCCAACTATAGGGGTTGTGAAGTGTACCAAAATATATTGAAGAAAAAACTCTCAGAAAGACGACAAAACACATACCCTCAGTTTACCACTTCCAGAAGCGATTTTCCCCCATTAAATCGTAGCTCCCTATACAATAACAAATTCGAAAACCCATTGTCAGGTGAATCATACGCTAATATAGCAAGTCAGGGTACGGGTAACAACATAATGAAAAATATAGAAAACTTATTAAATAAGCAAATAGAGCTAACTAATACACTTATGAATATGATGTCGCTTCTCATTAATAACTTATTATCGAATAAAATTAATGAAGTCGAATATTTTATGAAAGAAAAATTTATTGATATTTTCCTTATCTCAGAAACACGATTAACGACGAAATCGCATGTAAAAGTTAGAGGTTATGATTTTATCTGTACTAATCATCCAGATGGAAAAGCCCACGCCGGAGCAGTGCTATTCATAAAGTCTTCAATTTGTTATCAAGTTGCAAGAGAGTGGCAAGAAAACCATTTACAATCCGCTGGAGTTAATGTTATTTGCAATAGTAAATCTATCAACATCTACTCTATATATTTTCCTCCTAAACATGCTGTAAAGTGTGCTGACTATGAAAACTTTTTTAAAACTTTGGGTCCACGTTTTCTTGTTGGAGGTGACTTTAACACAAAACACCCCTGGTGGGGCTCTAGACTTATTAACCCGAAAGGAAGTGAGCTATATAAAACTATATCGGCAAATAATTTTCATACGTTATCCGTTATCCTGATCCAACTAAAATACCAGATCTTCTTGACTTTGTTGTGTTTAGTGGCATTTCTAGGCGCTCATTGGATATATTAAACGACGATAGTCTAAGCTCCGATCACACACCCATTCTTGTTAACCTCAACGTAAATACAAAACTAGCTCCTAAAAATGTAAAACTAATTACAAAAAACTCTAATATAGAATTTTTTAATGAATTTATGGAAAATAATTTGAACCTTAATTGTGATATACATACATACATACATAATTAGCCATTACAACCCTTCAGTCAGGATTACGACCTAGCTTCTCACACCACTTATGTTGTGTGCGTTACTTTTATACATGAGTGGCGGGACCTACAGTTTAAAGTCGACTCCGAACGACAGATTTTTGAGAAGCTTTTCATGGCAATTTTTACTCTCAGAGTCTTTGCTAGAAATCTGCTGAGAGGAAGTCGCCGAAGAAATATTTTTGGTTTTGATGTCTGACCTGGGATTCGAACCCGGGCCTTTTGTCTAATAAGCCAACACACTACCCACTAGACCACGGCGACTAATTGTGATATACAAACAGGCGAAAACATTGATGATACTGTGGAGTCCTTTACATTATTGATACATGAAGCTGTGTCACTGTCTACTCCATTACCAGTTCGTACTGATGTCTTAGGTCGCAAAGTTAAAGCCTCGGCTATAGTTAGAGACATGATAAGGCAATCTAGACTGCTAAGAAGAATTTGGCAACGAACTAGGAATCCAAGAGATAAAACAAACTGGAATTTAGCAATTAAGTTATGCTCGGAAATGTTAGCAAGAGAGAGGAATGAAAATATTAATTCTTACCTAAGAGAACTAAAGCCACAAAATAAAAATAAAGAATATGAACTGTATAATGCTACTAAGTTCCTAAAATGACCAACAAAAAGAAATGTTCCCATTAAAAATAGCAATAACACTTGGTTAAGGACGGATAAAGAAAAATCAACTGCGTCTGCTGATCATTTGGAATCAACTTTTAAACCACATTACTCTAATAACTCTGAACGACATCATAAGTTTCTTGGATATAGCATGTCAAATGGATCTGCTTTTAAATATATAACGCCAAAGGAAATAAAAATAGAAATAAGTGCACTTAACAACAAAAAATCCCCAGGTTATGACAAGATTGATGCACATACAATTAAATTGCTACCTCCTAAAGCCGTCTTTTTCTTAACTCAAATTTACAATTCTATTTTACGACTGCAACACTTTCCCTCACAATGGAAGTCCACAGAAATTATAATGATTTTAAAATCGAATAAGCCAGAAAATTTGGTATCGTTTTATAGACCCATAAGACTGCTGCCCATATTTTGCAAAATTTTTGAAAAATTACTTTTTAAGCGCTTAAAACCTTTTCTTACAATACAATTAAATACAATATAGTTCCTGATCATCAGTTCGACTTCAGAGACAATCACGGAACGCCCGAACAATGTCATAGAATTATTAAGGTGATAACGGATTCCTTTGAAAACAAAGGATACTGTTCTGCTGTATTTTTGGACATACAAAAAGCGTTCGATAAAGTTTGGCACGAAGGACTGTTATACAAGTTAAAAAAGTTACTTCCATCTACATTTTACTTGTTTTTCCTGTCGTATCGTAAAAATTGATGTTTTTACGTGAGGGTCAATAATGATTTTTCTAAAATTTGTTCAATATCAGCAGGAATTCCACAGGGAAGCGTACTTGGCCCAGTTTTATACACCTTATTCACACACGATTTGCCAACAAGAGACGACGTTACGATTGCAACATATGCAGATGACACGGCTTTTTTGAGTTGCTCTGAAACTCCTTCAGAAGCTTCAGGATGCATACAACAACAACTCGATTGTTTTCATCACTGGCTAACTAAGTAGAATATTAAAGTCAACACCCAAAAATCCAGCCATGTCACTTTTACAACGAGAAGAGGTAATTGTCCATCGGTATTCCTCAATGGTATTGCTATCCCTAACAACAACATTGTAAAGTATTTGGGACTACATCAAAAGGAAATAACTCGATATAAAGTTTAAAAAAATGTGCTGGCTTTTTGGATCAAAATCCCAACTTTCATTGGAGAATAAAGTGTTACTTTATAAAACAATCTTAAAACCTATCTGGACTTACGGAATAGAACTATGGGGAACTGCTAGTAATTCTAATATAGAAATTTTGCAGAGATTCCAATCTAAGGTCCTGAGCTCAATTACAAAAGCTCCTTTCTATATGTCTAATTAAAACATACATAAGGACTTAAAAATTCCTTTCATAAAAGAAGAAATAAGGAAAATTAGCAGCAGTTTCTTAAGAAGACTTAGCAACCACACAAATGTGTTGGCGATTACACTCTTAGACGAAATTGATGAAGTCCGAAGGCTTAAACGCAAACATATTTTAGATCTTCCTTTTATTTAACAAATTAAAATATTGTAATAATGGTAGAATACAATATATTAACTTTTTTGTAATAATAGTAAAATATATTAATTCACTTTTACACCTATGTATATATGACTCATGTTCATATGTAATTGAAATTACTATTTCAATGGAAATAAGTAAATATGTTAGTTTTTAAGATTATCACATTTGCTTATTATTGTAAAATAGATTGCAAATAAATATTTCGCACCGGTATTGCCAGAATGGATTTTAATACATACTATATTATGTAGAATTACATTATTATTACGCGACCCTGTATACCACACTTAAACAAATATATATAATCATAATGACAACAGTATCATCATGCAGTTCTATGTAAAATATAATTTTTATCAATGAAAATATTAATTTTTCAATTCCTAATTATTTTTCACCATTAGTGATAGATATAAGCTTTAAAATGAGATATCTTTCATTAAATTTGATGAGGTGGTATGGGAGATATTTGCAACCGACAAAAAAAGTGCTTTAGAAATAATATATATGATACTATAAAAAAAAAAAAAAATAAAAATTCTGCTCGAAAAAATAAAAGTCAAAAAATAATTCTTATTTTGTGACTTTAACGATAAAAGTTATAACAGTTACGGTCCCTGGTTTAAATATTAAGTAAATACGTAGAAAACCTGTGTATATAACAATAAAATATATCATTATGTCTTTCAGTTTAACTAAGCTTTATTAATATTTTTCCTTAATAAATCATCAGAAATATTAAAACCACTTTGAAAATGTAAAGTGGTTTCATTCCGAAGAAATTTTTCGTTTTCTAAAGATCTTTCGATCGGAATTGCGTCCTGTGACATGGCTGTATATATGCTATACTTATATTCACTTCTACTAATTCTTCAGCACAATTATCAAATAATTTCAGTTTAACTAAATAAGTTCATAATTACAGGATAAAGAGCCATAGAAACGTGTTTGAAAAATTACCTTTATATTTGATAGACTTTTGTCAAAGGTGTTATTTGAGGTGAAACTGAAAGTGAAGTAAAATTAGGAGATTATGAAGGATATAAATAATAAAAATGTTGATCGGGTGTTTTAATTCTAACGTTTTCATCATCTTAATATAAAGAAGAAGAAGTTGTACTTCAAAGCATTCCAAACATCTCTCCATCTAACGCGTTTTTAATGTCCAAAGTCCCATGCAGTAACACAGGCCTCGTTGAGCGACTCCTACGCTGTGTGACTATGGCCACTTCAGTCACCTCCCTCAAGGCGTCAATTGTAGACCGACAGGGTCGAAACCCATATTGTCTGGCAGACAGTCCGCCACTATTCTCAATAGCCGCGGTAAACCGTGGCTTTGAAAGCCTCTCGAGCAGCTTTCCTGACGTATCCAGCATGTACAGTGGGCTGTACGCGGATGGGTCCTCCGGATCGCCCTTTCCCTTGCTTATTAAGATCAGCCGTTTTTTCTTCCATATTTCGAGAAAAATATACTCTCTTAGGCAAGCGTTGTACACTCCCAGTAGGAATTCCAGTCCTTGACTGGTACTTTCAGGCGTTAGTGTAGCTATTGTTTAACGTTTTAATATGAATTGATATTACACCATTTCCATTTGCGTTACATATATAACAGATATTAATTTTTTAGTTCTTAGTGCCTGAATAAATAATTTTATATTTTTATTGTGTCAGTCCAATATTTAATTTCGGGTAGGTATAATATTACTATCTAAATAAATGTAAATAAATAAAAAGATTAAAACAAAAATATGACTCGCCAAAATCGTTTTTTTTTTTTGTATGATTTTATAACACTAAAATATCTTAAGCACCATATACGTATGTATGTAAGTAGGTATGTAATATCGCATGTAGTATTAATGTGTGTGTCAGAGACCTGCGCCGAGCAAATTTGACGGCGGCGGCGGCTAGAAGTGAAAAGTTTCGGCGGCGGCTTTAAGTCGGCTGTCAGCCGAAAAATGGTAGAGTTTCGGCGGCGCCTTTTATTATGTCTGCTGTGATCCGAAATGACATAAATAAAATGGCCCTGGTTGCTCCACTATGTTAAAGGGCCTTTAGATCTTTGCAGCACATTTGCACAAGCAGACGTGCGTTAGTATATTTTTCGGAATCTGCATTTTTAGAACTTCCTGACAATATGGATTTTGTTTTGGCATTCGAATTTTACAAATTTTTTGATTTTACGTCAATACCATGAGCGCGTAAATGGTTACAGAGGTTTAATGTCGACGTAGAAACTCCAAACTTGAAATTATTTCGCATTTTATAACACTTACAAAACAATTATCAGAAATAAATATTCAAAATAAAATTTCCCAAAAAATTTGGCTGAAAGCTAATTGAAATTGGAGTTACAATTTTGTTTTGTTTAATTTTCGTTAAATTTAAATCCTGGATAGAAATAATATGTATATATATACCTACCCCTTCAAACCCATTAATGAGTCCCCAATCAAAGCAAACTTTACACATATGATACTTTTTTAGCACAGGTTTACTTCCAATAACTATTTAACCAAAATAGTGCCAAACTATGGACCCTGCTGGAGATTTTTTTGTTTAAAAGAATTTGGGTTGTTTCTTTAATTTTTGTTTTAGTGGCTAGTATTTTTTCGTATTCGTTTATGTCATTGTCAATATCATTAGAAATAGCAAGTCGTCATCAGAATCAGATGAATTTAACTCATTTAAATTATTATTTAAATTTTGAAAGAAATTTGTAATTTTTTGGTTCTCCATTGTAATTTTTTGTCTTTTAAAAAATTTAACGTAAAGTTAAAACTGTTACCACATTCACCAAGAACAAGAAAGAGTGTTCAAAATCACCATATTAAAAAAAATCACCAAAAAATTAATGTGTTGAAGCCAAGTAAAATAATAATATATAAATATCATATTTTATATATAATTAAAATTTATTGTATACAGTATTAAAATCATATTTTCATATATTATAATTTTCTTACATACATAAACCGGCGGCTGAATTTAAGCCGACTTAAGCCGAATAAATCTTCAGCGGCGGCGGCTTTTAAATTTTCTCGGCGGCTCGGCTTAGCCGGCTGACAGCCGATCGGCGCAGGTCTCTGGTGTGTGTGTGTTCGTACTCATACATGCATCTGTCATATTTGCAGTAAACAACATTAAGATTATGTTTACTTTATAACTTTGACAAGGAATTGTGTCGACTGATACCATCAGACTGCAATGTTACGTGTAGAACAATTTAACGGAAACAACCATCACATACAAGATGAATACAAAGTTTGCCTTATGCAATGTTACCATGTTTATGAACATGTATGGATATAGTGTGGATCAAAAGAGTAAAGTTGAAAGCTTATTAAAGAACTTAAAAGAAAATATTATAATTTTTTATCCAATTTTTTCGTTTTATTACCTTTTAGTTATTTGATTTATTCATATGAATAAATAATTAAAAATAGTCAAAATAATTTATATTAAATAATAAAAAACGATAATTATACCAAAACAAGCATTTGATTAAATAAAAACATGTTTCAATATATTAAAATTGTAAATAATATCGGAAAATAGGTGCATATTAGGGATGCCAATCGGAAAATCCCGAATCCCGAAATCCCGGGAGTTTTAAAAACTTGTCCCTACAAAAGGTCCTGAAAAAAATTCTATATCACTTGACTTCGATAATAGCATCTCAGATAAGGAAAACCCAGTGATAACAAATTATCTGATGGTATCTGTTATGGTTTTGGAAATAAAACAAATGTTTTAAAATGTTTATAATTGTATTTTAAGGTTACAAAATCAAAACCCAAAAGAATAATGAAAATAATTTTTACATTTTGACATAAAATGTCTTTGAATCATTGTTATTTTATGTTTTCAATATTGCAAGTAAAAACGTAGCAAGTGTTTAATTACAATATTTCCCTTTGTTTTAAAAGGTTTTATAATCTTTCATCCAATTAGGCAGTTGATGGTTCCTTTTAGATCTGGGAACTTCTACATTATTCATTCAAGTTGATGGAACTGAGTCAAACTCTATTAAATCAGACGTAGAGTGAAATGACGATTCCTCTTCAAGTTGAATGTCTTCTTCAGTATTGTGATTATTTTCTAAAGATGATTGATTTAGTACATCTAAATTTGAATCTGATTTACAACCCTGACTTATTGGTAAAATGTTGTGTAAATCAAACATTTCCAATAATAAATGTGTTGAATTTATCCCATCCTCGTCGCCACAATTTTATGTTATGGTTTTGGAAATAAAACAAATGTTTTAAAATGTTTATAAATGTATTTTAAGGTTACAAAATCAAAACCCAAAAGAATAATGAAAATTATTTTTACATTTTGACATAAAATGTCTTTGAATCATTGTTATTTTATGTTTTCAATATTGCAAGTAAAAACGTAGCAAGTGTTTAATTACAATAGTATCGAAGAATGCAAGAGCCCTATAAAACGAATTATAAGGGTAACTGAATTAAATACTCAACTGACCAAAGAAATAGATTTATTTACATCAGGTGGAGAAAGAGGTGAGGCAGGGTATGTTGGCGACAAAATTTGTTCAACCCTAAGCTTTTTGTTAGAATCCAAATAATTTTCTTAAAACTAATGCATTTGCATATGTAGGAATAATTTTTATTTATGTTAATTTACGCTTTTTTTCTTGCTCTTTTTATATTTTATTTTCAATGATATACAATTCTGATATACATAATTGGAATACAAATGATTTCGTTAACAAAATAGTTTTATTATTAAGAGAAAATCGCGATGTTTCCTGTGATTTTTCAGGATTTTTGAATTCCGAATTATCCCGAAATATCCCGTTTGGCATCCCTAGTGCATATATAGGTAAAGAATTCCAAAGACAGATAAAAAATTGTCATTCAGATACTAAAGTTCAATGTCTGAACTGGATGATGACATGTAGCATTTGAGATCGAATAGAAGTACATATTTTCTTTCTTTATCGACATTACTCTGCCACTGCCATATTTTTGAAAAAGTTAATTTTATTTTATCTGTATGTTTTAATAATGTAAATAAGATAAAGGTAACTTCACAATTGCCTTTAGCTAATGGTAGCTTTAATTAAACCCTATTAGACCCAAAATTAAACTTTAATGATCATATCACTTTGACTGTAAATAAGGCAAGAATCACCCTTGGCAATAATAAAACGTTGGACAAAAGAATTTTCTGATCCATATATTACGAAACAGCTATTTGTATCACTTGTCAGACCAATTTTGGAGTATGGATCCATTGTATGCGATCCTCACTATAAAGTTTACAGCGAACACATTGAATCTGTGCAGAAACAATTTCTACTCTTTTGTGGTCGTGGCCTGGGATGGAATTATTTGGATTTGCCTTCAAATACTAGCAGACTAGCATTAATAAAACTGCCAACCCTTAAAAGTCGTTGAACAATGTTAAATGTATCCTTTGTGATTAACCTGATTAATGGTAACATTTGTTGTGAATTTCTGTTACGATCTGTTAAAATCAATATTTCTTATCGTAACTTCCGCTGTTATAATCCTATTTATATTCAATTCTGCAGAACTAATTATGCTATGTATAGCAGATCCGTTAATCAGAATTTAATTTAATTAATTGTCAGACTTTGTCAGACAATTCAATTATTTGTCAGACTTTGTTGATTTTTCTGTAAATTCTTGTATAATAAAACGGAATATTATTGTTTTTCTTAATTCGTAACTTTTTTATGTTTTTATTGTAAAAATAAATTGTATTATTGAAGAAACTGTTTGTAATTGTATTTAATTCTTTTTTTTTCTCGTACCTATGTTTGTTATTAGTCAGTAAGGAATTTGTCCATTGACTTAAATTAATTAAATAAATAAAAACATAATGATTTTAACGCCAAGTTGTAATAGTGGCCCTAAGCTGTATACAATTCCTGTAGAGCAAAGTTCTAAAGTTCGTTGAGTTTTAAACGACATATGGAGGACGTATGAGATTTATAGATGATATCCGTCTATAAGCCAAACCAAATGATGTTGTAAAACTAGCTTGAATATTTGGGTTTTAAATAAAAATAGGGCACCCTTGTATTCTAGATTTCGGTTCCCTTTAGATACTCTCATTTGTTATACTACACCGAGAATAAGGTTGTCATGTATATCTTATATAACAGAGTAGCATCCGAAAGGTGGTTGTCTTATAATGAGCGCACTTATCCACCAAAAAGTTTATGTAGAATATTTTTTTCTTAGAACAATAACTTTTTTTTCTCCGTACTATATAAAATAAATTATTGACTTTAATTAATAAAAGCCAGTAAAAAATTGTAAAATCAACAACAATTATTAATATTATTAATTAATATCAATAACAATATTTTCAGTAAAATAATAGATTATAAACGGAATAAGGCAATAATAAAAACAAATACCACAACGTATATCACTGAATTTGGAAAATTAAAATAAACTCTTATACATACCAACTACAACATGCTAAACGTTTATAAATAGAAATTAAAAATATTGATGAAAGTGTAATATGAATGATGAATAAAAGCCGGTGTCAACGAATACTCTGTCTCTGAATCTTTGAAACACTGCTAGTTTGCAAATATTTTTTAATTTAATGAGATAAACACGTCCTTAGCAATTTTTATAATTTATATATCGATGCCTTCGTTCTATAACATTCTAAGTCGAAAAAGTGTATTTTGAGTTAGGAACTCTCAAACTTTTCACGCTACCTACTACTATATGTGTATTTTAAATAGATTTTTCCCTATAACTTCGGAACTGATAGGCGGATCTTAACCAAATGTTGACAGTATTTAAGTTAGAGAACGTAGAATTTAAAAATTCAAAAACATTATGGAATGGAGGCGCCGATATGTTATTTAAATATAATCTTTAGTATGTTATGCATTAATTCCTTCCACTTTGTAACTACTTACACATTTTTTTTTAACGAAATAATATTATTTTTAAATAAAATATATTAAATTTAAGTGATCAGTTTTGTCCGATACTGTCCATAAATGCTAGGCATTAAGTACGTATCTATCCGCAAAATCTTTATTTCACATCAACATTATTTATTACATACTGCAAATATCTGATAAAACGGTGATACATACGAGTACATACATATGTAAATAATTGGTTATTACAACCCTTCAGTCAGGATTTCGATCTAGCTTTTCACACCATTTTTGTTGTGTGAGTTAATTTTATATATGCGTGGCGAGATCTGCAGTTTAAAGTCGACTCTGAACGACTGCTGGGAGAAATATTTTTTTTGTACTTCGCGTTGATGCCTGGCCTAGCATACGAACCTCAGCTTTATGTCTAATAAGCCAACACACTACCTACTATAAAACACTGATACAAAACATGATTCATGGTGTTCCATAAAAATATCGTTTACGGTGTGCAATGCAATAATGTTTTATAGAATTAATAAACAGTTTTGGTAAAATATAAAAGTAATAAAAAGTCCAGAGATGTAATTTAGTTTTTATTCAAAATAGTTATGGCTTATCACATTTTTTACAAATACAAACTTTTTCCTCTGCATTTTCAGCAAACGTTGCAATTTTTGAGCTTTTGTTGTTATTGCAAAATCCTATTTGTCTCCATTTACATATTTGGCGCGGAGTTTTTTGGAGAATAGTTCTTGAACAGTCACTTACACTTGCTATCTCTTGACCTGATGACGGATAATCAAAAGTAAGTTTTTCAGCGAAATGGAGCGAAGTTGTCGGTTGTTACAGTCCTACCTTTCATGGTATAAGGCTCCAGTAGTCTCATCATTTCATGTTTCTTCTTTTTCTAGATAAGAAGAGCCATTTACGACGTACTTCGTTTCAACGTCAGATTCTAGTCAGAATTTTATTCCAAACTTGTCTGGTTTGTTTGGCGTATATTAGGTGTAAACCTGCATCTGGCTTTCGTTGGAGATAATTTCTCCTGGTTCGAAACAGTTTGGCTGTTGACAATAAATTTGTTTCAAACGTATTTAACGTAAAATTTCTGTAAAGTCATGCTTACTCATAGTTTTAGAACAAAATTCAGGACGCCTTTTTTTTTGTTCCATAAATACTAGAGGTGTGCACAAGACATTCTGCTAGCTTACCCTTCACCGAATGCAATACTGTAATGTACTCTTTTCTGTTGCTCTTGATTTTACGAGTGCAGTGAAATGTGTATTTCTCATTTATTCAATGCAGACAACAGCACTCGTTTGCCTGTGAAGTAACGGAACTATGCTTTGTGTTGTAAGAGCATATTTGCAGTATTGCCATATGAACATCATAAAAAATGTAGTAGTTTAAAAAAAGTTTTTCCCCAGAAATAAAAAGTTTAAAAAAGTTACTGGCAATGCTGGCGTCGACGAAGATGTTCGGTTGCCGAGAGCAAAAAAAGAAATGCATGTTGTAACTCTATGAAGAGTACCACCCAACTCTCTTTTATACTGTTGTACAATAGTTTACGAGTCCACATTTATTTATATTTGCTGCTACAATCAATATTCGGTCTTGAGAAAAATGCAATAGCGTTCAATTTTATATGTCTCGTCCACACCTCTAATAAATACGACAGCTACAAAACTTTTGATCGTATGAACATCGTGCAGTATTCCAATGAAAGCATTCAATTTATCCTGTGAAAGTGTCTATATTATCTCTAAAACTCTAAAGGCTTCGAATGAGGTGGAATTTTCGATATGCTCTAATATATAGTGGTCAATCAATAATAAAAAGGCACTGCTTGGCTTCTCTTTCATAATATTTATTCTTGCATATAGTATGCTGTAGGCCCAGATCAATCTTTGAATATGCAATGAGTTGGTGACCTTTTTCTTGTTTTCCAAATAGATCAACTTGCGGAAACTACAAGTTGTGTATCTTCCACGCTCTCTTTATCCTCTTCAGAACTAAAAGGAAACCGTTATCCAAATTCAACAAATAACATTATTTTCCTATAAAAATGAGAATACCCCCCCCGCGAAATTGGATGAGAATGTACATTATTCCAACAAAAACCTATCGTTGCCATAGAAAAACACATTTGGGCCTTTATCGGTAATAAGGGAATTACCAGATATATAAATTGGTAACGCTGCCATAGAAACACATACCAGTCAAAATTACTGGCACCGGTCTAAGTGTTAAAATCAAAAATTATTTTTCTTTTTATTGTGGACACAAGATCAAAATAAAGTTAATTGTATTTAGTTGTCGTTACAAAAATTACATAATAATTCCGGAAAAAAATTTGCAAATAGCTAGCACCCTAATGAATATATGTTACATGATATATGTGCATACATATGTACTTAAATAGATGTTTGTATATAGTATGCGGTGCAGTATCTTCAAAATATTTGTGCTTTTACTTACATTAAGTCAAGTCCTTATGAATGCAAATATTCCTCAAGTAGTGCGTGCATATAGTTGCTGTCACCAGATTCCATGACTTTGAAATTATTATTTCAAGTTATTGTAGAATATTTTTAAATGATTTAAGTAAAAATTGTATTTTTGTTATCAGAAGTTAAGATAATGGATAGGGTAAAGTGAAATAATAATACAATGCACTCGGGATATAGTGAATAATTCAAGCACAGACAGACCTGTTCACATTGTCTACAAATTTACTATATACAGCCAGACGTAAAGTAAACTAATATATTATATATGTATTAGGGATGCCAAACGGGATCGATTTTTAAAAATCCCGGGATAATTCGGGATCCAAAAATCCCTAAAAATCACGGCAATAATCGCGATTTTCTCTTAATAATACAAATGATTTTGTTAACAAAATATTATCCAATTATGTATTTCAGAATTATGTATCATAAAAAATAAAATATACAAACAGCAAGACAAAATTTAACAAAAAGAAACATAAATTAACAAAAATAAAAATTATTTGGATTCCAACAAAAAGATTAAAGCATCTAACATGTGATCTGAAAGGCTTGAACGAATTTTGTTGTCTACGTACGTTGCCCTTGAAAAACACTTCTCGTAATCAACATTTGTTGGTTGTTGCTGTATGCAGCTTGTAAATATTCATCTCTACTACCTCCTGATGTAAAGAAATCTATTCCTTTGGACAGTTGACTACCTAAATCAGTTACCCTTTTAATTCGCTTTATAGGGCTTTTGCATTCTTCGATGCCATCAAATAATTTTTATTACTGGAAGGAGGGTGTTCCTCATCTGAGATGCTATTATCGATGTCAAGTGATATAGAATTTTTTTTTTACATATGAATTCACAATCACGAAAATCCCGGGAAAAGTTTTTAAAAATCCCGGGAATCGGGAAATTCCGCGATTCGGGATTTCCCGATTGGCATACCTAATATGTCTGTATATATAATATTTATACTCATATAACATTGGTCGTTAGACGCCTTTTGCACGTTGAAATTTGTTTCGAAACAAATTTCAACACTCTTGAGTTTGTAGGAGAGAGGGGAAAAACGAGCGGGGGGTGATTTTAGAATTTCATGTACTCAGAAATTTGCTTTGTTCTTTATTCGTATATACACAGAGTTGTATTTGATTTCACATTTTCTTTTATTTTTTGTTCCGCATAGAGAAGTTAACATCTTGACTGCCGCGGCAACTTTCAGAAAACTGGCCAATAACGAGAATTTGATTTTTCACATTATATTACTAAAAACTATTTTTAGATCGTAGATATCATCAAAAGGCAAAAATCATGTTTTTTAGGAGAAAAAAGTTGGGTAAGAGATGACTCGTAGTTAGTCAACGGTGTTAATATAAAGCTTATTTAAAATATCATCAATTAGTCTTTGTTGATTTTGTGTTTGAAATCAAAACATTAGCAAAAGAAAAATTTTAGCGCCAAACAATTAATTAAAAAAGGTTGAAAAAATAAAAATAAAAAATATTAAAAAGAATATAATTTAAATAAGGTAAATATAAAGTATAAATAATAACAGACAAAAATATATTATATATTATAATGTAATAACAAATATAATATTTATATAATGTCCATGTCTTGTGTTTGAACCTAAATCACAATGCCAACCAAAGTTACAACCGTTAAAAACAGCAGAACGACGCGATAAAAGAAAACAAAATTTCTGAAATAAATTTTTACGTCCAAAAGCGAAAGAAATTTTTAAAGAAAATGCAAAAAAGTTTCTCATATTTGTTTCGAAACAAATTTCAACGTGCAAAAGGCGTCTTTCTACCCTTCAGTTAGGAATACGGCGTAGCTTCTTACACCAATTATGTTGTGAATGGCGGGACCTAGAGTTTTATGTCGACTCCGAACGACGTATTTTGAGAAATGTTTCATTGCAATTTACTTACTCTTGGAGTTTTTGCCAAAACTTTGCTGTCTTTGATGAACCCTCGGTAATTTTCGTTATCAGTACTGGTATTGGAATAGTTATCAACATATATCGGAAGCAAATTTTCCTCTGATATCGATTTATACGAATAATATTCTGGTCCATTGGTTAGACTAATGGCGTTACATGTGGTGGCATGACTACAAAGAAAATACATTTATCACTCAAATTTAGAAATTCACATCCTTGCTTGATTTACCGGTGGATCAAAATTTCAACCTGAATAGCTCATATACTTCTGATTCAGATTCATTCAATTCTGACTGAGTGAATCAACGAGATGTTTTCCTTAGCTGCATGACTATTACATCTAACGCTACTGGTATTGACAGAATTCAGCCTAAATTTATTAAAATATTGTTACCTCACATGATGATATGAAGGTAATGTATGGTGTTACCTTCATATTCAACGCAATGATAACTAGGTGCGTTTTTCCTAAAAACTGGAAACATGCGAAAATAATTCCTATATCTAAGGCCAATGGTGATTATCGGCCTAACGCAATACTGCAATATTTATCGAAAGTTTTTGAGAAATTAATTCACAAACAGATTTTTGAATTTGTAAACGATAAAGGCTTTCGGCCTGGACACAGTTGTGCAACCGACGTGTTAGAAGTGTCAGAGGATATTCAAAGATGCATAGATCAAGGGAATAGTGTATTTTTAGTTTTACTTGATCATTCTAAAGCATCTGATATAATCCATCACGAAAGTCTTTGTTTGAAGCTGAGACATTTATTTAACTTTTCCCAAATATCAATATCTCGTCTTCTATCATCGTACTTGGCTAATCGCCAACAATCGGTTTATAATAAGAATAATTTTTCACGTCCTTTACATGTCTCTAGGGGAGTGCCTCAGGGCTTGGTTCTCGGCCCACTTCTTTTCACAATCTATATTAATGATTTAATTGGACATTTGTTGTTTAATAGGGTACCTATTTACGCTGATGCTGACAAGAATGATATTGACGAACGTGTGTCCAGACTTAATAAGGATCTTAAACGGGTATATAATTGGGCATGTGCGAACGGTATTGGTATCAATCCCACTAAATCTAAATATTTGGTAATAACTCTTAAATCTATGAAATTTTCTATACGGCCGAGATTTTTTTGAATAATAAACTGGTTGAAATTGTTAGATCGGCTAAGAACCTTGGGATTATTTTTAATTATAATTTGACATGGAAGGATCATGTAAATTATGTCTCAGGAAAAACTTTTTCTATTTTGAAAAATGTTTCATTGCAATTTTACTTACTCTTGGAGTTTTTGCCAAAACTTTGCTGTCTTTGATGAACCCTCGATAATTTTCGTTATCAGTATCGGTATTGGAATAGTTATCAACTTATATCGGAAGCAAATTTTCCTCTGATATCGATTTATACGAATACTATTCTGGTGCATTGGTTAGACTAATGGCGTTACATGTGGTGGCATAGATACAAAGAAAATACATTTATCACTCGAATTTAGAATTTCACATCCTTGCTTGATTTACCGGTGGATCAAAATTTCAACCTGAAGAGCTCATATACTTCTGATTCAGATTCATTCAATTCTCAATGCGTGATTCAACGAGATGTTTTCCTTAGTTGCATGACTATTAGATCTAACGCTACTGGTATTGACAGAATTCAGCCTAAATTTATTAAAATATTGTTACCTTACTATGCTACCATACATTACCTTCATATTCAACCCAATGATAACTAGGTGCGTTTTTCCTAAAAACTGGAAACATGCGAAAATAATTCCTATACCTAAGGCCAATGGTGATTATCGGCCTATCGCAATACTGCAATATTTATCGAAAGTTTTTGAGAAATTAATTCACAAACAGATTTTTGAATTTGTAAACGATAAAGGCATAGATAATAGATAATCTGGCTTTCGGCCTGGACACAGTTGTGCAACCGACGTGTAAGAAGTGTCAGAGGATATTCAAAGATGAATAGATCAAGGGAATAGTGTATTTTTAGTTTTACTTGATCATTTTAAAGCATTTAATATGATCCATCACGAAAGTCTTTGTTTGAAGCTGAGACATTTATTTAACTTTTCCCAAATATCAATATGTCGTCTTCTATCATCGTACTTGGCTAATCGCCAACAATCGGTTTATAATAAGAATAATTTTTCACGTCCTTTACATGTCTCTAGGAAAGTGCCTCAGGGCTTGGTTCTCGGTCCACTTCTTTTCACAATCTATATTAATGATTTAATTGGACATTTGTTGTTTAGTAGGGTACCTATTTACGCTGATGCTGACAAGAATGATATTGACGAACGTGTGTCCAGACTTAATGAGGATCTTAAACGGGTACATAATTGGGCATGCGCGAACGGTCTTGGTATCAATCCCACTAAATCTAAATATTTGGTAATAACTCTTAAATCTATGAAATTTTCTATACGGCCGAGATTTTTTTGAATAATAAACTGGTTGAAATTGTTAGATCGCCTAAGAACCTTGGGATTATTTTTAATTATAATCTGACATGGAAGGATCATGTAAATTATGTCTCAGGAAAAACTTTTTCTATTTTGAAAAATTTGTGGAGGACACAATACTTTACTCCACTTAGAGTGCGTAAGCTGCTCGCTAAAACTTATTTAATTCCTGTTTTGTTATATGGTTGTGAAGTATTTGCTTCGTGTGACTGTTCTAGTCTAAGGAAATTGAATGTGGGTTATAATGCTGTTGTAAGATATGTCTATAGATTATCAAAGTACGACTAAGTATCTAATTTTGGGAGGTCACTCTATGGTGTGTTATTTAGCGACTTATTGAAAATAAGGGTGTTGATATTCTTACATAGGATCATTCATACTCATGAACCGGACTACCTTTTTAGGAGGCCGTCATTAACTCGTTCTCATAGATTAAATGATATTCTTCAGTTCCGATATCGATGTCTAATATCTGAATGGCAATTCTTCATCTATTCTATACGTCTTTTTATACTTTATTTATATACTTTAATTTTATTTTATTTCTTTTTTTAATTAATTTTGGAAATTTTTTTTTATTTTTTGTACATTTTAAACAAATTTTTCACGTTTTTAAACTACATGCTATAATTACTTTATTAGTTTTTTGTTCTATAATTAATGTTAGTATTTAAGCATATATCTGATTCTGAACTATAATCTTTAGACCTCAGGTCTTGTTGTATAGAATATCGAATAAATAAACAATTTGATAATTTTTGAATTAATTTTGAATATTTGAAAATAATTAAAAAGAATTTGAAAGTAATTATTGAAAATAATTTGATTTTGATTACTTTTGATTATTTTTGATTATTAGACTAATCGCCAGTAATCCTGAGAATTTATGATTATATTGTAATCGTAATCAATTAGTAATTCGAAAAAATTGTTCATAGAATTATATAATCATTACGATTATTTTTAAAAGGTAATGTAGTTGATTACCAATCATAATCGATGTTTAACAGGTACAAGTTAAACACAGTAACATTGATTGTTAAACTCCAATGAGAACAACTAGACACTATTGTCTTATGGTGTTTTCTTTTCTACAAAGAAAATGTCACTCTCTTACAAGGTGCATTAAATAATTTATAACCAACCCTGCTGCAATGTCATCTTTTATTTTAGAAGAACGTAACACAACAATTTAAAAAAGGGTACGCCCTGTGTTTACCACTTCTAAAGAAAATGTTGACTACGTTGAAATAAATTCTGTAATTCTTCTTCATCAGATGACGAAGATGAATCTAATTCAATTTTCGCAAATAAAATAGATGCAGCAAAAGCCACATTTAAATATTTTTTTTTCAAAGAAAGGTTTTAGATCTAAAAATATGTTGTATTTTTTGATTTGTTTTCAATAAAAAATGTAAACATGAGAAAGGTGTTGCCAGATCGCTAATTTTTCAACTTTATTTTTTGAGGGCTTTTTTATAATCAAAACAAACAAATAATTTAACACTGTTCTAACATTGAATGCAATTTTTTATATTACTGACCATGTAGTTTTGATAATGTAATGTTTCCTTAAGGTGACTCAACAAAACAAAGAAAAAATGAACGTCAAATTGGATAACAATTACAGACGACTTCTTTTAAATTTCATCCGGTAGCCCCACAAATAAACAAAAGTCATCCGCTTTACAGGGCATTATGAGCAGGCGTGCATTTTGAGTTACTAAAATGTACATTTTTTGGTAGAAAAGAAAACACAATTAAAATACAATTTTTATAAACTTGCTTAAATTTTTCACTTACCTTCTGGAAATTTTCTCTTTAACTCTTGGGATAGATAGATCATCATGAAAATTATTAAATTAGACTATTATATTTATCATTGACCATATTAATCATTTAACTTATAATTTTTTGTGTTAAAGTGAATAAATCAAGCATTAAATTCCAATCATTCGGCTTATTTCTGTTAGATTTGGGGAAAATGAAGTCAATTTATAAAAGAAAACTAGTATGCGCGCTCTTAGCAATAATACAACGTACAAATATGATAATCACGTATTGTTGAAATAAAATTGGTGATTGACTAAATTTTAATCATTTATGTATGTTACCGTAAGGTCAAACGTGATTAATTGTTATATGTTACATACATACATACATATACAGTGCTGTTCAATAATATAGATTCACCTGCCTTTCGAAAAGTTTACTACAGCATTTCCTCGATTTACGTCGCAGAATATTCCGGAAAAAGGCGACGTAAATCGAAACGACGTAAATAGAATTTCAAAGAACTCATACTAAATTTTGATTTTGTTTATAAATAACAGAAGCGACGTAAATCGAATGATGAAGCAAATCGAAGTTTAAGGGAACAAAATTTTTGACGACGTTAATCAAAACAACAGAAATCAAGGCGACGTAAATCGAGGGAATACTGTATATCTAAATCTCTTATTCAAAGGAGAATATGTTAAAAAGTAACTGCACTTTGCTTACGGACCTCTAATGAATATAATTCCGTTACAACTTACTTAATTCGTCATAACATTCCGATTTCGGTCTGCGGCAACACATCCATCCAGGCGGCTCTGCCAGTTGGTCACATTAATGGATAACAGGACAAGGTACAAGGTGGTCTTCCTCGCCGACTTCTGCAGATCTCCGCATCAAATACCCGTCTCGGCGGAGAATCCTTCTCCATGCGACACATATAGCCGAGTTATTGCACAACGTCCATGCCGTTGACAGCTCACTGTTAGGATGCGGAAATCATCACCAACTCGCACTGGAGCGAAGATCTTACGTAGGACTTTTCTCTCGAATACTCTCAAGGCAGCAGCATCAGTGCTTAAGAGAGTTAAAGCCTTTGCGCCATGAAGAAGCACGGGTATGAGGAGCGTCTTATAGAGTACTAGTTTTGTCGTACGAGAGAGGTCTCTGTTACTCAATTGCCCATTGAAATCCTAGTAGCACCTGTTGGCCAGAGCGATCCTGCGTTTGATGTCCAGATTGACATCATTTTTGGTGGTAACGGCGGAACCAAGATAAATAAATCCCTTGACTGTATTTAAAGTATAGCATATACATATACATATACTTTGTTTTGCCCTCATTTACTGTCAGACCCATCTTAGTAGACTCTCGTTAAATAGCACAAAAGGCAGCAGTTACATCTTGCTTTGTATGCCCTATGATGTCGATGTCGTCAGCGTACTCAAGCAGCTGGACACTTTTTTGAAAAATAGTGCCATTGCTATGCACTCCCGCCTTTCGCAGAACACTCTGCATGACGAAGTTGAAAAGGTCGCTTGATAAGGGGTCGCCTTGCCTGGAACCTTGCACGGTATGAAAAGGTTCGGAGATGTCCATTCCTACTTTGACGGAGCTGCAGGAATTGCTCAATGTCATTCTGCATAGCCTTATCAGATTTGCAGGTTTACCGAGCTCAGACATTGTGATAAAAACACGATCACGCATTATTCCGTTACATTTTTTTTATGAAACCTGCACTCAGGGGATGGCCCATACTCATGCAGTGCATTGTGCAGGTTTTTAAGAAAGGTGGAAAGAGGGAAGATGCGAACGGCAAGGAAACGAGTTGCTGCTAGGTGACTATAAAATGGCCAGTGCTATACCTTCACCATTAGACAGTCTACAGCAATCGTCCCCAAGAAGCCCGCAGTGGCGGGATCTACAGTTTAAAGTCGACTCTGAACGACAGATTTTTTGAGAAACTTTTCATTGCAATTTTATTTACTCTCAGAGTTTTTGCCAGAAATCTGCTGAGAAGAAATCGCCGAAAAAATACTTTTTGTATTTTTGTTATTGATGTCTCGCCTGGAACACGAACCCTGGCTTTACGTCTATAAGCCAACACACTACTCTTCTTTAATTAATTGCAAGTAAAGATTTGGTTGTGATGTTGTTAGATGATGGTGAATCTATTTTATTAAACAGCAATGTACATGGTATGTAGGATGGATGTATAAAATGAGAAACACGTGATGAATTTGAGCAATTGTTAGGCACGTGATTAAATTGTGTTGTAGTTTAACAATCATTTAAAAGCAGCAGTAGAACCAAATTTCAGACAGTTGCTTATGATAACATTAATACATACATACGTACACATGTATATACAAGTATATGAAACAACGCTAAAATTTTATTTCACTTCTAAACTTTATAAAGTTAAATAGAAAGTTTTTAACTCGGTATTTGAAAACAAGTTTGTGCATTAATTAAATGTGAATATAAAATATGAACTACGGTACTCTTCATCATGAAACACAAAGAATTGATTGGAATTCAATGTACTTTATGACGTTGTCATTAATTTGGATTTCTTCGAAAATAATCTAAATAATTTTTTTTTTTTTATTAAACCTGCACTCAGAGGATGACCCCTACTCACGCAGTGCATCGTGCAGGTTTAGGAAAGATGGAAAGAGAGAAGATGCGAACGGTAAGGAAACGAGTTGCTGCTGGTGACTATTAAATATGATATAATGACTAATAATAAGGTATAACACTGGTCATACCTTCACCATTAGACAGTCTACAGCGATGTTCCCCAAGAAGCCCGCAGTTTCTCACACCACTTTATGTTGTGTGTGTTGATTTTATACAGAAGTGACGAGACGTACAGTTTAAAGTCGACTCCGAACGACAAATAATACAACCACACATGTAAACCTTGGTGTAATAGTGATATAAAACTCGCAATAACTAAAAGAAATCTTGTTTGCAATCTTTGGATGAGATGTAAACCTAATGGCATGTACTCTCTTGTCAGGAGAACTGTAAATAGGAAGATCAAAAGAAACATGTACAGTAATAAGAATTATATGTATATGCTAGAGGTGTGCACAAGACATTCTACTAACTTACCCTTCACCAAATGCAATACTGTAGAGAACTCTTTTCTGTTGCTTTTGATTTTACGAGTGCACTGAAATGTGTATTTCTCATTTATTCAATGTATACAACAGCACTCGTTTACCTGTGAAGTAACGGAACTATGCTTTGTGTTGTATATCTCAAATTTTTAAAAATTTAGGTTCCTGGATTTACGGATGGCAAACAAAATAATATTTGAGAGAATAAAGCGAATTGCCCAATAATTTCCTCGTTTAGGTTTTAATCACGCAATTCGGTAATAATCGGATCTCAATAAAATGCATAGAGTATTCAGACTTAAAGGGTAACGAATTTGATTGAGATGTTTCTTTGGACGATCAAAGAGTTTTTGTGCTGTTTTCGAACTCTAGAAATCATTATCTGGTAGTATACGTCCCCACCTAATCCATGTGTGTATATTTAAAATCTGTTAACGGGAGATCGGGTGTATCAAAAGAAGCACACTACGCTAACCAGCATGTGGATAATTGACCAGTGAGGTTTTTAACTATATACGCTTCCGTAGTCAATTTAAAGACGGAATAATATGAGACCTTAGCGAAATAATACAAACTATTGTAGAGTTTGCTACCACAGCACCGTTAAGGCCCACAAGAGTGGTTGCACGTGACGAATAGATTGGAAGATGTAGCTAGGTCCATCAGAGCTCTCACAAAAAACATCGCATTATTCAAATATTAACTTGGGCAGGTATTAACTGCGTTTACTGTAAACGGTTGGCAAAATTTTGAAAGGAACGGGCTCTGATATGTTTTGAAGTCAAGAGAAGTGGCCAAACAATTTGTGTAACACATATACGTTTTACCGTTTGCTAAATGATCACTAACCAACTTTTTCAAAAAATCTAAATATAAACGATTGGGATGATTTTCATTGCAGAAAGGACATTTTCTCTGGAATAAATTCGGGGTTACAGTTTCATAAGTTCTAAATTTTTGGGAGCTATGAGAAATGCATTGGCTATCATTTCGAACCGTAGATTGGGTAAAACTATGGCTTCCAATAATCTAAAAAACCAACTCTAAAGTCAGATATCTGGCTAATTCTAAGATTACTTCCAAAATTCTAAGTGATCGTGTAATTTGGTGGAGCAAATATACACAAAGATAAAATCCCAATTTGGAGTTTCTATTCCCAATCATTAATCCGTTATAAACTCATTATCTAAGGAGTAGATTCCTTGGATATAGAAGAAAAAATTATAAGAGAGTTTTCAATTGAGAGTTCACTAAACCTCGCTAATTCTCATACCTCATTCTTTCAATATTTCCAATATAAGGGTATCTAAAGACGCATAATCGCCAGAAAATGTTGGTTGTGTTACATGGGGAAAAGTGTATGAGGATAGTATTAGTAATCGGTTTCGCGGCCTTATTCTTAAGTCTTTCAATTGATTTATCAATAAATAAGACGGATTGAAAATATTAAAAGTAATGGCCTTCACGTGTTTTTCTTTTCCGTCTTCGTAGCTATCGTGAAAAACTTCTCCCACAAAAGGGTCAATGCTTGCCGATGAACAGCCTGAATAAAGCTGTTCAGGAATGAGGATTGATCGGATACAATTCACACTAATTAGTACCAATGCAATCCAAAATATTCTTTTTTTTTGCGTGACAGTCGTCAGCTGCGTCGAGTGGTGCTTCCACTAAAACAATCCCTCCTCCTCTTCTGGGGATACTTCCTTCCCGGGACGGCTATCTGCATTACTTCGGGAAGGTCCCAGAACGACGTTCAGTTAAGGACTGTTGTCTACTCTCCCACGTCTGGGTACGCCATATTTGAAGCCAACTTCATGCTATTGGCTCGTCTTCTCATGTATCATTCCGTTGTATCGTGTCAAGTTCGAACGTCTTTCTGCGGAGTACATATTCAACGTCCACAATGGTGTCTATCAACATGTTCTTCTCTTCTTCCCATTTAATGCAATAGACAAATTTGTGTTTAACGTCGCCACTCATTTCCTCGCAATAAATGCAGCCTAGATTAGTCACCTTGCCGATGCGGTATAGGTTTCCCCAAAGTTTCTTCGTATCTATGCCTCTAAAGACGGAATAAGTTTATAAGTTCATCTTCCGCATGTTTCCTCACTCCATCTACTTTGCCATCGCCGTAGTGTTTGAGATCTGAGATCTGCGCTGCTAATAGAAAGATTATCCCTCTTATTATCCCAGCAGGTCAATAGGTTTCTCACCGGCGACACCAGGACGTCGCTGCCCGATACTCTGCGGTAGGCCGAGGCAACTCTTAATGCCGCTGTTCGTTGCACCGCTGCTAGTATTTTCTGCTTAGATTTAATCTCCCCATATCTCGCTTCCGTACAGCAATATCGAGTTCGTCGCTGCCATAATCAATTTTCGTTTGACCTGTGTTGGTCCGCCAATATTTGCCATCATTCTGCTTAGCATGCCCGTTAGTTTCGCTGCCTTGGGAGCTGCATGCTGTATTTGTGACCAATAATTAAGTCTATAGTCGAGTCTTAATGTGGCTTTCCTTGATATGAAGAGAGCTTACAATAATGTTGAACCGGAGTCGGCCATGAGTTAATTTTATGCTAATCCTGCGGTCATCGATTTTGTTGAAAAAATGCTAGGATGCAGGCATATCGAAGCTAGAAGGACGCCTCAAGTTTTTCCATCATAAAAGGAGTGTGCTTTCACCTTTACACTCTACAAGCAATGGAAAGAACATGTTGCATGACTATCGCTTATGCAGACGATATGGTAGTAGGAGCACTTTTTGTGTCATTACCCAGCTTTCTTAAGATTGAGATCTCAATGTTTACGGGGATGACACTATACTCGACATAAGTCATCTCAGCGAAATGAACGGACAAGAGTTAAGGAAGTTTAAATGAAAGTAGAGTGGTATTCTTACTGGTGAGGCTACAACAAGCCCACAAGATGACATAGATGTTTGCCAATTGCCATGAGCTCCAGCACTCCTTCAATCTACCTACCCACATACTTAATCCAGTGAATTCAGGCAAGGATTGCTTTATGCCAAATAACAACATTTATAACAAAATTTTCAAAATGGACAAGAACCTACAGGACTACATCTTCTACCAAGAAAATGGTTAAAGCTGTACAAATTCTTATTACATCTAAATCTCTTATTTATTTTTTTTTTGAATATTAGACTTCCGAGTATTCATTTTTCTAGAAAGAGAGATACTTCAGGTATTGTTTCCATAATAAAAATAAGAAAAACTAGATGACCCGTGCGAATATTTCGCACCGTTAATTGTAATTTTTGTAACATAAAACGAAAATAATTAATAGAAATTTTATTAAAAGTATAAAAATATTAGAAATCATAATATATCATACATATTTACATACAAACATACATACAATATTTAAATGCTTTTATAATACTTCTTTGAATACAATGTTAGAGGTAATGACATGATCATCCTTATCTTTTTGCCCGTACGAATCCTTAATACAAACAAAAATATCTTTAAACGTACGCACTCGGGAGAAAGCCACGTATAACTGCCCATGTGAAAAGACCGGTTCTGGTAAATACAATCCTACCTTTAGAAGGGTTTGATCTTGTGCTTTGTTTATCCTCGTAGCAAAAACAACTTTCACAGGGAATTGTTTTCGTGTCATTCGGAACGGCACAGTTGGATCAGAAGGTGTAAGGTTGATTCGGGGTATGAGTACAGTTTTATCGGTATGAATAACTTTTGCTGATAAGATGTGCTCTCCCAAGTTTGTTACGATTAGCCTGGTACTATTTATTAACCCCTGTTTAGCATTAAGATTTCTAATTAACATTATAATTATTTGTATTCTTATTTTTCTTAAAACCTTTTTAACTGTCAGCTGACACTATATATATCTATATATTAAAAGACACCGTATTACTACACTTCATAAAGCAAACAATTCCATGACAATAACGACATTACCAAAATGGCTTTTACAACTATTATTATTACAAGCGACCTTGTATTACCACACTTGAACAAAAACATATAATCATAATGACAACAGTAATATCATGCAGTTCTATATAAAATATAATTTTTATCAATGAAAATATTAATTTTTCAATTTCTAATTATTTTTCGTCATTAGTATTAGATATAAGCTTTAAAATGAGATATCATTCATAAAATTTGATATGGTGGTATGGGAGATATTTGCAACCGACAAAAAAAAGTGCTTTAGAAATAATATATATGATTCTGCAAATTTGGTTTATTGTGTATTGGTTCTAAATAGTTCTATTTTTTTTTTTTTTTTAGAGGTTTTATGTAGTCGATGTGTGATTACAGTTACAATCAATTAAGGATTTATTAGAAAACGTGCTGTCGAGTGCCCTTTATCTTTTTTGCGACTCTGGTCTGTTACATTACACTGAATATAATGCCTTAGTTACTGTGCTCGTAATAATTAGAATAAAATTTGCAATTGTATTGTTATTGATTAATGAACAAATAAAATATTGTCTGTATATTGTATGATTATTATTATTGTCCTTTAAGAAAAACTATAAAATTTAATGCATAGAATACTTAACCCTTTTTGAAAACAATGTGTAGTACAGCTGTCGTCACTGAAAACAGAATTTGAGCTTGCACTACAGTGAAAACCTTTTTATAACAACCAGAGTCACGTACACGAAATTATACTAAGAAGTGCTTTAGGCCTAAAATTAACAAATAAAATAGTTTTAGTTTATTGGAAAAAAAAAAAATAGAAAAGTTTGTTGCTTCATTAAAATGTTGTGTAAATTCTCAGGCACAGTTAAACCTTGAATAATCACGGTCGATGAAATTCTATGTACAGTCTGTACCGTTAAATGATTAATGAGTTAATCGATTTGTAAATTTTGAATTTTTTAAATTAGTGGCCTAAGTTCAAACTTAACAGTTTTCTCAATTGTTCTCATTACTAACAGTTGTTAGTATTGTGCTTACAAGAGGTGTGCACAGGACATATAAAATTGCACGCTATTGCATTTTTCTCAAGACCGAATATTGATTGTAGCTGCAAATATAAATAAGTGTGAAGCAAAGATAGAATACAAAAAAACAACTTCACTCGTAAACCGTTGTATAGCAGTATAAAAGAGAGTTGCATGAAGAGCACAACAAAAATATTGTTACGTTTTTACCTTTTTAAAAACGTTTATGTATGAGCTCGTTGATTGCAAACCAAGTAAAAACAAATATGTGTTTTATTTCAATGAAACTGTTTATTATTCACTCTACTTTTATGTCCCACTGTTCAAACTTAACCGATATAACGTACACAATGGTAACTACAATAATCTATTGCTTATCCGATATTATTCACACACTATTCGCTACTCTGTTCACAACGGATAACTTCGAACACGACTTTTACTTCAAACGCAACTGCATGCAAGGGTGACCGAATTCACTTTGACTCAGGGATGGGAAAATGGTCTTAACAAATTGTACTAACATTCACAAAAAATTGTACTTTTTTCAGACCGATTGTACTAAACTCACTTTTTTCTTTTTTAAACTTTTTTTTATTATAAATTATTAAAAATATAAATGACAATTCATTTCATATTAATGTAAAAGAACAAAAATAACAGTAAATTTTTCAAATTGTTAGCGCAGTTTTGACTTCAGTATAAAAATTAAGGTTTTTAGTCTTTGCAAAATTATAGCACCAGTCTCATCAGTTTTGTTCAATAAGAAGCTTTATTTACCAAAAATATTTCTACTTGAAACTTAGTAAACCCCCCTTATTAAAGTAAATATTCGGTCTTTGATATTCTTATAAAGATTATTTAATATTTCTCCGTCTATTTTCATCCACTCTTCGATCATTTTTAATATCAAATTTACAGTACTGGTAAATTGTCTGTCATTTTGAATATAATCTTCGGACAAGAATAGGGAATTCGTTTGGGAAAACGTTTTCAATAATATTCATATCAGGAGAGCACGATAAAACCTCAATAGATTGTTTACGGAACCATTTCATCCTCTGTCTGCTGGCATGAATTTTGGCATTGTCCTGTTGTAAAATATTTCAACATTTTCTCCCAAGAAGAGAAGCAAACTACAGCTAAGAACACTAAAGTACTCTGTACTATACATTCGCGTAGATGGAAACTGAAATTCGAGGCAACCACTTAAAGAAATAACCCCCCAGCAATAAACTATATCCCCAAAATTTGAATTTCTAATGTCACGACAGTAGTATCGATAGCCATCTGGTCTATCTAAGTTCCACTTTTTTCCATCAGAGAATATGACCTGAAGACAATTCATTGTTTGTTATTATTGAAATGCTGGTGGTGCTATAATTATGAAAAGCACTTTATAATAGGTAAACTTAACAACTTACTTTAATACTTAACTATTAGGGAATAAAAAAGTTTATGAGATCTAAATTTTAAATCACTATTTATGATAAATTTTGTACCAGCAAATTATTTGTTATTTCAAAATTGTAGCAACACTAACTAAATGTCTTCAATAAATCCCTTGTTTGAAATAAATTAGAGACAGTCAAAGGAAACAGTCCATTTGTCCCTTTGATTTTTATTAAATTTTGGTATGAAAATATCCTTTCTACATTTGCAAATGAATGTGGAACGGATAATATTCCTTTTATAACACTTAATATGTCAAGTTAGCAACGAGTTGCCATATGCAAATGAAACGAAAAAAAAACTTATACATTGATGAGATAGAATATTTGAGTGATGTAATAAAGTAGAGAACATTTTTCAATAGTGCTAAATAAGTCATTGAGGTGCTATGGTGTTTTTGACTTCCAAATAGTGCTAAAAAAAGTACAATTGTACCAACTTTTCCATCCCTGCTTTGACTCGTTGTCTGCTTTCTCTTGCCCTTTTATATGCGAACGCATTCAGTCTGATGATGGTTCTCGAAGTAAAAGGTTCGCGTTCGCGCCTTCTCGAAAATTCTATAGCTACTGCATCATTGTTTGTGTACTATGTCTACAGTCGTTCTTGTTGGTTGTTGTTGCGTTCGCTTACATGTCTGTCTCTTTTTCTCTCATACTTGTTGCAGCTGGATTACTTAGAATAAGTCCGATGCATGTATTAGTGTGTATTTGTGTCATATGTATTGTGTACGCATTGTTACATTGGCTTTGGATTCGTAGCTGATATCGTTTATGTTAATGTTAAACGATATTAGGTCGTTTCGAATATTTTTTCGTAACAATATTATACTCTTCATAGAGTCACAACCAGTGTTTCCAACTTAGTGCTTTTCGCACTATTTATCGTGCTTTATGAAATATCGTTCACGTAAATTTTTTCTTCTAGTGCCTTTTTTACGGGGAGGCACTATTATGGTGTTTTTCAAATTTCATTACAGTGCTTTCAGTGCTTTTTGGTGAAAAATGTCCAAATTCTTTTTAAGCATAAAATTTACAACACGATATCAATTGAAAAGGCGGTTAAATGTATTTTGAATATGTGGTTGGAACTTTAACCACATTTTAATATTCTTAAGGACAGTAGGTATATTTCACTTAAGGATATATGTGGGTTTTTAATGAAACCACTTTAACTTGTTTGTTTATATTTTTAGTATTATTATTTAAGTTTATTTAATATTATGCTAGCATTTATTTATGTTATATGTATTTATTTTAGATAAAGTTTTACAATTTGATTATTAGGTTCTAAAATTGTCCGATCGTATCAAGTGCCGAGTAAGAACTAGGTTTGAAAGTGTCCGTTGTCTATTCGTTGCACTTCAACGCGTCCTCTGTACTCAAAGTTGTATAAATCAGTAAGTTGCTTCAGTCATAAAAAACAGTGTCGTATTATTCAGTATCTCAGTCCACTTCTAGTCCTACGTCCGCTAATTCCCAATTCCACATATATAATAATAATAACAATTTTGTATATCTCACGTATTTAAGTTCCATTTTGGGAAAGGTTCAATTTGTATAATGATTTGTTTAGATTGCTAAAAAATTTGACTAACAAATTGGTAATAAACTGTGAAAATTTTAATTATATAGAAGGTGATATAATAGTAATTATAATGAATTTTTCTACATTGGTTATAGTTTTAAGAGGTCGCCATTGTCTAGTAGGTAGTGTGCTTATTAAACGTAAAGCCAGGGTTCCAGACATTAAAATAAAATACAAAAAGGATTTTTTCGGCGATTTCTTCTCAGCAGATTTCTGACAAAAACTCTGAGAGTTAATAAAATTGCCATGAAAAGTATCTCAAAAATCTGTCGTTCGGAGTCGACTTTAAACTGTAGGTCCTGTCACTTATGTATAGAAATTAACACACAACATAAGTAGTGTGAGAAACTAGGTCACTCATGGTTAGGATTGCCCCAAAGTATTTTAGTGCTCCTTCCTGCAGTGTCATTATTCCACAATAGTCGATGTGTCGTTTCCAGCCACCTTCTTAGCTTGGACGTTAATACGATAAAACCCATTAGGTTATCCAAGCTTATGATATGTAATATTTTGGCTTTATTAGCCTCATTTCCATTAAAACGTCAAAAATATGTTGTAAGACATTAGTTTAATTTTTTTTATTGTAATTCATACAATTTTATTCTGATGAATTAATTCTACTACATCCAAAAACATTACCTTTATGTGAATAAAATGTATGTGAAATGTCTTTCATTTTATTTCATTTTGATTTCATGATATAATTTCAAGTAATTTTAATTACAAAATCCACACATCAATGAAGATTGTTTATTGAGATTGTAGGATATTTTCGGTTTATTATTGTCAAGTTTTTATGGTAAATGAAAAATGTGTGAATTGGAATTTTTTAATCCATAACGTAATTAATTACTAAAATCATGAATTAATTTGACATGAGAACAAAAATTTCTATGCCCATACCACATTACTACGATCACATATTCAAATTACGTTTGTATTTCAACACAATGTACTCATATTCCTGTGGGTGCATGCATGCGTTTCATTATAATTTACAAGTATGTGACGTTATTTTCATATCTTCATACATTATATGTATATATAATATGTATACATACATATATGTATGCATTCATACGTACATGTATGTATAATTTAAATTTTTATTTACTTCTCTCATATTTGTGGCAACACCATATTGTACTCTTATGCCAAATATTTCAAATAGAATGAAAGTCGGCCAGCCATTCATTCAGTAGCTCTGTACCCAACTACTCTACTCTTACCAAAATCGTTTGTACCAACTACTATAACGATATTGACCATAGCATGTCGATCAAAGCAACAAATATTAAAAATATTCAAAAATAATAATACTCGTATCAAAGCAAAAGTATGTATGTATGTATTGATGATTATCAAAGTGTACATAAATTAAGTTGGATAAAATTGCGTTATCACAAGTTTTTGAATAATTAATGGCTGCTACACTAAAATATTTCCTCTTTCAATCTCATACACAGACCAGTTATCAGATTAGATGTGTGTGTGTGTGTATTTTGTAATTTCATTTTATACAATCGTATTATAAAAATTCAATGTTGCTTTATTCTAATAGATGAGTGCATCATTTTTTAAACACACACACACACACACACACATACACAAATGCATCCATTTCTAGCTCAATGATACGCCCACCTATTTATGTATGTATGTAGAGGATATTTGGTTGCCGTTTAATTACAATAATACAATGCGATTTAATTATGCGAGGGTTATTTAATAATTTCTGAAATCATAAACGACTGACGATGAGCAAAAAATATTCCTTTTTTTTTGGCAATTTTGAATTATTCATTATGGCATATCTTCCAACCTAATTACTTTCTTTTGTGAAGATGTACTTGAATTTATTTTATTTTGACCTTGGATAACCACTACAGTATTCCCCTGATATAAGCACTTTCAAAAATGCTATAAGCGCGGAATTCTTATATTAAAATCCTGCACCTGAGAACATACATACGCGTGTCACTCTAGCTGATAGAATTCTATTTGTTCTCATTGACAACAATAGCTTCGTATTCGATGGAACAAAGAGGGCCTTTGATCATCTTCAACAGCTAGGCGTGGTAAAGAAAGTTGTAATTTGCAGTTCCTTCGCATTGATCAATGAGTTGAACCCTTAGTAGACTTTAAAGACATAGTCAAGAAGAAGAATTAAATATGCAGAGAGTTAATTGTAAGTTTTCAAGAATCAGTTATCTAAGATTGTATTGCCTCAGTCTTCTGGATGGGGCAGAGTGCAGCCTCTATGGATTTACAGTGCAGCCTATATGGAATTGCACTGCGCTGTCAAATTTTTTTCTATAAAAATGGTGTATACACATATCGCTCCTTTATTGCAACATAGTCATATCTCAAAAAATTAAAAATTTGTAGTTACTTAAGTAAAACTGCTCTTTTAGACCTTCTGTACATGTTGAAAAAAAAAATCATTGGGATATGTTTGCGGCAATTCGATCATAGGACTTATGTCTTGAAAACTTAAATCGCATTTTACCAAGTTCAAGTTTTTTTGAGATATGACTATGTTGCAATAAAGGAGCGATATGATCATTAAAATAGGAACGACCTTTAACTGATGCGAATTTCATGACTTTTTTCTACCAATCGCAAAATTTTTTAATAAAGTTATTTTTTTTTTATTCTCAATATTGTTTTCTTTTGACAGAACAAATTCTGTTAACTTTCAATGTGTTTGCAATTTTTTATGAAATGTTTTTTAAAATACTAAGAAAAATTTCTGGCCATTGATATAGGAACGCGTGGATATTTTTTCATAAAATTAACATTTTAAGGTTTGTTTAAGGAAGCCGGAAACGTTTAATGACTCGAACGAGCAAGCTGTAGAACAGGATCAATTTTGGAAAGAAAGTTGTCACAAATGAACGAATTTTTTAAAGAAAATTTAAAATACAGTCAACAGTCAAATCCGATTATAACGAACTCCGTGGGACTAGAAAAGGGTGAAGCCGTAGAAGAAAATATAAAATAAAAAGAATTTTTTTTCATTTATTAAAAATAAAAAGTATTTTTTTTATTAAAAACCAAAATATGTGTTAATTCTTTTTATCTATTAGCTGATTAAAGATACTGACTTATAATTTAATGCTGCCATATTAATTAAAAGCAAAGGCTATTGCCACACTTCAAAGTTATTTCTGAGGGTTCGTCATAAAAAAGGTAAAATGTATGAAATTTAATTACTGAGGCCATTTAAAGCACAATGTAACCAGTGGCGTCAATTATGACGTTTGAAAAACGCTAAAATCAGCAGTTTTAACCCTCCCCGTAGAGGGAGAAAAAAGATGTTAAAACTTTTTGCGAAACAAATGTGTTAGAAGCAACAGATATACGGAGTGAAAATTGGCGGATAAAGTGGAAGAACTAAATGTAAACAAACAGTCAGTCAGAGAGGGACAGAAATACTTTTTGGTAATATTTGGTGTCTCTTTCTAAGTCAAGAGTTAAACGTCAAAATCCCCGTGACGTATCTGTTTATATCTGTGATTTAAAGTAGTTCCTTTTAACCGAGAATTCGTTATAAACGAGTTCGTAATAAACGAAGTTTTTTGTATGAAAATTGTTATTAAAACGTTGGGACTTGAAAATATGTACGTAATAACCAAGAATTCGTTATAAACGAGTTTGACTGTATTAGCTAAAGTTTTTCACGTTTATAAGCAGAGAATGATTAAAAGCGGGATCTATATATCGAAATAGTTTCAGTACATTTTTAAGCAAAAATCCAGATTGCTTAAGCTTTGCTGCTACGTAGCAGGGAGTTATTATATCCGTGGTACTTGTATCCAGGGAGTACTGTAAATTTTTGTAAGGCGCTATAGTCGCCAAATTTTAAAAAGATTGAAAAAATTTTAATTGGTTAATCCGACTTTTTTGTAATTGCCATGGTAAAGAATTTACTCTATTTAGCAATAAAATTAAGTTTGATGTATGACTGGGTTTAATAAAAATAAATTATTACGTACACATACATAAACTTCATTTAAAAATCAACTCTGAATGCAAATATAAGTAAAATTGAACAAATTGTACGTTAGCAATGCATTCATATATAAATAGTCATTACAACCCTTCAGTTAGGATTATGACCTAGCTTCTCACACCGTTTATTTTGGGTGTGTTAATTTTAAATATAAGTAGCGGGACCTAAAGTCCAAAGTCGACTCCGAACGACAGATTTTTGAGAAACTTTTTCATGAAATTTTATTTACTCTGAGTTTTTGTCATATTATCACTTTATATTTCATTTTGTTGGAGATGTCCGACCTGGGTTTTAAACAAAGGCCTCAGGTCTAATAAGCCAACACACTATCTACTAGATTACGGCAACTACATAATTATATTTTTTTTCTTAAGGTAATTCCGAAGCCACCATCGCATGATTTGGGATTCTATTTAAATTTTTAAATGAAGTTACTTTATGACAATTAAAAACTTCGAAATATATTGCAATTTATTTCCAATTCGCTGCGGAAATTTACAAATGCTTTTATACGTAAATAATTTATTGCATTTGTAAAACGCATTTATTGCTGAACATTTTCATTAACAAAATTAATAATTTCTCTTAAATAATAAAAATTATTTATACGGCTATACGTGCATAAATACAAAAGTAATTAAATCCGTTTTTTCTGTGATAACTCTCCGTTGTTCGAACACGAATGCATTCGAATTGAAATCATTTAATGCAATAAAATGAAAGTACAATTTCATTTACATATTTATGTTGTCAGAATATCAACCTTCAAGCGTTTATACAGACACTTTATACATATTGTACAGAGATTGTTTTATTTTTGAAAGTATTTGAAGAGCTGAATTTCCAGGCAAACTTTTTCCTTGATATTTATTATTATGCGGCTACTTAAAGTTAATAATCGTATTATGAAAGTGTTGGTATTTAGTTGTAGTATAAAAACACGATATGAAGGGAATTCAGATCGTGGTCAACCTATATCTTTATCCTAGATAATTTAGTTTTATATACACTTGGCAGCATAACTATAATGCGCAACATATTTATTAGGTCAGTTCTATTTTGTAAATTTGTCTTAAAATATTACTTTGACTGATTAGGTTCGTTCGTTTTAAAGATTTATCTAATTTTCTATACACACACATACACAATATTCACGAAAAATTGAAGCACTTCATCTATTGAGTTATTAACAACTGTAGTAACACTCAAGATTTGATTTCAAGGTCTCTTTCTGATCGTACTAAAAATGATTGTAGGAACGCGAAATTTGAGTTGTAGTGCAATTAGTGAAGGAAACCCACAGATTGTTAACTGAAAAATAGTTGAAAACATAAATTCATAATTAAACAAAGACGTATTCAACGATGCCATGAACAGAATTTTGAAAACGTCAACTACAGAAGTCGTATACCTATTTGTAAGCTATTAGATATTTTACCATTATCTAATATATTAATTATTTTACCATTAGCTAATTACTAAAGCTAACACACATAACATAATTGGCCATTACAATCCTTCAGTCAGGATTACGGCCTAGCTTCTCAACACCACTTATGTTGTGTGTGTTAATTTTATAGATGAGTAACGGGACCTACAGTTTAAAGTCGACTCCGAGCAACAAACTTTTGAGAAACTTTTCATGGCAATTTGATTTAATCTCAGAGCTTTGCCAGAAATCTACTCAGAGAAAGTCGTCGAAAAAATACTTTTTGTATTTTTGATGTCTGGTCTGGGATTTGAACCCTGGCTTCGCGTCTAATAAGCCAACACACTACCCACTAGACCACGGCGACTTACTAAAGCTAAAGAAAATGTAAAAATTAGTCAATGTCATAACCAAATATCAAAATATACCAAAAAGAAGATAGATCGTTATTTATTAAAAAAAAAAATTTTATTAGAATAAGAACATCAAATTAGTCGTCGTAGTCTAGTAGGTAGTTTGTTGGCTTATATAATAACATGCATTCTCTCAAAAATAAAAAAAGAACATGTAATGGATGATTTTTTAAGAGCTATAAGAAAATTTAAAAAAAAATTTTTTTTTTATTAAAAACCAAAAATAAGTGTTACTTCCTTTTACCTGTCAGCTGATTAAAGATGCTGAGTTATAATTTAATGCTGCCAAATTAAATAAAAGTAAAGACTATTGCCACAATTCAAAGTTTTTTCTGAGGGTTCATTATAAGAAAGATAAAATGTATGAAATTTAATTACTGGGACCATTTAAAGTAGTTCCTTTTAACCGAGAATTCGTTAAAAACGAGTTCGTAATAAACCAAGTTTTTTGTATGAAAATTGTTATTAAAACGGTGGGACTTGAAAATATGTACGTTATAACCAAGAATTCGTTATAACCGGGTTCGTTATAAACAAGTTTGACTGTAATTTAATGTTTGAAGGTTATTTCATGCAAATGTTGACCGCGACTACGCCTCAAATGGTCCATGCGCTTAGACCAATTTTGGCATACTCTTTCCAACATTTCGGCCGATATCTCACGTATAAATGCTTCAATGTTGTCTTCTAATGCGTCAATTGAAGCGGGCTTGGGTGTAAAGACAAGAACTTTAACGTAGCCCCACAAAAAATAGTCTGAATTCGTTAAATCGCACGATCTAGACGGTCAGTTGACCGGTCCCGAACGTGAAATAAAATGTTCACTGAACTCGCCTCTCAATAAGTCCATTGTTACGCGTGATGTGTGACATGTGACACTGCCGCTTACCCAGGAGCTGCCCTGTGTATATAATTATATATACGCGTAGCACCACTGCATTTGTCCATAATTGAAATGTAAGAGAAAAATGATTGAATGAAAACAATCTTAAAAATCTATTACTTTATCGACCAATTAGGACATGCTTGCCATGGATTTCCCAATAGATTACATATGATTTACCTTGTTTGCTAGTAAAAACATACACATAACATAATTGGCCATTACAACCCTTCAGTCAGGATTACGACCTAGCTTCTCACGCCACTTATGTTGTGGCGTTAATTTTATACATGAGTGGCGGGCCTACAGTTTAAAGTCGACTCTGAACGACAGATTTTTGAGAAGCTTTTCATGGCAATTTTTACTCTCAGAGTCTTTGCCAGAAATCTGCTGAGAGGAAGTCGCCAAAGAAATATTTTTCGTTTTGATGTCTGACCTGGGATACGAACCCGGGCCTTTCGCCTAATAAGCCAACACACTACCTACTAGACCACGGTAACTAGTAAAAACAATTGCATTAAATAAAGCAACGTTACCGTGACGTCACTCCTCATAGATGCGCATGAAAATTTAAATTTTCTATCATTTTTGTTGAATCCTATTCTTATATCAACTTGAAATAAAAAAAAAAAAAATTATAGGGAAAGGAGAGAAGTTAACAGTAGAAATATATCAACTCCACATCAGACAAATTTATTTATTGAAACCAATTAATTTATCGATATTAACGACTGCAATGTTTTGAGGTTTATTAACTTGGCTAATCAAAAACGTGCATCGGCAAATTTGTTATGGCAACGTAATTAACATAATTTTTAGTCCTTTTGTATAAATAAGTTTATACCTGGCATATCAATTGGATAAGAAGGGTAAGGTAAACGGATGTGGCGCAAAGCCTGAACGCTTTTTTATATTCATATGCACATGAATACATCTACAGTGTGCAGCAAAAACATCTACGTACCTCAGCATGTAAAAGCAATTTTATAAATTGTATGTAATAATTTCCAAAAATTACACGGTGCGACAGTGAAAATACACCCGAGTAACTACATAGTTTACGTTGTTCAGTTAGTTGAGTAGAATTCAAAATTAAAATTTTTATATTTCTCGAACCCTCAAAACTTGTTTTATTTGACTTTACATACAAATTTATGGATTACTCATACGTTTCCGATCCGATTTCCAAAATGTAAATCTCGTTGGAAAGGGATGTTCGACTTAATACGTTATGAGAATTATTGAGGTAAACTTGGAAAATTCCAATTTATTTCATATTTTTCAAGTTTGTCTACTCATAGTAACAAACTTTAATAAAAAAAAATACAGGATTAGTGACAATATTCTTAAAGCCTATTCCACTGTGAAGCGATTGAGTCATCATATGATCACATCGGATAAAGATGGCCGTAGTTATTATATAAAGATATAAAGAGCCTAACAGTCGAGTGATATTTTTCAAATATATATTTTTTCAAATGAACTTTTAGTTCAAAAATTTCAGAGTTTTTAATAGATCTTAATTGTTTATCACAAAATGTGTCAATTACACGTTTGATCGACCACCAGAAGTCGGTTAATGTTTGCGAAAAAGGAAATAAAAATACTTGCAAAAAAAAATAAACATTAACCGACTTCTGGTGGTCGTTCAAACGTGAAACCTATAAGGACTTTGGTAAGCAAATCATATCTGCACATTAGCAGCAGTATGATTGGGTTCATTGGCTTGTCGGAAATATTAACCACTTCTAATTCTTAATTTTTCGGAACATACGGTGAATTTGTTCTTTAGAATTTTATTATTTTCTCAACAAATTCTAAACTACCCACATCTAGTGTCGAGTGCAGACGCACATTCTCAATGCATTATGCTGCCACTAACATGCTCATCCGTTTCCGCAGACTGTGCTCTTCACTTCTTTTCCCTCCATACTATAGTACATCCGTATGAGTACAAATTATATATTTTGACTCGTCTGAAGAAAACTCCAAATTTCATTTTACATTCTTTTCAATTCTTTCAATTTTAATTTAATCAAACATAAGAAACATATTTATAGTCCTTAGAATTCCAACGCTAGACAGATCTTCCGATCCGAGCTCGTATCGCTGACTGAAACACAACAACATTAACAAAAAAAGTAAGCATTTAAGACGAAAATTATAAGTTTTTGATGAATAATTAATTCCCACGAGCAATTAAAACTTTTCCTTAAATATTCCAAGGAAAATTTTTTAATCGGTTGTTACCACTACTGTAGAAGGAAAACATATTTTATTTTCAGAATAATAATTCAGCTTTCATCAAGAGCGCGGAACCACCTCATATTGTACAATAACCACAGTTTCTAGCGCAGTAAGCAATAATGTTCTGTTTTTAGAGTTTCAAACAGTTTTTCTAAGTTCTAAGTATTTATTTAGAACCACAACAATAATTTCGAGGTACCGAAAAGTAGTGTAATATGTCCTATCTTAAATACAATATTTGAGAAAAAGAGGCATAAAAATTGATGATCATTGAGGATCGTTTGATATTTTTCGCATTAAATGCTGTTTTTTCGTTTGGATTTATACATTATTATTTATATTATTATACATATTTTATTATATATTTATGTATATTATCGTTTATAATAATTCTAAAAATCACTAATAGTAATTAAGAAATGTGATTTCCAAGATTACTAAATTCATAAAAGCATAAGAAGCTAGTGTAATTTATACAAAAAATAAAAGGAAATATAATCTAAATTAACTTTTTTTAAGATTAAAATAATAATTTTATTTAATTCCTAAAAATAATCAACACGAAACTAATTGAATACTTGTCCCATAATTATCTAAATTTAGTCAACATGTATCTAGTCCCCACTGTCTTTCATCAAACAAAGGCTGCAACGGCGTTATATGATGGTTCAGATTGTCACGGTTATACAACCGCCTCTGCATCATCCAACTCCATCTCAGCTGTTTTCAAGTATGCATTTACGAGACATTTAGAAATGAGCGATATTTTCAAAACTATGATTTAATCACGGTGATTGATTGAAATTGCCAAATAATAGTTACTAATAATGTCGTTGTTTCAAAATTGTTACAAACTCAAATTATTTCATTTTATTTTGAGAGAGGCGGAATTACTATTAGATGATGCTGATTATTTACTTTTGTCTTTTATACATGAACTTTCTGTGAAACTTAAGTGTCAAACTTTTATACAAAAAAAATTCCATAAAAACTAATAACATTGATGACACCATTCTGATTTTGTTTAGTAGACTTTTCATAGTATGTATCTAGTTGTCTCTTTCTTATGACTTAATAAAATACGTTATTGTCATTATTGTATTTAGGCTTATCATATATATTATTTCTAAAGCACTTTTTTTGTCGGTTGCAAATATCTCCCATACCGCCACATGAAATTTATTGAATGATATATCATTTTAAAGCTTATATCTAACACTAATGACGAAAAATAATTAGAAATTGAAAAATTAATATTTTCATTGATAAAAATTATATTTTATATAGAACTGCATGATAATACTGTTGTCATTATGATCATATTTTTTTGTTCAAGTGTGGTAATAATTTTTTGAATACAATGTTAGAGGAAATGACATGATCATCTATCATGAACTTTTTGCCCGTACGAATCCTTAATACAAACAAAAATATCCTTAAACGTACGCGCTCGAGAAAAAGCCACGTAAAACTGCCCATGTGAAAAGACCGGTTCTGGTAAATATAATTCTGCCTTTTGAAGGGTTTGACATTGTGCTTCGTTTATCGTCACAGCAAAAGCAACTTTCACAGGTAATTGTTTTCGCGTCATTTGGAAAGGCACAGTTAGATCAGAAGGTGTAAGGTTGATTCGGGGTATGAGTACAGTTTTATCGGTATGAATAATTTTTGCTGATGTGATGTGCTCTCCCAAGTTTGTTACGATTAGCCTTTACGATTAGCATTAAGATTTCTGGTTAACATAATAATTGCATTTTTCTTTTCAAATGCACGTTATTTATATTCTTACGTTGCACGTTATTTTTATTCTTATTTTTCTTAAAACCTTTTTAACTGTTAAATATCAGCTGACACTATATAAATCTATATATTAAAAGACACCGTATTACTACACTTCATAAAACAAACAATGCCATGATAATAACGACATTACCAAAATAACTTTTACGACTTTATTATTATTATTATTATTATATTAGTATATGGAATACATACATAATTGGCCATTACAACCTCTCACACTACTTATGTTGTGTGTGTTAATTTTATACATAAGTGACGGGACCTACAGTTTAAAGTCGACTCCGAACAACAGATTTTTGAGAAACTTTTCAAGAAGAGAATGAGAAGAAATCGGTGCAAAACTACTTTTTTGTATTTGTTACAGGGCAATAATTGTAAAGTAAATAAAAGCAAACAAAAATGAGCTGATGGAAGACTTAACTTCACTATGTTGTAGAATTACAACGAAAATTGTACTTCAAATATAAAAATCATAATTTTTATAAATTAAAAATCATTAAAAATATGATAAAATCCTCATTCTGGCAACGCTGCTGGGGAAAACCCCTACAACTTTTTTTACATTACTGATATTCATATGGCAATACTGAAAATGTAGCTTCAGTAGTAAAATATGCTCTTACGGCACAAAGCATAGTTCCGTTACTTCACAGGTAAACGAGTGCTGCTGTATACATTGCAGAAATGAGAAATACACATTTCAGTGCACTCGTACAACCAAGATCAACAGAAAAGAGTACACTACAGTATTGCATTCGGTGAAGGGTAAGCTAGGAGAATGTCTTGTGCCCACCTCTGGTACATATGTAAATATATTGAGCACCTATTTTCGACTAGTTTTCAGAAAGTGAGAGTTAATCATTTTTTTTTCCTCATAATTGGATAGCCCAATGCTGTACAACATTGTTTTGATTGTTGGTCATTGTTTATTTACGTTAGTGGGGTACTTTTTGCACAATCTCACTCAGAGTTTAAAACTTATTCAAACTCAACACACTGTTATGATTGATGTCGAAATAAATTTACATGTGTAGTGGCAACTATTTCAATATACGAGTATAAATTTGTCACGCTTCTTTCCGGGATTAAAGTGTAGTTTCTTGAGAATTTTTTGCAGACTCTTGGATTTATCCTGAGTAAGTTAATTGTATTGTACGTTGTTCCTTCATGATCTTTCTTTTTTTTCTATGTGTTTGGCAGAATATTCTGGTCTGTATTATACATATGTATAGTCTATTGTATATAAATAATTTAAAATTTATATTTAAATCTGATTAAGCGAAAGTAATACAATATAATTAATTTGAAATTATAATTGTTATATTGCAAAAGTAATTACCACTGATGTCAAAAAACAATTTAATTGTTTCACCAAATATTTACTAATTAATTACTTTTTATTCACTGCATAGCTGGCATAATTGTTTGACGGGCAAAACTAAAAGAAAAAAAACATGCATACATACGTTAGTACGTATATATTGTAAATATTGTATATGCATTGCGCATCAATACACACCTACAGTCAAACCCGGTTATAACGAACTCCGTCGGACTAGAAAAAATAGTTCGTTATAAACGGGGTGAAGTCATAGAAGAAAATATAAAATACAAATAATTTTTATCATTTATTAAAAATAAAAAATGTTTTTTTTTATTAAAAACCAAAAATATATTTTAATTCTTTTTATCTATCAGCTGATTAAAGATGCTAAGTTATAATTTAATGTTGCCATATTAAATAAAATTAAAGGCTATTGCCACATTTCAAAGTTATTTCTGAAGGTTCGTTATAAAAAAGGTAAAATGCATGAAATTTAATTACTGGGACCATATAAAGTAGTTCCTTTTAACCGAGAATTCGTTATAAACGAGTTTGTAATAAATGAAGTTATTTGTATGAAAATTGTTATTAAAACATTGTAACTTGAAAATATATACGTAATAACCAAGAATTCGTTATAACCAAGTTCGTTATAAACGAGTTTAACTGTATTTAAATACGTTCGTGAGTGGGAGTAAAAATAAATGAAAATATAATTTGTATTTTCTCTACCTTTTTCCACTTTTGTACTGGACTTTCACAATTTATTTGAATTTACACTATAAAAAATTTTAAAAAATTCTCAAATTCAAATTCGTGTCTTGAAATTATTTTCATATTATATTTCCAGAATATTCTACTTTCTGACATCTTTATGAAAATTAAATTTTTTTGTATTTGTGTATAATTTTTCTCAGTGTATTAAAATGCTATTCATAATATTAATTGTGTACTGTCGTACACAGTGTGAATTTCATATTCTCCAAATCATAAAAATATTTCTCACCAAAATACTTGAAACGAACGTAACTATATCAGAGAAACAGTTACTTACAAAACTCAAATTCAACTAAAAAAGAGAAAGCCATATGACTGTTCTAATCTGAGCTTGACTAGGTTGTGGATTTGATTTTCGTCAAAGACTCTACTCGGTCACACTTTCTTAAAATTTTTAGATTATTAAATCAAAATATGATGAAAGTTTAACACTGGTCATTATAGTGACAATTTAATACCGAATTGTTTTTTTTTTCTTCTTCTTCTCGAAACTAACTTTCTTGTACTCCTGTACACATTTCCTTGTATGGATTGGCCCCTATTTACCCTTGTATTTCTCTCAAAATAAAAAAAGTAATAAATAAACATTATGCTGTGAATTTCTATCATTATGATCGAATTAATAGCAGCAAAAGTGAAAATTATAAATTTAATTTTTATTGACCGCGTTGCCTGCTTTGTCTTGGTTTTTATATCGCAGGGTTAACAATCTGATGAATGCTCTTGAAGGAGAATGAATTTGCCCTCCCGAAATCTTTTTAAATATAAAAATGTTTACATTATTGTTGGTTGTGTATTTTGTTTACGTTTGTCCTTGTAGTGTTGTTATTGCCATTTTCTGTTGACTTATTTACGCTGATGTTGTTGGTATGTTTTTGTTTACTGGTTTATCATGTAAACAAGTTCATTGTTTTTGTAGCTTTTGTTTACCAGTTTAATGTTAAACTATGTGATACCATTTCATAATATTATTAAAAAATTAATATGTTTTGTATTTTAAAAAAATTAAAAATTTATAAGTACAAAAGTAGATAAAAAATTAATTTATTGCATCCACAAAATATTTCCTTCAACCGGACAATGATAGCACACATAATCCATGCCGAGGAATTGTTGTGCATGACAGAGACATATGATTTCATACGTTATACATAAGAAACTTGAGGACACTCTAATTATAATTTTCTTGTGTTATTTTACACAGTTGACATTTCATTTTCAGTGTAAAAAACATTTTGTGTAAATGTATCTTAAGTTTTCAGCTAATGTTAACAAATATACAATATCACTTGCTCGAGATATTATTACTTGCAAAGGCGGTAATACGAAAGTCTAAGCCGAAAAAAGTCAGAAAATGTATTAAATAAAGTAAAATCAAGAAACCGTTTCAATGTCTAATTGGACATAGCTTGCTTAGTTTTCGACAACGCTACTTATTACAACAAATATGTTGAAATAGAAGAAGTCGCCGTGGTCTAGTGGCAAAGACTCTGAGAGTAAAAAATTGCCACGAAAAGCTTCTCAAAAATCTGTCGTTCGGAGTCGACTTTAAACTGTAGGTCCCGCCACTCATGTAAAAAATTAACGTACACAACATAAGTGGTGTGAGAAGCTAGGTCGAAATCCTGACTGAAGGGTTGTAATGGCCAATTATGTATGTATGTATGTTGAAATAGAAGTGTTGAGTGAGTGTATATTACACTATGTAATATTGTTGTACCCGATCTGTAAGAAGATAGTACTAAATCAGAAAAATAAACCACAACTTCTGGATATACAAATGCCAGCCGGTTTTTATATCTGTCGATATTATATATTCTTACATTTTTACCTTTTTAAAAACGTTTAATATAGGAGCGCATTGATTGCAAACAAAATAGAAATAAATTTGTGTTTAGTTTGAGACACAACCAACCTCCCCTAAGGACAATGTACAATGGGTCAATTTCGACCTCCAGGTACTGTGCTTGCCTTGTCCGACAGGTGCACGTACTCTAACCTAACCTAACCTAAACTAACCTTGAGACACAACCAACACAACTTAATGATACAACAACAATTTGTTTAGTTCGCTATTCTTTGCTTAAAACGCATATATTTTCAACGGCGATCTTCAAAACACGACTGTTTTATTCTCACGCAACGCCCCTTCAGACAAGACTGACTGAGTTCTCACTGACTACTTGTTGTTGCTTTTCATGTAATGCCGATGTATTTTATTCTGACAAACATTCTTGAAGTAGAATGTTCGTGTTTTCGAGAACTCTCGTTGTCCATCCCTTTTTCTCTCTTACCAACGTTGTTCGTTTACTTGTGACAAGTTCGTTGTACAGTCAAACCCGGTTATAACGAACTCCGTGGGACCAGAAAAAATAGTTCGTAATAAACGGGGTGAAGTTAAAGAAGAAAATATAAAATACAAAGAATTTTTTTTCATTTATTAAAACAAAAAGTATTTTTTTTATTAAAAACCAAAAATATGTGTTAATTCTTTTTATCTAGCAGCTGATTACCGATGCTTAGTTACAATTTAATGCTGCCATATTAAATAAAAGTAAAGATTATTGCCACACTTTAAAATTATTTCTGAAGGTTCATTATAAGAAAGGTAAAATGTATGAAATTTATTAACTGGGACTATTTAAAGCAGTTCCTTTTAACCGAGAATTCGTTATAAACGAGTTCGTAATAAACGAAGTTTTTTGTATGAAAATTTGTTTTTAAAACATTGGGACTTGAAAATATGTACGTAATAACCAAGTATTCGTTATAAACGAGTTTGACTGTATTTGTTTATGTAGCTCTTCTTTAGCGTTGTAATGTAAAACAATAATGTGATCGACAACTTCAGTTATAGACATAAACTTTATCAAGAAAATATTTAATTTACATGAAAATTTTTATGGGATATCCTTTACATTCGTAAGCAAATTTTCATTGTATTCATTTATAATAACCAATCTTTGAAACTTAGATTTGAAATCAGTTGAGTGTTTTTATTTGTGTATATAATAAAGGAAATTTTTAAATTAATTGATAATCTTAGAAATATTACAAATAGCATTACTTTCACAGAGTTTAATTGTAAAAACACACAAGATTTCTAAAAGTTAGGTTAAGTTTATTAACAGCCATTGAATTATGAATACTTTTTATCAAATACAAATAATTGAATTATTAAATTGAAATTACATATAGATTAATATAGATATTTTTGCGAAATTTGCTACTTTATTGAACACTTCTTTACACATTACACACATTCGGTGATATTTAATATCGCACACGAATGATTTATCATATTAATTAATCCTGAATACATATTGATAGTAGATACAGTGAATAATATGAAAAGAAGCCGATAATTAGTTTGATTAATTCTTTGTTTCCAGAAATTTTATTTTATGAATTCCAATTGCTGTAGTTGCCTTGTAGTACAAAATATTCATTGCATAAGTAAAATATGGTGGGATGTCACAAAGCCATATGGCTTTATGTCTCAATTCAAACGGAAATAAAGCCATAATTTTGATATGGCCTTAAGTCTCATATCAATTTTAGTGAAATGGGACATAAAGCCATTATGATTATACTTCCCATTTGATGTTTTGCGTTACAAATGCTTTATTTCGCTAAATATGCCTATTTATCTAGGAAATTAATAATTTAAAAAATTCAAAATTTCTAGGCTCCAGGAATTACAGCTGCAAACATTTTGTGAAAGGAAAAATCCTTAGCTATCATTGGAAAACATTTTTTTATTCTTGTGAAGCCACCTGCTGCGTCATACTGGAGGAAAAAAACCCCTAAGATTTCAATACATAACTTTAGTGTCTCAGGCACTGAAATGAAAGATAAAACCGCTTTCTAATATTGCTAATGTGAGCTAAGGCCATGATGGCTTTATCTTTCATTCAAAAAAAATATGAATTTATGTCTGATTTTCGGAAAAAAATTTATGGCGTAAAGTCCCATTATAATGAGACCTAATGGCATATGCCCTTATGTCTCAATGGAATGGCTTTGTGACACAGCACCGTAAAATAAAATATACTTTTTCTGTATACATTTGTACGCATAAAGTCCTTAAATTGATCTGCAAGGAGTTAATATTAGAGATCAAAGTATTTTGGAGGATCAATACAGTGACCCTGGTAGTTAAGTAGGTAGAGTACTAGACTATTAACGTGAAGGTGGTTATTCGATTTCTATCTTAGACTCTGATCTGTTACCCTACAACGAACGTAAGGTCTAAATTACTTAGCTCGTAGTAATAATTAATAAAATAAATAAAATAAATTTAAAAAATAACAAAAATCGTGTTTTTGTTTTTATTAAACCTGCACTCAAGGGATGACCCCTGATCATGCAGTGCATTGTGCAGGTTTAGGAAAGATGGAAAGAGGGAAGATGCGAACGGTAAGGAAACGCTAGGAAACGCTGCTAGTGACTATAAAATGGCCAAAGCTATACCTTCACCATTCGGCAGTCTACTGCAATCGTCCCCAAGAAGCCCGCAGTTTCTCACACTACTTATGTGGTGTGTGTTAATTTTATACAGAAGTGGCGAGACCTACTGTTAAAAGTCGACTCCGAACGACACATTTTTGAGAAACAAGAAGAGAAAGAGAAGAATTCGCTGAAAAAATACTTTTCGTATTTTTTTTTTAATTTTGTTGTCTGGCCTGGGACTCGAACGCTGGCTTTACGTCTAATAAGCCAACACACTGCCTACTAGACCACGGCGACCACTTGTTTTTAATATTCGCATGTTATAAAATGTAAATATAAGTGCTTCACTACAGCACCTTCAATCAATGTATATTATACAGTGAATGGTGTTGTTCGTGGACTAGTTAATTCCTTTAACGATGTGGGAATAATTTGTAAATTGGACTTCAGAAACCATATTACATCAATTGTTAGCAAAGCTACATGTATCCTGGGATTTATCAAACGATATACTAAATAAACAGTTTTCTAACCCTTATGTTACCAAACAATCGTAAACCACACTGCTTCGCTGAATTCTTGAATATGAATCTGTAATGTTAGTCCCTCAATACGCTATACACTCTGCCAAAATCGAATCAGTTCAAATACAGTTCTTATTATTTTGGCTTCGTGGTTTAGGAAATGGATAGGATCCTAATAAAAGGTTACCTTCTTTTGAAAAACGCCTAGCACTCATCTAATTAAGAACTTTAAAAAATCGTTGTAAAATGCTGATGTTATCAACTCTAAATTTCTTTTGTAAAAACTATACACCAGTGTTCCTGGTCGTCTAACAAGATACTATAATTTCATAAGTATAAAATATAAGCAGATTATACCCGACGTTGCGCGGGTTATAAAAATAACAATAAATAAAAATCCTGTTTCGAAACCGGCTTCTTAAAAAATGCAATTTTTCAAATTATTCGGAAACCGATTTATCAAACAACGCAGTTTTTTTGAATACTCTAAGTCCTAAATATAAATGCATGCAATTTACCCGTTTTTCGCCTCTTTCCTCCTTTTTAGACCCCTTTTGGTTCAACTTTAGAAACGGAATACCTCCAATAGCTATTTGGGAAACTTGGGAAACCAAGAAAAATCGTGAAAAATTACCAATTACCATTTTTTCCCCATATGTCCCATTTTTTTTCCCCTTTTGGTCAAGATTTAAAGCCTATAACCTGCACCGACAAAAGCCCCATCTATCCGAAATTTCAAGAAAATCGGTTCAGGCGTGATTGGCTAACAAACAAAAAACAGACTAACAGAAAGATTTATAATATATATTAGAATTACATAATATTAACTATGCGCTTGTCGATCCATTACGTAGAATCTGAAATTTTAATAATCTTTACCTTCAATAAGAATTTAACAATAATTTAGAACCGATTAGGCTATAACAGAAAACAGTGAACAATAGATAAGGATTTCATGTTATGTAAGGGAATTCCCCTTTTTCGCTTGTTTGTCTAAAATAATAGAAAAAAATGTTTGCTTATAATCACGGATAATAGAGCTAATCACGGTTAAACGATGCAGAAAAATTTAAGTCGATCCAAAACAAAATTAAGTCAAAGCAAAAAATTTTCTTTTTCCATCCCTGATAACTGATGTTGTATGATAATTTTCAAAGAATGTCAATTCTTCAAACCAATATACTAAACTGAATACAAAATTAAATATAAGAAATTAAACCCAAACAAATATTTACATTGCAGTGATTACAGATTTGAAACCAGAAATGAGGCCCTTAAAAAGGCCATTAATTCCTCTTTGGCGTGGTATGCATACATATTTGTAGAAAATGCTCACATAAATTATTATGCGAAAAAACTCGTATACATATGTACATACATATTCATAGACATACCATATTAATGTTCATATGATATACATATGTATGGATGTATGTATGAATACCTGGTGGATGATGTTGATGAAAATATAATTGGTAATATTTTTATGCCTATAATTTGCAATTAATCTTTAGCATATTAAAACGTTAAATATCAAATAATATAAATGAAATCATTGTGTGTCATTATATACAAGAGGGTAAAACAAAACATAAATTAATTGTCAGTTTTATTTCATCCCAGTATTAAATAAAAAACCGAATCATTAATCATTAACAAAGAAATCTTCGAAACACTTATATTACATACGTTTGCTGCAAGCAATAAATTTATACAGAATGTGTAGAAATATTTTCAATCCATTCAAGTTTATTTTAACATTTCGCCAATGAAATTCATATCCCAAAAATATTTAACAATTACATCAATTTCGGATGATACATACATACATACATAATTGACCATTACAACCCAGTCAGGATTACGACCTAGCTTCTCACACCACTTATGTTGTGTGCGTTAATTTTATACATGAGTGGTGGGACCTACAGCTTAAAGTCGACTCCGAACGACAGATTTTTGAGAAGCTTTACATGGCAATTTTTTACTCTCAGAGTCTTTGCCAGAAATCTGCTGAGAGGAAGTCGCCGAAGAAATATTTTTCGTTTTTGATGTCTGACCTGGGATTCGAACCCGGGCCTTTCGTCTAATAAGCCAACACACTACCCACTAGAACACGGCGATTTCGGATGATAGTAGAATTCAAATTAATGTAAAAAATAAATTAACCCTCTTGTGCCCACGACCGTCTTTAGTTATATTCAATGATCATATATTCGCTTTCCGAATTCTGTTTTGCTTTCGTTTTGTATTTTGATTACTTTAGAAAGTCCAAAAATTATTTTTATTATCTTTGCAACATATCCCGATGCTTTAAGCAGCCGTCATAGTCATTTAAAAATAATAAATTGTAAAATGAGGTCAAAATAATTATTTTGAAAAATGAGGGAAATTCAAAAAATTAAATAAATATTAAAAGTCAAAGGTCAAAGTTAATTAGAAATCATTAGTTTAATCAATTAGTTAAGAAATCACAAAGAAAAACAAAACTTTCGGAAACTCTTTATTGATCTTGAAAAATAGCCCGTCTGAAGGCGGTCTTAGGACAACTCAACAAAAAAACAAAAATACATGTATTACGTAAATTTTGATGTAGCATATTTCTGAAGATAAAAAATTGTGGTTAATAGTCATGGAAAGCCGACAAATGCAAAAATTGCCATCGCTTTCTTATGAAGAAATTGAGAAAATTTTGTATTTGATGAATTTCCTTGTAGAAGATGTGGAAGACGACTTGGATGATGATGCTTGTGAGGGCGATATCAATATTTGAATCAGATATTTGCCTACTCCAAACGGAAGTCATTGGTAAAAATATTATTCCTTTCTAATTCGATTGATTCAATTCCTCCTCGGCCACAGAAACGTAAACGTAGTGTGTCTGCAAAACAGACTCTAGTATTAAATATAAAACAAGGGAGTGTATTGCATCTGTTTGGGATTAGATCCCATATCTTATGGCGCCAAATGAACTATTACTAGGTACTAGATAACTCTGCGAACTAGGAGATGATCTCACAAAGCTTGATACGCCTTTCAAATGCTCCGAGTATTTTCTGCGCGACACTATTATTGAGTACATTGTTGAACCAACGAATTTATATGCCACTCAAAAAGATATAAGAACTTTCTTCTTTACAACCAGTTCAGAAATTGCTTAATATATTGCCACAAAAATACAGGTATCAGGTATGTTGACGTAGGTTGCCTCAATATAATTAATGATTCATGTCGATCTCATGCATGGTATAAAAATTGGCTGTTCTTACATTCATTTGCTTGACTTAGCCATGGTAAAGGCCTACATTTTGTTTAACAGAATCAGCAAGCCTAAAGCTAATGATACGCGAAACCAGCTATCAAATTTCTGAGCAGAGATTGAGTCCGTACTTTGAAAGCAGAATCCTTCGTTGCCAAAAGTTCCAGGGCGCCCACTTCAAGATCAGAGAAGAATCCTTTCTATCGCCGACAGACTTCCGTTATGATGCAGTCAGACATTTTCCGTAAGTTTTATCATGCTCTGGTAAATAAACGTGTAAATTTGTTAATTGTAATTTTGAAACTCAAATTATATGTCGCAAGTAGGGATGCCAATTGGGAAATCCCGGGATTTTTAAAATATTGTCCCGGGAATTTTCGGGATTGTAAGTTCATATGTATTTTGACCCTACAAAAGGTCTTGAAAAAAATTTTATATCACTTGACTTCGATAATAGCATCTCAGATGAGGAAAAACCTACTTCCAGTGATAAAAATTATTTGATGTCATCGAAAAATGCGAAAGTCCGATAAAACGAATTAAAAGAGTAACTGATTTAGATACTCAACTGTCCAAAGAAATAGATTGAAGTATTTACAATAGGAGGTGGTAGAGGTGAATATTTACAAGCTGCATACAGCTATCTTGGAACTATTTTATCAACAAATGTTGATTGCGAGAAGAATTTCTCAACGGCAGCGTATGTTGACAACAAAATTCGTTCAAGCCTATCAGATCACATGTTAAATGTTTTAATCTTTTTCTTGGAATCCAAATAATTTTCTTACAACTACTGTATTGTATGAATAATTTTTATTTTTGTTAATTTACGCTTTTTTTCTTGCTCCTTTTTATATTTTACTTTCAATGATATATAATTCTGATATACATAATTAGAATACAAATGATTTTGTTAACGAAATATTTTTATTATTAAGAGAAAATCGCGGATTTACAAAATCTCGAATCCCGGGATTTTTAAAAATCGATCCCGTTTGGCATCCCTAGTCTCAAGTGTAATATAAACTTGTGTTTTTCTAATCACAAAGACCAGTTCAGTTCAGTCTGTTTTCTCCCATAAATATTGTTTTCTTTTTAAATTTTTTTGTATTACCTTATATAGAAATGAAATCTGAAATGTATCTTTATTTTTTTATGAATCCTTTTTATAAACTGTTTTATTTCACTCTATTTATATGAAGAAAAAAATTGCTGTAAAATTTTTTTGAACCGCCTAGCAACGGTTTAAGATTTTGGTGCTGTAAAACCCGATTTTAACAAAGAAAATATTTTTTTTTTTAAATATCCTTTACTTTTAAGACAAATGAAAACCAAAAACAATTTTTTTATTAAAAACAAAAAAGGAATTGGGCACTAGAGGGTTAAGTTAAAAGAAAAGTTTTGAAGTTGTTTATATTTTTTGCCTATAACTTTCACATTTTAAAAACAATTCGTCAATATAAATAAAAATTAACGAACGATATTAATAAGATTAATAATAATATTAAAAATTCTTCAGTATGAGTAAAAAATTACCAGTTAAGTTTACTCTTTTCTTTATGAAATTTAACTAAATTTCGTTACATTAAGATCACAAAATAACGAATGCATTTTAAAGAAAGTTTTGTTTTTCTGATCCTTTGTTGAGCATGTGGTAATTAGTTTCAGAGACGACAGAGGTTTATGATCAAAATTTATTTTTTTGAGGGGAGGTGTGGAAATGCAGATTAGGAAATGCCTCTAATGTGAATATATTAGCATGATAATGAGTGGTTAGTAAGTAATAATATTAATGTAATAAAGTGGTTAGTACGATTGATTAATTTCAAACCCACAGAAAGTCAATGGGATATTAGAGATCGGCAAATATTACTCTGTTCCTGCAAAAATTAAGACTTGCTTTTTCCAAATCGCATGAAAAGGCATCCCTAAGGAGGTTCTAACTAATTTATTTGAATCAATGCCACGCAGATATGTTGCAGTTTTGAAAAATAAATATTTTTGAATTTTTATTCATTTTAGTTTTGTCGCGCATGGAAAGTGAGTATTTATTTTTTTAATATTTTTGTGTTTAATGAAGAATATTGTGAAGAATTTCTAATTTTAGTGGGAGGAGAGTATAGGCTTAATAATTCATTAACAACAACTTAAATCCATCAGAGCTTGAAGAGTATTGAACTCGTCGTACTTTAGTTATGTCCGCTACCGTGTGTAGCTTAATATCTTATAGACTATTTCTATCTTTATATTTAAAAAACCAACATTATTTTATGAAAATAAAAATTTATATATAATAAGATTGAAGGTTGTACAATCAAGAAAAGAACATTTAATAAATTAGTTTGTGTAGTCGCCGTAGTTAAGTAGATAATGTGACGGCTCAAACACCAGGTCAAACATCAAAAGGAAATTATGAAAAAAATATTTCTTTAGCGACTGTCTCTTAGCAGATCTCTGGCAAAAGCTCTGAGAGTAAATAAAATTGCCATGTAGAGTTCTCAAAAAAAAAAAAAAAAAATCTATCATTCGGAGTCGACTTTAAACTGTAGGTCCCGTCACTCATTTTTAAAATTAACTCACACAACACAGGCGGTATGTGAAGCTGAAGTGTTGTAATGATCAATTATGTATGTATCAGAGATCAGCAAAAAGTATTCAAAACGATGAGTAGATTCGAGTCATTCTTATTTTATTTTATCATACTCACGCTATTCTTATTCAAAGTTTGAAATACACATCGTACTCATACTTAACAATTGTTGACTTTGACTTTCTTTTACTCAGCATTTACACGAAGCACAAAATAAGTATGATTCGCGTACGAATACCACAATACTCACAAGAAGGTTGTATGTTTGCTATGCTTGTTGTCTTTGTCTCTACTTTCATCTTTGTTTGTACATGCAACAATATGATGAATGATTCGAGTCACTCAAATCACTTAAAATCGCCAATGTCCCCCAGGGAAAGATTTTCTTCGGCTCTTTATACAGATTTGTTCTCCTTGTGCCGACCACTGATTATAAGTATTTTTCTAAATTTATGAACCTGAATGAATGGGCGTATGAATCGAACATATTTCGATTGTTGTGAGTTTAATGTCAATGTTGTACTCATACTCATTGCAACCTATATATATAAATGTAGTAGCGAGTACGAATGAATCAGAGTAGTTGAATTTCAATTCTGTTGGCCCACTTATACTCAAAATTTCATAAGTACTTATGAATAGCGAAATATCGATTTATTGCTGATCTCTGGTGTGTATGTAAGATCTTGGTATAAATCACGTGCATAATTAATTCCAAAAGGGAATTCGAGCTTAGATAACGATAATACTTGTAATTTAGGCGGCCTGTTACCAATAATAGATTTGTTTTAGTTTTTTAATACATAAATATGCGCGCTAGAATCATGGTAAGTAGGACAATGTGGCTAAGATCGATATTATATTCTACAGATAATGGCGTCAATAGGATTTTTAAATGAATAAATATGTTGAAGATATTTTTCATTCGTCTTCAACTTAGTATGAAAAACTAAATAGAATAAATAGGGTTACCCTCTACTGGATCCTGGGTTATGTGTGAATTCAATACAAAGATCAAACAGATTAGTTTGTAGAGTGAGTAGATTGAATACCGCTTATAAAACAAGAAGATTTCTGTGGAGTAGAAAAAGGGCTTTGAAAGCGCATATTCGGTGAAGACAAAGGAGAAGTAAGGCAAATATTTAACACTAGGATTATAGACCTAGTTTCTCAAACCACTTATGTTGTGTGTGTTAATTTTATACATAAGTGGCAGGACCTACAGTTTCAAGTCGACTCCGAATGGCAGATTTTTTGAGAAACTTTTCTTGGGAATTATATTTACTCTCAGAGTTTTTGCCAGAAATCTGCTGAGAAGAAATCGCGGAAAAAATACTTTTTATATATTATATTTTGATGTATGGCCTGGGACTCGAACGCTGGGTTTACGTCTAATAAGCCAACACACTACCTACTAGACCACGGCGAATTCCGAGGATGAATATTATGCGTAGATAATCAAGAGCTAAGTGAAAGATCCTAAAACTTCAAATCGCATGCAAACGGTTATTTTATGTCAACAAGGAACTTAAGATAGACTGCGTTTCGGATAAGTTATACTCCAGTAGCTGTAACTGTATTTATTGACTTATCCATTAAGATAAAAACAAACTTAATCCGGCAACAAGACGTTCGTAAACATTTAAAACCGTTGACAATACCATTTTACTTAAGAACTTTAAACGTTATAAGCTTTGTAGATAAAACTGTACGAATATTTAGTCCCCGTGATGACCGAATAACTCAAACCGGCGATAGCAATAAAAATATTTTGTCCTTTCTATTGAGATAAGACGTATTTGAACCAGCTCAATGATAAAAGTGTCACCTTAACACATAACTCCACTCTATTAAGAAATTTAAAAATTTTGATATTCGAAAAAAGTAACGGTAAATACAATAAAAAAAAAATATTTTCAAATAAACACATCCAATTATTATTATTTTATTTTCAGCAATAGGGATTTTATAAAAAATTCTGCCTCCACCTGTATACAATTATACGCTTAGGAAGAGCATATGTATGTATGTGTATAGAATACGTATTCTATAAGACATTGTTGTAACGACTACATTAACAATAGCCTATCCATATAGGTGTACATATGTGTGTACTTCCTTTCTTCCAGACACTTGTTCTTACTGATGCCATATTTGAAATATTGTGTGTGTGTGTGTGTGCGTGAATTTCAATGAGTGTAAATATGCATGCACATTGTATGTATGCGTGTGTAAGCATTTATGACTTGAATGTTTGAAATGCCTGCAGTAATAAAAAAGTCTTCTTTGCCTTGTATGGATGTGTATGTAACTCGTTGGGCATGAAATAAAAAGGTGTTGATGCCCTAATGATGTGTGAACAATTCCATGAGCTGCCTTAATTCAAATCGAATTCCGGCTACGACAATTCTTATAGAGGGTATTAGTCGTGCGTGCCCTTATGTGCTTTTGAATAAAAGTCTCCAAAATGTTAATATTTTTTAATGTGATTGCGTCGATTCTTTCACTTTTTGTTAAGATACATAGATACATACGTATGTATGTATGTATGTGTGTATTTTTATAAAGATTTTCTTTGTTACAATTTCTCATTTTGTGAATTTCTTTCTGAAAATTGTATATAAAGATGTTATTGTTGTTGCTGCTATTTTAACAATCTAACTGGTTTCCAATGTAATATAAACATTTTATATGAATTTAGAACGTGATTCGAGTAACAATCAGTGCAAAAGTGATACCAAAGTAAATATTGTATAACATTATGACTCTGGTGTATTCCTGTTTATTTTTTTTTTTAATACAAAACTATTTCACAACAAGAAATTATACGCTTTAAAAATTTTTTAACTAAAAATTAAAATTTTTATTTTAAATGACAGTGTAATAGGTAAGATCTCAAGGGCACAAATATACCCAGTCGGGAGCAACACAACAATAAGGTTATTCGGTTTCCACGAAATATTCAGGAAAAACTCGCGAATTTCTTCCCACTGCAAGTTTGCGCCATCGACAACTTCAAATTAGTATGGAAAAGTAGACAGAGGAAATAGAGTTAGAGCAGATTAGCTTCCAAGTGGGTAGCCTTCATGGCTCTGAGCCAATCTATATTATTGTTGGTTAATTAAAATAAAATAAGATTTAAATTATGCATCTAAATATCTAGATATACATCAGAGATCAGCAACGAGTATATTCGAGTCATACTCAAAATTTCTGATACTTATACGCATTCATACTTACTTTAACATTATACTCATACTACTCATATCCAAAGTTTGAAATACTCCTTGTACTTATACTTAACAATACGCATGATGTTGTTTTGAATCTGAATATTAGGCAGGAAACATGGCTTAACAATAAGACTTTTAGCTCCGAAATTACGTAAAGTTGAAATTTTAACACGCATGCGAGGTGAAATTCTTAGCTGTATTCATTCAAGTTCGTGAATTATAATTCTTTATAACCTGTGCATAGGCATACATGACCTATACTCTAAATCGATTGTTAATAATTTATTCCAACTGGTTACTGATTAATATATTGTTACGTTTTTACCTTTTTAAAAACGTTTACTTACACTACTTTTACATGCCACTACAACAATCTATCGCTTGTTCGATATTATTCACACACTATCAGAGACCAGCGCCGATCGGCTGACAGCAGGCTAAGCCGAGCCGCCGACATAATTTAAAAGCCGCCGCCGCCGAATATTTTTTCGGCATAAGTCGGCTTAAATTCAGCCGCCGTTTTATGTATGTAAGAAAATTAAAATATACGAAAATAGGTTTTTTGTTTTACTTGCCTTAAATAGATTATTGAAGATTTTTTGATCATTTTGTGCTATGTTAATAGTAAAAATATTTAATTTTTTTATATGGTAATTTAGAACACCCCTTCTTGTTTTTGGTGAATGTGGTAACATTTTGAACTTTACGTTAAATTTTTTAAAAGACAAAAAATTAAAATGGAGAACCAAAAAGTTACAACTTTCTTTCAAAATTTAAATAATAATTTAAATGAGTTAAGTTCATCTGATTCCGATGACGCCCTTGCTATTTTTAATGAGATTAACAATGATATAAACGAATACGAAAAAATACTAGCCTCTAAAACAAAAATTAAAGAAAAAACCCAAATCCTTTTAAACAAAAAATCTTCAGCAGGGTCCATAGTTTGGCACCATTTTGGTTAAATGGTTATTGAAAATAAACCTGTGCTAAAAAAGTATCATATGTGTAAAGTTTGCTTTGGTGAGTCCCCCATGCGTTTGAAGGGGTAGGTACGTACATATTCTATTCACGAATTAAATTTAAAGATAATTAAAAGGAGATTTTCCCAAAACAATAATGGAAAATCCTATTTCAATTAGATTTTAGCCAAATTTTTTGGGATATTTTATTTTGAATATTTATTTCTAATAATTATATTTGTTAGTGTTATAAAATGCGAAATAATTTCAGGTTTGAAGTTTCTACGTCGACATGAAACCTTTGTAACCATTTACGTGCTCATGGTATTGACGTAAAATCAAAAAATTTTAAAAATTCAAATGCCAAAACAAAATCCATATTTTTAGGAAGTTCGAAAAATTCAGATTCCGAAAAATTTGATAACTCACGTCTGCTTTTCCAAATGTGCTGCGGACATCTAAGGCCGTTTAACATAGTGGAGCAACCAGGGCCATTTTATTTATGTCATTTCGGATCATAGTCGACATAAAGGTGTCGCCGAAACTTTACCATATTTCGGCCGGCAGCCGACTTAAAGTCGCCGCCGGAACTTTTCAATTTTAGCCGCCGCCGCCGACAAATTTGCTCGGCGCAGGTCTCTGCACACTATTCGCTATATTGTTCGAACCACGATTTTTACTTCAAACGTAACCGCTCTTCTGCTTGCGTTAACACTAACAACTCTTCGATAAACTTTACTACAGATGTCACTTGCAACTTCACACCGCGACTTTTACTTCATACGCAACTGCACACAAGGCTGACTGAATTCACTCTGATTGGTTGTCTACTTCCTCCTGGCCTTTTATATACGAACCTCTTCGGTCTGCTGATAGTTCTCGAAGGAGAATGTTCGCGGTTTCGAGTTCAGGAGTATTCCATTGCGACCACATTGTTTGTTGTTATGTCTGGTTGCTTGCATGCTTGTTGTTGCTAGTTTACTTATACTAAGTTCGATGTATGTGTTAGTGTGTATTTGTGGCGTGTGCATCGTGTACGCATTGCCTCATGGTCTTTGTATTTGTAACTTTTGTTTATCGTTAATGTTAAACGATATTAGGTCGTTTCGCTATGCGTAACAATATTTATACCAATCGATATCCGTGGCTGAAACAGATTTTTAGCTACCCGGTACTTCACATGATTGGTCATAAGATTTTTTAAAATCATAGCTGTTTTTCAAATAAAAAACATTTTTAATATCAATAAAAGGTTATTGGACCTTATATTTGTAATATAAGGTCCAGAATTCAACAAACCCTGGCTGGTCCAACATGCCATGTTGACAGACTCTATTTGTGATACCAGGATTACTGCAGAGGCTGCCATGATGTGAAGGAAACGGAATCGGTACATCACCTTATATTCCCTACATTTCAGGTCAGATGTCATCAGTTTTAGATTGATAGAACGTTTGAAGATTTGGGCACGGTAACTGACGTGCCATTGAGTGAACTAGCCGCTTTCACCCAGAGCTTGTGGTGCTCCAATCGCACCACTAACAGTTCGTGATAAGATAGCTTACCTCATACTGGACGACACAATGGAACATCGATTGAATTGGCCTGCGAACGGCAAGCTACTATTTGCGATTCTCCTGCGAATCATTTAATAATGGAATGAAATATTATTGTACAATGGAAATATGGAATTTTTAGAACAACTGTCTTAAGAGGCCTAAACTATACAAAAAATTGTTATAGGCCGGGGCGAGATGGATTTTAATGTTGTTCAAATAATGTTTATAATTGTTCTAAATAAATTAAGAATATTTTCTGATTGATAGAAAAATGCATTTATTATCCCCCTTCATATTGTTACGTTTTTACCTTTTTAAATAAGTTTAAAATAAGATTTCGTTGATTGTAAACAAAGTAAAAACAAATTTGTATATAGTTACAATTAAATTCTTTATTGTTCACACTATTTATGTATGCCACTGTTTATAACTTATTTTGTACAACAATTACAACAACAATAATTGCTTGTGCGATATTCTTCTCTGCTCACATCCTTTGCGTAAGCCACAACACTTGTTCGCTAGATCTGTATAGCGGAGATCTTCAAACCACACATAACACGTCTTCACACAAGACTGACTGAATTCTTACTACTGGTTGCCTACTTTGTTTTGCCCTTTTATATGCTTATTCGAACAGCCTGAGGAATATTCTTGGATAGAATGCACGTATTTTCGCTTCCTCAAGAATTCTATCGCGACTTAATTGTTCTTTGTGTATTATTGTTCACTTTGCTTATTTTTGCGTTCGCTTAGTTGTTTATTTCCTTTTCTCTGCTAATGTTGTTAGTTTACTTGTAACAAGTTCGATGTATTTGTAGCTTCTGTTTATCATTCATTTCTGTTTGGGGGCTGCTCGTTTTCTGTAAGCACGATATCGTTAAATCGTTTAATTATTTTAAACGGTACAACGGTTTGAACCTTGGGGGAAAATCATTTCTTCCGCTTTTGATAGAGCAGAAGCAGTGCTCCCTTCAGGAAGCCCTCCGTGTTTGCTGAACGGTCATAACTGGCTTCCATTTTATCACTTACCACCGCTATCATCTCGAAAGGTGTGCCTGACATATACTGTTGCAGCTGTCCTCGACCTCTTATTACGCGACCTTTAACTACAATACACTGGGTACAGTTTGCTATCCACTCCATCACTGATTGCTGACAGCCAACCAAATATAAACATTGTTTTAGCCGTTCCATCGTCTTTGTCCCCCCAGGGTTTCTCCGCTAGCTGCATTATGGAACTCATTTAATTCTTCCTTCATTTTGGATGAAGGCACCACTAATAGGTTGGCTGCCATCAGCATGAAGCATTTAAGTTTAGAATTTCGTCCGATTTACTGCAAAACTTCATTCAACATCTCTTTCAATTTATTTAGAAGGTAATCCTCGTCCTCCACATCTTCAATTTTTCGCACTTTGCTTACTTGTGGTCTAGAAAACGTGCGAGCGGACTCGTTGTCTTTTGGGTCGCGTATACTGTTAACAAACGCCTCGGTTTTAAAGTTGTCTATCAACGGGTGATTTACTCCTGGGCATGTACCCTTTTGCTATTCGTCATAAGAATATTCTTTTTTATGATGTAAAAACTTGCGTATTCTTCTGTAATTTGGGATCTCCAAGACATCTTATATATCTAAAAAGGTTGGAATCGGTCCAAAACACTCTCTATAACATATTGTGGATTTCATTAGTCCCGGGCAAAAGACGGAAAGAAACAGTAATAGAGGACACCGTTTTCCTTTAAAAATGTTCAACAGTAATAAAAATTTTTTTTTATAAAAAATTGCCAGGAACGCTTGTCACAGGTCTAATAAGCTTATTTAACCTGATTGACGCACTTCCTCTGCTTCTTGCGCGCTTACGCCATTTTATCATACCAATCGATGACAGGGCTTCCTCTATTTAGTGCTTCCAAATGATACAACTCTTCGTCGACTTCCACATCAAATACCAGTCTCACCGGAGCATTCTCCTCCCTTAGAACGACATGGCCGAGCCAACGCAGCCGTTGGATTTTAATACGCTACACAATGTCTATGTCGTTGAGGAGCTCATACAGCTCACAGTTAGATAGGATGCGGAAATCATCGTCAACTCGACTGGACCGAAGATCTTACGTTGTACTTTTCTCTCGAATACTCTCAAGGGTGCTGTATCAGTTCTTAATAGGGTCCATGCCTCTGCGCCATAAAGAAACACGGGTAGGATGAGCGTCTTCTAGAGTATCAGTTTTTCGCACGAGAGAGATCTCTCCTACTCAATGTTGACAAGAATAATCCTGCGTTTGATATCCAGACTGACATCATTTTTGGTGGTAACTGTATCAAAAGTATAGTTATCGGCGGTAATCTGAGAATCAATACTCCGCACGTCTCCATTTGTCGATAACATATACTTTGTTTTGCCCTCATTTAATGTCAGACCCATCTTAGTAGATTCCGTTTCAATAGCACTAAAGGCAGCAGTAACATCTCGCTTTGTACGCCCTATGATGTCGATGTCGTCAGCGTACGCAAGCAAAGGGACACTTTTTTGAAAAATAGTATCATTGCGAAGTCGTCGTGGTCTAGTGGGTAGTGTGTTGGCTTATTAGACAAAAGGCCCGGGTTCGAATCCCAGGTCAGACATCAAAACGAAAAATATTTCTTCGGCGACCTCCTCTCAGCAGATTTCTGGCAAAGACTCTGAGAGTAAAAACTGCCATGAAAATCTTCTCAAAAATCTGTCGTTCGGAGTCGACTTTAAACTGTAGGTCCCGCCACTCATGTATAAAATTAACGCACACAACATAAGTGGTGTGAGAAGCTAGGTCGAAATCCTGACTGAAGGGTTGTAATAGCCAATTATGTATGTATGTATCATTGCGATGCAGTTCTGCTTTTCGCAGAACAGTCTCCATGACGAAGAGGTGGCACGATAAGGGTTTGCCTTAGTATCAAAATGTTCAGAGAGTTCCATTCCTATCTTGGCGAAACTGCAGGAATTGGTCAACGTAATTCTGCAGAGACACTGAGCTCAAACATTGCAGCAAAAACGCGATCCCTTATGGAACTATTGAAGCCTGCCGTATAGTCGACAAAAAGCTGGTGTGTGTGGACTTGTTCTTCGTGGGTCTTTTCCAGGATTTCGCGTAGAGTGAAGATCTTGTCGATGGTGGACTTGTAATATTTTGTATAATATTTTGTAAATGTATAATATGTTGTAAGTAAACAAAGCAAATTTAGATTTTTATTAAATTATCCACAATACGCCAAATAAGTGAATTTTCCTTCAGTCAACATTTGGGTCGAATTTGTACACGGCGAATGTGAAAGAAGTATGGATGAATACTGTGTATATAAGTAGATATCGCTCCTTTATTGCAACATAGTCATATCTCAAAAAATTAAAAATTTGTAGTTACTTAAGCAAAACTGCTCTTTTAGACCTTCTGCAAATGTTGAAAAAAAAAAACCAAGCTGAACCGAAGTTAAGGAAAAAGTGTTTGCGGGAATTAGATCATAGGACTTATGTCTTGAAAACTTAAATCGCATTTTGCCAAGTTCAAGTTTTTTTGAGATATGACTATGTTGCAATAAAGGAGCGATATGTACATTTGCTTTTATGTATGCATGTCATTATATAATTGCATACATTCATGTAAGCAAGTATCTAAACAACTCTCTCTATGAGAATTATAAAAATAATAACGAAAATTCTTTAGATATTCATTATTGTGACTGTTATAAAGTAATTGATCTTAAAACTGTTCATAAGTGTTTTCTGAACATTTTAGCTCTTTGTGTTTTTCTTTTAAAAACCATCCTTTAATGATTTCACCATAAATTTTTAATTGAAGTAAAATCTTGCTGTCTTTTTCAGTTCATATTTACAAGTGCAGTGAAAGAAAGCATTTATCTCTTGTCCACCATGGCCTAAAGGTAAATATCTTCACTCACTCTTTCGCTTCTCGTTTATACATTTTTTTTATTTCTTTCTTTCGTTTCTTTTTGTTTACAATAACGTACACAGATTCTGTTTGCAGAAGAAGTAAAAATGCAAATGAAAAAAATATTGCTTTCAGTCGCCATCAATGAAAGCTGTTGTCAATTTATCTTTTAGTCATTTTTTATTTTCTTCAGATAAAAAAAATTGAATGATAACTCGAAAAAACGTGCGATAAAACATGTCAGTAGAAGGGTTTACTAAAAAGTGATGATATTTATGCTGTTTCTCATATTAACGTAAAGCCAATACCACATAAAATCAACACATCTAAAGATTTTGTTCAAAAAATTTTTTTTGGTTTCTATGTGGTATTCGAATACTATAAATCTGCAATAAAATAATCTAATAATCATGATAATTGAGTTCCGTTTTTGTCCAATATTTACATTACAATTAAAGTAATCCCATTAAGAGCAGTGTTATTGAGAAAGAAATTCAACTAATGCAACTTTGCATCGTCCTTGATGTATTTGTCCTACATTTTTCCCATTTGTATATATTGTTACGAAAATGGAAACGGTGTACCATCGTTTAACATTAAAATCATAAACGAAAGCTACAAAAACAAATACAACGAACTTATTACATGGGAGAAAAGGGGATAGAAAAATAAGCGCACGCAACAACAAGCAATGAGCAAAGATGAACAGCGAACAAGCAATTATTGGTGTATACGTCAAATTATAAACAGTGGAACGCTGGTTTGGTCTTCCTTTTGCCTGCTCATAATGCTCCATTACATTCAAATCTGGAGACTGGGGAGGAGTCTCGATCACTTTTGGGCAATTATAAATGAGCCAATTCCGTGCTGTCCAAGACTTGTGTTTGAGTTCGTTGTCCTGGTGTAATACGAAGTCGTCTTTTATGCCAAGACTTTCTGCACTTTCTAACACGTTTTCTTTAAGAATGTCAACGTAATGTTTTGAATCAATAATTCCGTTCACAAAATGTATTTTACCTACTCCAACCGCCGACATACAGTACCATACCATAAGCGAACCACCACCATATTTGACTGTTTTTTTAATAGCCTTGTCTTTAAATTCAGCACGAGATTTGCGCCAAACGAATCTTTTACCATCTGGTCCAATGTAATAGGAATTATTAAAATTTTATAAAATTTTGGGATCTTAAATTCATTTTCGTATAAAATTTGCCAAAAGGAAGCCCAAAAGTATTGCGAAGAGTGGTACAATATTGAACCCGAATTTGGCAAAAGATTGGTTAAAAGTATTCCACAGCGTTCAGTAGCTGTGATTACAAACAAGGACAAGTCAACCAAATATGTATTAAAATTGTTTACCAATTAGAATATAAATATCATATTTATATTGTCCAACTTTGAGTGTGAGCTGAGTTTTAAGTAAATGAGTCACGAAATGATTAATTTAAGAGTAATTTTGTTGAATTAATTGAATATTTGTTTAGTTTTCTTTTTATATTCCCTTACTAAATAAAAATTCTAAACATTAAATTGGAGTTTTTATTTTATCCTATAAACATAGCAATATAAGATTGTTAATATGTGTCCAATTTTTAGTGTGAGTAGCTGTATATATTGTTACGAAAATGGAAACGGTGTACATCATTTAACAAAATGAGCAAAAGATACACAAACAAATACAATGAACTTGTTACAACTAAACCAACAACACTAGTATGGGAGAAATGGAGATAGGCAACCATGCAAACGCAACAGCAAGCAATGTGAACAAAATACACAAACAACTAGAGAGCACGAACATTCTACTGCAAGAATGTTCTTCACACTGTTGATGTGGACATACAATAAGGCAATACAAAGAAGCAACGAGTAGTAAGAGTGCAGTCAGTTTTGAGTGAAGAGGACAATCGTGGTTTGAAGATAGCCGTTGATGGTCAGCGTTGTAAGCAAAGGAGAATAACGAACAAGAAAATTATTGTTGGATACATCAAGAGTTTCATTGAAACTAACACAAATTTATTTTTATTTTGTTTGCAATCAACGAACTCTTATTTTAAACATAACAATATTATTTATTTAGTTTGTTAAAATTCTTTATGTTCACAATAAAATCATAACAATAAGTATTTATTTCATACTAGCTGTACCCTGCACGTGTTGCTGCCCCCCAACTAAAATAAATGTGAAAGAAAGGCATTACACAAATGTCCATTTAATTTTGAATCATTTTATTGATTTTGTTTTGCGTTGTCCTGATGATTCAGATGAACGGGCCTGAGTAGTAAGCGTTCGATCAGTTTCTAATCTCACTTTTCGTTGTTCAATTGGTTCAGGCGAAAGGGTCTCAGCTGCATATACTCGAAGATTTTCCAGTCACAGTGCTCGTCTGATCCTGAGGCTCGTAATGGTCTTTTCTTCCGTGCTTGGGGTGTAGGTCGACCAATTGCTTGTCATTCATTTTTAATAATTTTCAGTGACGCCATCCATCGGAAATTAATCGCACCAATCTTCGTCGGTTCATGCGCAACAACTTTGCTAAAGATCATAACATAATCAAATGCACTGTTTAAGATTTAATTCATTTTAAGTAATTTTCTAAAAAAGTGGGCAGAAAAGTGGGCGGGGCAAAATTTTCTCTTGATGAAAACTTTAAAGGGATAAATACAAATATTTAAAAGAATCATTAGTCAAATTGATGGAGCCGTTTTCTGATTTTAGATAAATAGAAAATGTGGGCGGAAAAGAGGGAGTGGTAAACTTCACATAAACCATCTATTAAATAGTCCGAACAAAGCCTAAACATTTGGCACGAAAATTGACATTAATTTTTATATATTAGGTAAAATTACTTTTTTATTATTATTTTAATCAAAAATTAAAAAAAATCATTATGTGCATATAAAATTTAAAAGTTTTATAATATAATCATGAAAGTACCAAAGAGCGCATTTCATCACTCATTTGAACACTAAAAAACGTGAAGGAAATCTATTTTATACAGATCGTTCCATTTCGTTGACAAGAGATTGCGTTTCGGTAAGCATTTACATTCCTCTCCATATGCTAAAAAACTTTACGTTACGTTTGGCTAACCAGCCCATTCGAGATGAAACTGAACTGTGGCTTAACGATTTTTCCGTATAAAAGCACAAAAAAATAGTCAGAAAAAGCAGTCGGGAGATAGAATCTATTTTATTTTGACAGCGATTCTTTGATCCCTCAATTGTTATTCCACAATATGTATGTGGTGTTGTCGTACTTTCACTTAATTTTATGAAATTGCCTGAAGAATCATAACAGAATGTAAACAACTGAACAACTGACATTTTTCTGTAAAATACGAGAAAAGAAATAAAAACTATTGCAGTTTTTGGTGGTTAACGATAGTTTGGTATTGCCATTTTAACAAAATTTGTGAAAAGTCGGCACAACATGTGAAGTTCAAAATTTAAGCCGCAAACTTTTAATGATTAATCTTAAGGTTTATTAATAAATTAAATTCAGTTAGTATATCAGTGGGAATATTTGGATGCGAGATATTAAAACATTTCTTCCATTGCATTTATCATTAAAATTATGGCTATAGTTACAAAAATCTAGTCAGCAGGATAGGCGCTACAAATAGAGGTGATTACACATGCATGCAATATATTCCACCTTAGAAATTTTGTATGTAGAGAATAAATCTACGTTTTTTATTAATACCAAAAGGGAAGTTTTGGATATTACTGTAGCTAATCCAACAACAACAAACATGAGAGAAAAAGGGATAGAAAACTAAGCAAATGCAACATCAAGCAATGTGAACAAAATACACAAACAACAATGTAGTCACGTTAGAATACTCGAGAAGGAGAAAACCCGAACGTTCCACTTCAAGAACGTTCATTAGACTGATTACGTGCGCATACAAAAAGGCAAGACAAAGCTGGCAACGAGTAGTAGTAATTCAGTTGTGTGAAGATGTGTTGAGTGCGAAGAGTGTTGTTGCTTACAGTGTTGTGAGCAGAGAAGAATACCGCACAAGCAATTATTGTTGTAATCATTATTGTATAAATTGGAAACAGTGGCACACAATAAAAAGTTTAATTGATACTAAACACATATTTGGTTTTCCTTTGTTTGCAATCAACGTACTCATATTTTAAACGTTTTTAAAAAGGTAAAAATGTAACTATATATATATACCTCGTAAAGTTTAATGGGAGTACAATATTTTGAATAGTCGCCTTACTATGGTACCTGTTAGAAAATACAGTATATTACTGTGATAAATGATCATAGTCAATCGATTTACTCCTGAGCAACATTGGGATTTATTGGAAATTTATTTTGAAACCAAAGACGATTGCATGAAACTGTACAAAATTTGAAGTTTATAGATAAAATTTGCGAAACTGGTTACATTGTTGATCCGCCAAGACGTGAGTCTACTTACTTAGCACACCAGTTTACGTTGAATTTTACGAAAAGGTCTCGGAGAAGCTTAAAAAATTCAAATGGTTCAAGAGTTAAAGCCGCATGCCAATCTGCTTCGTTTTCGCTTTGCTAGATGGACGTAATGATAACCGAACTTTTTCTCGATTTCTTCTATTAGTAAGGCCCAAGAATAAGTGACTTTTCAATTATCACGTTCCTTAGAGGTGGTACATAAAACGTTATGAAATATTTTATAAAGACAGTGCATTTTGCGTTAATAAATTGCACATTTTTTGGTACAAAAGAAACCACCATAATTATATTTATTCCCCAAATAAAGAAAAAAACTGGTTGAAATAGAAATTTTAAACTATTGTACAATGTATTGTATAATTTTTTAGACTTCGCACTACCGAAATTTTGGAAGAAAAATTTAAGCATGTTTATGAATTAATTTATATTTTACGTGACATTGGCTGCTAGTGTATTTGCCTTTAACGTGGTCTAAAGTGCTCAATAAATTTGTTGAATACTTATGGTTGGCCTTTTAATTTTTGAATTTAAATGTCACTTGCACTTCTGAAACTTTGCGATGCTTAATATTTACAATTTATAAATATTTTGCCAACAATATTTAAATTTATATTTACCTTGTTAATTAAAATAAATAAAATAACAAAAATAGAAAAAAAAAATTGCAAAAAAAATAAGAAATCATAACCAAAAAATATACGACCTTTTTTTTGTTTTTGGTGCTATTCATGTAAAGAAAGAACATACTTTTATAATCTTTTTAGATATTTTTTGACTTTTTTATGTACTTTTTCCGTAATTTATTTTCTAAACAATTTCTATAAATGCCGTTCATTTTGTGTTTCTGTCTTAATAAATATGTACAGTGGTAAGCAGAAGTGCGTGTGAAGCAAACTGTTAAACATAGCGGCGAAAATATAATGGTTTGGGGATGCTTAATTTGGTGGCATATTGACCTTCTATATTTAGTAGATAGTAACATGCGAAAAAAGACTATCTACAGGTTCTGCAAACCCATCTTCCAAATTTTGTGGACAAATGTGCTTATGCCGAATAAGAAATGGTTTTCCAACAGGATGGTGATCCGAACCACACAGCAAAAATTGAAAAGATACGGACTGGGAAACAAAATTTTCAATTGATGGAATGGCCAGCACAAAGTCCCGACCTGAATCTGATTGAAAATCTTTGGCCTTTCGTGAAACATGGACAAACTTTGGGATCGTATAAAAGCGAAATGGAATCGTATTCCGAAAGATCTTATTGATCATTTGGTAGAAAGCATCTCAAACCGCGTAAATCAAGCTATTTCTAATAAGGGTCTATGGACCAAATATTGAAATTGAGCTAGTTTCTTCAATTTTCTTGAAACGTGCAAAATTGAGTTTATGTGAGTTATTTTCGTATTATCATTTAAACTATTTGAATTCATTTCATTAATTACTGTATTTTTTACTGCTATTTGTTAAGAATAAAATAAAAAATTAAAATTAATTTTTTATTTTCTTTGCATTTGCATGTATGGTTTTGTTTTTGTGGATGACGAAAATCAGTATTGTGAACATGCACTCACTTCTGCTCGCCACTGTATGTACATACCTACATACATTTAAATAATTCTGTACACAAATTTATCGGTAAACTAAACAAATTTCACTTATTTAACGTAATTAAATAGAGCCATAATAACCAAATGCTCGTTATATTCCAAATATAATTGGCTATTAATTAATCTCTTTAAAAAAAATGCATGTAATTATTTAATTAAAGCTAATTGTGAATTGATTATTATGTGCGTGTGTTGTGAATTTCAGAAAGGGGGAGAGCATATGACTTTGTCTTATTCGTTTTAATCATTAATTGAATTTTAATTGTTCCCATCACCATATTATTAGTTGTTCTTCTTCATTATTAATTCAATAAACTTTTGTTTTTATTGTATTATATTTTGCGTATTGTATAATGAAATATTTTATCTAATTATCAATGCTTTTTCAATTAAATACAAAAACAAAATATATTATTCATTGGAAATATTTAACATATCATAATAAAAATTATTTTTGCAAAAATAAATTTTACAATTCCTGTTAATAACTATTCAAAATATTTTCACAGCCGAGTGTAGACAAGGAATTATTAGGGCATTTTTTTTTTAATATTAAAGGGCTTATCACTTTTAGTAATTTCAGAGAGTCTCTGTGGAGACTTTTTATAAAAACTTCTTGTCAAACATATTGTCTTAAAATTTTCAATAGATTAAATTTGCTTTTCAATTCTAAAATGCAATGTTTTTCGACTCTATTTGAATTGTTTACAGATTCGTTTTGCCTGCCTAGACAATGAGCATTCCATATGTCACTATTGGCCTGACCAACATGGTAAACAACAAGCTTATAGTTTCATACAGGGTGGCTGATATATAACGCAACAAAGTAAAGCGATACATTTTTTTAATTTTTTTTTTTCAATTTTATTGTTCAAAAGCAAAAAATATTGCAAATAACATCAAATTTTAGAATCAGTTTAGATTTGCTACCTTCGGTACGAATTATGATCTTCAAACGGCCGACAAAGCCATCACAGGCTGCACAAAAGTAGCTCTGTGGTATATTAGCCCATTCCCGCCATCTTGAGATGATCGACACTTTGGTAGTTTTTAGTGAGAACCTTACTCTCCAAAATGGCCCAGGCGCAAAAGTCCAACGGATTGAGATCCGGAGACTTTTAAGTAGTGTGAGAAACAGCAGAGTTCTTGGGGACGATTGCTGTAGACTGTCTAAAGGTATAGCACTGGTCATTTTATAGTCACCTAGTAGCAACTCATTTCTTAGCCGTTCGCATCTTCCCTCTTTCCACCTTTCCTAAAAACCTACACAATACACTGCATGAGTAAGGGCCATCCCCTGAGTGCTGGTTTCACAAAAAAAGGCCATTGTGCGATAGGAATGAAGCGAGGAACCTCCTTTTTAAGCCTTTCTTCTTATTATTCAGCATTTATTTTGACCCCACGGTCGATGAATACACACCATTACCATCGGCGGCTCTTGTGTTCTCGTGGCCAATCGCAGGTGTAAATTTTCAGTTGACCTCTTTGGCAAGTAAACCCGATCATTTTCTTTGTTCACACACTGCACAATTTAGAATGGCTTCTCATTGGAGAAAACCAAATTCGGTTATTGGCCACTTTCGTGCAAGCGAAGTACCTCCTTGGCTCTTTCCAGTCTAACTTTTAACTTCAATGGCTTTGGTCCAAGCTTACTTTTCAATATGTGTTGCATCCGTTCTCGCGATATGCTCAGCGCACGAGCAATTTTTCTATCAGTGCGGCGCGGATTTCGACCAATTCTTTTCGGATCATTTCTGGTGTTGTTACCGTTTTTTTCGTCCACTTTTTAAACGCGATGCAACACTGCCAGTATCACGGTAACGAGCAATGGTACGAGAAACAAAAGATTTATTCACATTTAAATGCTGGAGGGCTCTAACGATAGCCACCTGTGGTTTTCCAGCCAAATATAAAGCAACCACTCTATCACGCTTGAATTCCATCACGAATAACTTTTTTTTCTGAATGCAATAGATCAAAATGCTTTTGCAAGCTTGTAAATAATAAAATGAACTGTCACTGGAATAAATCTGTCAGCTGAAGTTGCAATACAATCACCCACCCTGTAATACCACAACTACGTCTTGCGTTCTGAACCTTTATTGGAACCAGGCCGCTTGTTATAAGTCCTGTAAGAATCTTTTCTTATAAGGATGCAGGCTCTCTGTGATGTGTGCCTCTTACCGCTTATTACCTTTCCACTGTTAAATCCCATGATTGAAGAGACTTTATTTAAACTATGGAAATATATTGTTACGAAAATGAAAACAGTGTCCCATCGGTTAACGTTAAAAACGGTAAACCAACAACAACAGCGTGAGAGAAAAGGTGATATACAAGTAAGCGAACGCACAATCAACAATGTAGTCGTGATAGAGTTCTCAAGAAAGCGAGAACATGAACCTTCTACTTCAAGAACGTTCGTTAGACTGTTTGTGTTGAACTATAAAAGAGCAAGACAAAATAGACAACGAGTTGTAAAAATTCAGTCAGCCTTGTGTGAACTTGCGTGTGAAGAAAACAGTCGTGGTTTAAAGACCACCGCTGTAAAGATCTACCGAACAGTTTTTAGTGCTTACGAAAGCAGAAGTGTAAAGAAGTACAGCGAACAAATAAATTGTTGTTGTATTATAAAGTTGAAAAGAGTGGCGAACAATAAAGAGTTTATTAGGCACCAAATACAAATTTATTTTTATTTTGTTTGCAATCAACGAACTCATAATTTAAACATTTTTAAAAATGTAGAAACGTAAAAGTACTTTAAAAATGATTAATTTAATTAACTTATTTTTCTATTGTTTTATTTATTTACAGGTTAATATGTTCATATTCTTCTTCTTTTTTAATTTTGACCATGAAATATTTCTTTTTGCATTTTAGCCATTTTAAGTAAATTTATGGTCTAAGAAAATTCTCAGTTTTCATTTTTATTGTAGAAATTAGGTGTACCAGACAAATTATGTTTTGACATCGATGTAAACACTGTATAAATATTATGTTTAGCATGACTATGACACTTGTTAACATGGCCATTAACATTTTTATCGACAACATAACAATAAAAGTTAAAAATTATATCAACGCACATACATAAGCATCTAAGTATGGATGTATCCAGGCAAATGCAAATGTATTCATAAAAACTTGAGGTATCAAGAACAAACTTTTGAACTTCAGGAATAGTTTATCTTTTGTTCATATTTTGTTAATGGAGTTAAAGAAGTTTTATAATAAAAAGAATACACACATATTCGTACATACATATGTACGTTTATTCGTATTGTATAAATGAATGCTACATATCTGTAGGTAAGTTGTAAATAAAACATTGATATATACAGTAGTGGGCTAAAGTGGATACAGAATTGAATATTTTTAAAACCATATTAATAAGTATTGTTGGGTTTGCGATATCAAGACGCAGTTTTTGTATTTTATGTTTGAAACTACATTTCCCTATTAATATATAAATTGATAAAAATAATTGTTATCGTTTAACAGATAAAAGCTATGTATGTACATATGGTTTTCATAACAGCATTCTTCCCGATTTATTCAATTTTTGTCTTATATACTTACTAGCAGATTGTACCCGGCGTTGCGCGGTTTATAGAAATAACAATAAATAAAAATCCGGTTTCGAAACTGGCTTCATAAAAAATGTTTTTTGAATACTCTAAGTCCTAAATATAAATGCATGCAATTCGCCCATTTTTTATGGTTCAACTTTAGAAACGGATTACCTCCAAAAGCTATTTGGATAACTTAACCAAGCTAAATCGTAAAAAAATACCTCTACAATACATAAAATACGGCATTTATGCATAAAAGTATTAATTTTTGCCCATTTTTTCTCCCTTTGTTCCATTTTTTCTGCCGTTTTTGTAAAAATTGTGAAGAGCTTTATAGCCTATAACCTGCAGCGACAAAATATCCCAAATTTCAAGAAAATCGGTCTAGATGTTCAGGCGTGATTGCACTCAATTTACCCGTTTTCGGCCCCTTTCCCCTTTTTGGACCCATTTTGGTTCAACTTTAGAAACGGAATATCTCCAAAAGCTATTTGGGAAACTTAACCAAGCTAAATCGTAAAAAATTACCCATAACCATTTTTTTATTTTCAAAACAAAGACGTTTAGTCGGAATTTGCACCAAAATGTCCTACAAAATTTAATCGCAGAGAAGGAGCGGCATAGGCAAGTTTATTGCTAAAGTTCGTGAAACTGGTTTTATTGTTCATTAAATATGCGAATATGGTCGTGCTAATTCACCAACTAATTCATCGTGCTAATTCATCAACGCCAACTTGTCATCGTTCTCAAGCCTTACAAGATTCAGTTGGTCCAACAGTTGAAGACGGATGACCATCCGCTTCGTTTTCGCGTCGCTAGATGGGCCAATGAGAAACCACATACCTACATAATTGGTCATTAGAACCCATCAGTCAGGATTATTGACATAGTTTCTCACACCACTTATGTTGTGTGTGTTAATTTTATACATAAGTGGTGGGACCTACAGTTTATAGTCGACTCCGAACGACAGATTTTATGAGAAACTTTTCATGGCAAATTTTTACTCTCAGAGTTTTTGCCAGAAATCTGCTGAGAGGAAATCGCCGAAAAAATACTTTTTGTATTTTGTTTTGATGTCTGGCCTGGAACTCGAACCCTCGCTTTTACGTCTAATAAGCCAACACACTACCTACTAGACCACGGCCAATGAGAAACTGCACGATGACAAAAATAAAAATAATCTTCTCGGCTGAAGATCATATTCATCTTGGTGTGTACGTTAATAAGCAAAACTGCTATCATTTAGGCTCAGAAAACTAACAAGTGGTCTTACAGAAGCCAATCCATCATTAGATTCGGTATTTGTGAATCCCGAAAATCCCGGGATTCTAAGTTTCGGGATATCCCAATTACAGTCTAAGCCAAAGTAAATTATTAAATTTCTAAAGAATTCAATTCAATGACATGAAAGTGTTTTAAAAATGTGTACTTTAAGATGGAGTGCATGCTAACAGTTCGAATATAGCTTAAAAATATGTTGGAATAGACTTAAATAGACGACAAAGGAACAAAATTAGCGCAAAATAAGTTTAAACTATACAAAATACATATTTCAGTATCACTCACATAAAAGCACTTTTAAAAATGCCTATCAGGACAGTCCTTATAAGTGGGAAAATAGAATATTATTTGTCTCATTGACAGTAATAGCTTCGTATTCGATGAAACGCCGACTGATCAAAGAGGGCTTTGGTCATTTTACAGTTCGGTATGGTAATTTGCTGGACCCCCTTGCATCTTCGGGATCTCTGCGAAGAAATTACTGCAGGAGATGGATACGCAGCTGACTTTATAGTTAAGAATCTTATTATAGCATTAACTAGGCATAAAATCAGGCAGTTGACTTGCCCGAGAGTTGCATCAAGTGAGATCAGTAGAAGAGTTATACAAATTACGAAAGGCGAACACTGGTTATGTCTTCTGGATGGGACAGAGTTCAGCCTCTGCCTCAAGGAGAATAAAATTATACAGAAAATATGCTACTTTTTTACCTTTTAAAAAACATTTGAAATAGTAGTGTTCATCAGAAACGATTATGTGTAGCAATGGCACGTCGTCTTGTTGGTGATACAGGTATTGACTTTTTGCGTGGGACTTTCCAATTTCTTTGGAAATGACTGCCTTTTCCACAGTTACAATATTAAATTTTTGGTTTTTGTCCAGTTTCCTTCAAAACTTGCTTCAGCAGCTTTTTAAATTTATTTAATAGGCATTCTTTTTCCTCCACGTCTTCCATTCGTGCGGTCTCCTGGGCTAAAGAGTACGTCACGGTCTCTTCAGTGTAGAATATACCGCTAATTTGATGGCGTATACCGTAAGTAGTTTACCCAAGTCTCGTATTAACCGTTCCACTCTTAGTTCGGAGAGTTAAAATTTTTTTTTTTTAAACCAGCACTCAGTGGATGGCCCTTACTCATGCAGTGCATTGTGCAGGAAACAAGTTGCTGTTAGGTGACTATAAAATGACCAATATTATACCTTCACCTTTAGACAGTCTACAGCAATCATCTCCATAAAGCCCGCAGTTTCTCACACTACATATCTTGTGCGTGTTAATTTTATACATAAGTGTGCGGGACCTACAGTTTAAAGTCGACTCCGAACGACAGATTATTTTGAGAAACTTTTCATGGCAATTTTATTTGCTCTCAGTGTTTTTGCCAGAAATCTGCTGAGAAGAAATCGTCGAAAAAATACTTTTTATATTTTTTATTTTGATGCCTGGCCTGGGACTCGAACCCGGGCTTTATGTCTAGTAAGCCAGCACTAGACCAATTTTTTTTTTTATTTATTTTTATTTTTGGATTTTGCAATACCACTTCTAAGACCAATTGCTACGTTTTTACCTTTTTAAAAACCTTTAAAATAGGAGTTCGATTATTGCAAATAAAACAAAAATAAATTTGTGTTTTCTTGTAAATTAAATTCTTTATTGTTCGTCCTATTTTGTGTGTCACTATTCGCAACTTGATGAAAACAACAATAATTGGCTCGCTAACAACGCAGATCTTTATAATGGATACCTTCAAATCACGACTGTTTGCTTCACACGCAACGAAACTTCACACAAGGCAGACTGAATTACTATTACTTCTCGTCTGCTTTGTCTACCCTTTTTATATGATCACGTAAGTAGTCAGACGAACATTCTTGAAGTAGAATGCTCACGGTTTCGCCTTCTCGAGAACTCTATCGCGACTTCATTGTCGTTTATGTATTTTGTTCACATTGCTTATTGTTGCGTTCGCTTACTTGTCTATTCCTTTTTCTCTCATACTTGTGATTTTGTTTATCGCTTTAATATTAAACGATGGTACACCGTTTCTATTTTCGTAACGATACTATTAAATTGCAATGCGCTGTTCAATTTGTTAATATTTTTCCAATAAATCTATCGTAAAACGTTAATTGTGAAGATTGGCTTCCAATTGCTCCAAAAAGTTTTAGGGAACTGGGGAACAGGATCAATTTTGGAAAGAAAGTTAACACAAAGGGGGTGCTTATAAAAATTTTTTAAAGTAAATTTGAAATATTAGGCAAAATTTTTCGTGTTTATAGTCGGGGTGCTTAAAAACGGGATGCATATATCGAAATACTTTCAGGACAAGCAAAAATCAAGATTGCTTAAGTTACAGTGGTATTAAGCGGGGAATTATTATATCCGGGGAATACTATATATAGGCTTATAAATACATGTACATGTATATCTAAGACAATACTGAAAACTTTTATTGTACAAATTATTTTTAAAACCATTATGAAATTCAGTGACAGTCATAGTAGCATTTAAAAATATAAAAAACTTGGACGCAACGTGTCGACTATTAAAACTAAAATTGGAAATCAGTAACAAAAATAATTAAAGAAACTCGCATTCCATTCTAATTACCGTATAATAAATTTGAATTTTTTTGAGTTTGGGCCAGATATCTTAAGATTTAAAAATTGGAATATTTAAGATCTGATAACTCTCTTAATCGTTAGGTTTTTTTTAACTACTATTACAAACATCAACACCAACTTATGTACATACTAGAGGTGTGCACAAGGCATATAAAATTGGCTCACTATTGCATTTTTCTCAAGACCGAATATTGCTTGTAGATGCAAATATAAATAAGTGTGAAGCAAAGATAGTGTACAAAAAAACAACTGCACACGTAAACCATTGTACAACATTATAAATGAGAATTGTGTGAAGAGTGCAACAAAAATATTGTACTCTTCATAGAGTCACAACATGCATTTCGTTTTTTGCTCTCGGCAACCGAACATTTGCGTCGACGCCAGCTTTGCCAGTAAATTTTTTAAACTTTTTAATTCTGGGGAAAAACCTTTTTTTCCTCTACTACTTTTTTACACTACTGATCTTTATATGGCAATACTGAAAATGTAGCTTCAGTAGTAAAATATGCTCTTACAACGCAAAGCATAGTTCCGTTACTTCACAGGCAAACGAGTGCTGTTGTATACATTGAATAAATGAGAAATACACATTTCAGTGCATTCGTAAAATCAAGAGCAACAGAAAAGAGTACACTACAGTATTGCATTCGGTGAAGGGTAAGCTAGTAGAATGTCTTGTTCACACCTCTAGTACATACATATATTTGCTATCAACTACTTTTATTATTAAATACCAGCCTTTAAATGCCAATAGCAATCGTTCTAATTTTTATTTTTTTGAACATTTAATTCATCACGTATCTACAACTGAAACAAAAAAATATGTGCCCGGAAGTACGGAAAATTTAAGCATTTAGTACAACATAAAATACTCAACGTTTTGAAGAATCGTTCATGGCAGCTAGTCTGTCTGTCTGCCTACGTGTCTTTTTTACAAAAGAACAATTGGTAATGAATTTTTGGTGTTGAAATCAGATTTAATGATTTTATCTGAAAAGTTTTTCTTTGTTTTTTTTTCTTTTGGTGTTCTATTGAACTGTTATTTGTTAATAAACAATTAAGAAATGATTACGTGAGGTATTCAGTTCAGCTATGTTGAAAACTCAAGCTATACATATAACTTAATTAATTTCGAAATTATGATGTGAAAAACAAATCATGATTTAATAACCTAATCACTTATTAAAACTTATTTAACAATTTAATTTTATACATTAACACGTACCATGTCTATGAATTTCTAGACACTTTAAATAAATGCTTTAATGGAAATGTTTTTGATGGCTGGATACTACTTTTTACTCATGTCTCTTGCAATCACATTTACAAACGATATTTAAACTTTGAATATACGTATGTACATAGGTGTGAGATGTTTAATCAATAAAAAAAATAAATTTTTCATCGCAAACAGGAATTTTAAACGCTGTAGAGCTTACGAATATATCATATACATACATATAGCTGTTATCTATAACAACAAAATATATGAAATTGGAATTTCAACAATTAATGTCTCCAAATATACAGTGACTCCATCGCATAATCGAATAAGAATTAGTCTGATATGTATGGGCTTAAAAGCTATGCCACACACGAAGTATGCTTGGGATGATTGTCCTGGTAAAAAGCAAAATCCTGACCCTGATCAAAACCCCTGCTCTGACATGTACCCTCAAAACACAGCAGACTCTCCTCCATGCTTTACAGTAGCTTTTGTATCTTTAGAATTAAATTCTGCATTTGGTTTACGCCAGACAAACATCTTGTCATCTGAACCATGCAAATTGAATTTGCTCTCGTCAGTGAACAGGACCTTGTGACGAATATTTTAAGATATCTTTACACCATCTTTATCTATTTTAAGCAAATACTTTTTAGTAAATTTTATTCTATTGTTTGTATTCTTAGGGCTAATAAATGGCTTCTTTCTGGCTACTCTACATTGGTAGTTATATTTGTGCAATGTAATACGAATAGTATTTAAGCAAACATCTTGTTCACTGCTGTTTTTTAAAAATATTTTTAGTTCTTAGGCACAGCGAACGATTTTGCTTTTTACCAGGCCCATCAATCCAAGCATACTTCGTGTGTGTGGCATAGCTTTGGTTGGTCCATAATTGCCCCAAACTTATAGCAACCTCTGCACAGAGCCCAGATCTCAACGTAATTGAACGTCTTTGGAAAGAATTAGCTAGAAGAGTATACCGACAACTTTAAATATGTTTCAGGCGTTTTTACTGGAAGCGTGAAGCTCCATAGAACCTGTGGTACGCTACAATTTGGCAAAATCAATTCCAAAACATTTACAGGCTGTTCTTCAGAACAAAAGATATGCCACAAAGTATTAATTGTTGTCTTTTGTCATTTTTAGCAATGGCGCTCTTATTTGTCCGATTATGCGTTGAGCGCAAAAAATTGAGTTAATTTGTAAAATGTTGTAATTTTTTTTTTATTAATCCGAAAGTCTGGAATATAGAGTGTAGATATAAGCAAAGAAAAAAACATACATTTAATGTATCCTTTTTAAGATTTAGCCAATAGATATCAGACTAATGCTTGTCCGATTATGCGATGGAGACACTGTATGTACATGCAGCATACAAAGTATTGGTAATTGGTAAACGTTAATAAAATTTGAATTTTTAGTTTATTTACAAATGCAATGTGTCACGAAAGTTGCTAAAAATTTGATTGAACACCAATAAAAAACAATTTAAAAAATGTATACTAAGGAATTGATATTTCTATCAATCTTTCTAAGTTTATAGAAAAAGTGTAAAAAACAAATATTTGTTTTTTCTGCAGATTGATATGGCAACGTAGACGATAATACATAGGGTTGGTTATCTATCGGTTGAAATTTGAATTGTCATTCTAACGTGGCAAACAATTCTCCACTGGACGTAATGAATCGATTCACGCTTGACCAACTATAGGATTTATTGGAAATTTATTTTCCAAACCAAAAATAATTCGTCAGAAATGTAGTATAAAATTTGGTCGCAAGGAAGGACCAGGAGCGCCCGGTATTAGAGCTGCAAAACCATCGATAGTTTTATTTTTAATGGACTATCGATAGTTTTTTTCAAAGCAAAAAAAAAATAATAATATCGGCGTATAAAACTTCGGAAATTGTATTAATTTTTAAAGTTTAAAGTTGAAAAAAATAGACCCAAAGTTCGAAAAATTTTTATTAAGGACTTTAAGTATTAGGAAATAAGTTAAACTCATAGAATGGTTGTAAAATGAACCATATATACAATCAAAATAGAAAATTTCGTTATGGAAAAATCTGTACATTTTGTGTGTTTCTATTATTTTTTCCACCACTATATGTATACATATACGTACGCCTGCATAATTTTTAATTAAAAGTGGAAAATTTAGAACTCTTCTAAAAATTCGATACTATCGATAGTTTTATACCAGACTATCGAAACTATCAAATAGGCCGACTATCGATTGTTTTGCAGCTCTACCCATTATACGCAAGTTTACTGCTAAAGTTCTTGAAACTGGTTTCATTGAGCGTGCAACATCAACATCAACTCGTTATCGTTCTCAAGAATTGAACATTCCACGCGCCACTTTACATCAAAGATCTGAGTATGACGCCATGCAAAGTACAATTGGTTCAAGAGTTAAAGCCGCATGACCATCCGCTTCGTTTTCTCTTCACGAAACTATACTATGATGCCCGGTAATTGCTGTATTTGGGGCTCAGAAAACCCACACGTGGTCTTACGAAAGCCAATGCACCCATTACTAGTGATCGTTTGGTGCGGCTTGTGGAGCGGAGGCATCATTGACCCATAGTTCTTTAAAAATGAACACATACATATAAACATAATTGGTCATTAAAACCCTTCAGTCAGGATTACGACCTAGCTCCTCATGCCACTTATGTTGTGTGCGTCAATTTTTTTTCTTTATATTTAAGTGGCGGAACATACAGTTTAAAATCGACTGCGTTCGACAGGTTTTTGAGAAGCTTTTCATGGCAATTTTATTTACTCTCAGAGTTTTTGCTGAGTGAAGTTGCCGAAGAAATATTTTCATATTTTCGTTTTGATGTCTGTCCTGGGGTTTGAACCATGGCCTCACATATAATATGCCAACACACTGCCAGACTACAGTAACTTTATTTATATCTTGATATTCTCACCACACTATCACTTCGCGGATGATAGAACTTTTGTCAGTAATCACTTCGACTTCACTATGAATTATATGAACACATATCAAAGAGCTAAGGAAATGATTTCAAAAATTGTGGATTGCATTCAACGTTAACGATTGCACATTTACATAGTGAAAGGGATGCATACCCTCTACAATAATGTGTTCGTAAAGAAATCGTGCAATGCTCGAATATTAACTTGGGGTGTATACTAACTTGAACACAAAATCGAAAAGGGAAGTTGGCTTAAATAAAGTTTAAAACAAATACATTGCAATCATTTCTTAATTGGCGATCAATTCTTTTTTTTTTTTTAAATAAAACCGGCACTTGGGGCATGGCCCCTACTCATGCAGTGCATTGTGCAAGTTCTTTTAAGAAAGGTGAAAAGAGGGAAGATGCGAACGGTAAGGAAACGAGTAGCTGCTGGTGACTATATGACTATATACCTTCACCATTATACAGTCTATAGCAATCGTCCCCAAGAAGCCCGCAGTTTCTCACACCACTTATGTTGTGGGTGTTAATTTTATACAGAAGTGGCGCGACCTACAGTTTAAAGTCTGCATTTAGAGTAGGATATTTTATTGTGCAAATATTCTAACAAAATAAAATTTTTATTTTGAAGAAACATCTGAACTTGCTTTGAATGATTGACGTTCATTGCAGAAGAACGAACCTAGAAATTTTGAATTAGAATTTTATACTTTATAAAATATATTTTAGACAGGCTTTTGATATAAAATAAAAAAAAGATTGTAAAAAAGAAGTCTTTCATTGGGTATTTACAAAGGCTTAAACATATTGTTATTTTAATTTTTTTAATGAAAGATTCTATTAAACTTTCTGTCAACAGATACATACCCGGGTATGTTTTGTGTTTTTAAATCGCCGTATCTCAGAAAGTAGCAACTGTATTAACCTGAAATTTTATGATATCATCACTAGTAGTGTTTTCTACCTTATTTCTAGACTTGAGTAAAGCTCGGGGATGGGGGCCAAGAATGTGATCATTTTTTCATACCTATTCCTTACGTCAACAGTTGCATACCTGGGTATGTATAATGAAAATATGTTGATACTGGATGTTTATTGAGTCAAATTGACAAGTTTTTAATAATAAAATAAAATTCAATCAAATATAAGAAAACATAAAGAAATTGTACATATTAAATGCATTCTTAAACGCATTTATTGCATTGCGACATATTAGTTGAATGAGCGGCACCCATGGGTTTTTTGCATAACGTACAGGATTTTCTGGTTGGCCGACGTTTTCTACATACGTAGCAATTACCTTTTGGGTTTTATTCTACCAATGCTGTCACGTTCTTCCACGCTTTCATCTGCAGCACCTCTTACGGTCAAAGATTCCCAATATATGTCTAGCTTCAATAGCCTTGTGTGTGGTAAATATTTTTGTTACGTATTGATTTTTGACTCTGTTTTCTATTTACGGCTTCACCAGCTGTTCGCTGAGGCTGTGTAGGAACATTCTACGGCGGCTTGTGGAAGCTTTTGGGAATGGGGTTATTCTTAACGTAAATTATGTATGCTGCAAGGGCAGCGACGTCTAATAGATTGTAGAAGAAAGCCAGAGACATCTGTTTGTTCGTCGCTTTGTTAAATAATCAGCTAAAAGCTTGTTCATATTAATGACGCCAACCTTATATTTGACCTTGCACTTCGCATGAATAATGCATTGTGGAAAGAAGAACAACCAACTTTTTTTTCTTTGATATAAGAGCACAAGGTAATATTGTTACTGAAACCAAATGTAGTTGACGCTACTTCTCGTTCTTTAGATAAAGCGAAATATGATGGTAGAAAAAAAACACTGGTTTCTGTTCACTGTACCTAACATTGACAAACTGCTGTCCATAATTAAACTTTTCTGTAAATTATAAGTTGTGGAGAAATTATCACAAACAACATTCCATCCACTTCCACGAAAAAGATTGACGCACACTTCCTTCACTACCCTCTCGCCTAAGTTTTTTCCCGTTCGCCGGTTGTCGCCAATCCAGTATAAATTTGTCCCTTCATGGGATAGGATGAGACGAAGTCATACACTTGTACTTGTCGGGTTTCCAACGCAGTAGGGATATAACCGTTAATCAACTGTCGCGTTTGGAACTGGTACGTTTTTTCTGCGTAGATTATCATTCAGCGTTAACTATAAGTTGGTTATGGCTGCAGCTTTGTCGATTTTTTACGCTATCGACGGGTGTTTCCGTTGCCGAAACGTTTAAAGCGGTTTATATCCCAAAAATGCCGCACGCTCAAGTAGGCTACAGAGAGAGATAACGCCTATACTGGAAAACAAGAAAGTTTAAATACACTTCATGAATTTGTGCGCACACGAATAAAAATGGTAAGCGATAGCATGAAAGCCAGATATGATCGTGCAGCAAATACGAAGGGCTTCTATGAGGGACAACTGGTTCTATTTTACAACCCGAATCGGAGAAAAGGATTATGTCCCAAGCTACAAACCAGCTGGGAAGGACCTTATAAAATAATTAAACGGCTAAATGATGTTGTATACAGGATATAAAAAGCCAACAGCCCCCGAGCCAAAATGAAGGTCGTGCACATAAAGCGACTGGCGAAATATGGGAGGAAAGATGATGAGCCTATTCGGGACGAACAGGCTTAAGTGGGCGGCAGTGTTACGAAAGTGGAAATGGTGTTGTTAACAAAAGCTCCAAAAACAACACAATGATCATGCATAAAATGATAAACAAAAGCCCCAAAAACAAAACAGCGCACTGTTCACGTGATCAATGAATGAGTAGAAAAATATACCAACAAGAATAAAGGATAAAAAGACGTAAATAACCAACAACAAAATAAAGGGAACTAAAAAGTAAACAAGAAACAACAATGTGCAGTATAAAATAGGATAGACAAATAAATCAACAACAACTAATCTACCTGCTCGAATGTAAACAAGCAACAACAAAAATAAGAATAGGTTGTTTACATTTTTAGAATATTCCCGAAGGACGTCATCGTCCTTCAAGGGCATTCATCACCTGATGATTCAGTAATATAAAAGGCAAGTTAAAGCGAGCAGGGCAGAGTTTGAATTTGATCGTGTAAGACGACGTCACGTTGGTTGAGAATTAAAATCTATCGAGCTTTAATTCGGTCAGACTTGTGTGCAGACAAGTTGCGTTTGAGAAAACAGTTGTTAGTGTTGTACTTACAAAAAGGTTGTGAGAAAGAAGAATAACTAACAAATGTTGTTGCTTACAAAAGGGTTGTAAGCAGAGTAGTATAAAGAACAAACACATATTGTGAAGTATCATTGTATACGTGAAACAAGTTCGAACAGTGGCACAAAAATTGTGCAGATAATAAAGAATTTATTAAAATCAAACACATATTTATTTTTACTTTATTTGCAATCTACGAACTCATATTTTTAACGTTTTTAAAAAGGTAAAAACGTAACAATTGGTTTGGATGACCAAGAATGTAGCAACAGAGCACAAACAAATAAAACCTTAAAAAGAAACAAAACAATGCAACAACAAAGCATAAGTAAAACAGAAATAAACTTAGCAACAAAAGAATTTCCATATAAAATGTATGAACATACCCGGGTATACTTCTGTGGACGTACGTATAATTTTTTATCTGTTGACATAAAGGTTAAAACAGAAAGTTAATAGATTTTCTAATTTAAAAACATGTTTGGAAATCTTCTTTCTATCTAGAAGAACCGCGTCGATTGTTTTCAAACGTTACAAAAAATTGCTACTAAAAATGCTAACACCAGTAAGGATTTACAATAAAAAAAATTTAATTTAAATGTTTCTGTTATAATTAATTGTAATACACTCACTAAGGCTTTGTTTAATTTTTAGCCAGATTTTTATATGGTTCGTAAACACACTCTAAATCCAATTATAATTTCTTGTACTGCATTGTTTAGTCCTTTGTCCTTATGTTTTTACATTTTTTTATATTTTTTAAATGTTGTACGGCTGGGATTTGAAACATACAAAAATCCCTTTTAAATACTATTTGTTGAATGTAAAACCCAGTCTAACATAAAATAGCATAAACGACTGTGTGTAAAAATATTTCATTGAATGTAATTAAATTTAATTGCAGAAACCGCTTAATATTACTAAATATTCTAACTACGGTCATTTTTGTCCGATTTGATCAAACGAAGTGTTGATCTCTTCACAAGATAATGCTCTTTCAGAATGTAATTTTTTTAATTAAAGTTTCCTACTATGAAAGGACAAACTTGAAAAAATATAAAAAAAATTTTTTGCTTCAATCAAATTTTATAGCATATTAAGTCCAATAATATCTATATGTATGTACAGTCAAACTCGATTATAACGTACTCGGTTATAACGAATTCTTGGATTTACGTACATATTTTCAAGTCCCAATGTTTTAATAACAATTTTCATACAAAAAACTTCGTTTATTACGAACTCATTTATAACGAACTTTCGGTTAAAAGAAACTGTTTTAAATGGCCCCAGTAATTAAATTTCATGCATTTTACCTTTTTTATAACGAACCTTCAGAAATAACTTAATAGTGTGCAATAGTCTTTGCTTTTATTTAATATATTTTTGGTTTTTAATAAACAAAAATACTTTTTGTTTTTAATAAATGATAAAAATTATTTGCATTTTATATTTTCTCCTATGACTTCACCCCGTTTATTACGGACTTTGCCTATAACGAACTATTTTTTCTGGTCCCACGGAGTTCGTTATTACCGGGTTTGACTCTATATCGATCTAAAGACCCATCTCTCTCAATTCTAATGAGGTTTAAAATTTGGACATCGGTTCAGAAATGTTTGTGTAATGTCCAAAAAAACCAGTTTTTGTCAAATAATAAGTTTGTACAACATTTTTAGGGTCCTAATTATCATCACCGCTATATGAGGAGTGTTCATGAATATTATCCGGAGCAATCCAGAGCCACCAATGTGCAGATGCTAGCTTGTATCGAGGTCACATGAAACTGATATCTTATGCTGATTCCCCGCCATATCTACTGAACCCGTAGAAGGCACTAGGAAGCCACTGTCAACAACTCTGTTTCTGCGTGCCTACGGAAGCAGAAGAGTATGATATTCAATAATTTTTGAACACTACAAAAATAATAACTAGTATTAAAGACATGGTTCGTTCTCCTGCAATGAAGATACTCTGTCGATCTCTAGACTTATGAGTGACTTCTTTGAGGGGATGAAATTAGCCGACGACGAGAAAGTACTTTTAAAATCTGACAACGGTTCAGATGACTCAATTAGAGTGAAGCTTACACAAATGTTTCTTCTCCACACTAAAGCGGCTTACGCTGCCATCATTTTTCTGACTGTTTTAGAATACAAAGCAAATTATTTTCATCCAAGAACCTTTGCTGTATAAAGACAAGATTTGCAGAATTAAGACCAAATACTTTATTAAAACTTCTGATAATCAGATAATAAAGCTGTTTGCGGTTTATTTTCCTGGCAATATATCAAACAATAGCACAAAGTGCAGATTTAAAAGGGATATTAGAAAACTTCTTAGAGTTGATAGTAATGTTATCATATGTGGTGATCTGAACAGTAGGCATAGAAATTGGAATTGTAATAGAGCAAATGTTTGGGGTAATTTATTATTCGACACTGTGTCACTTCTTCCTTACACAATTTTACATCCAGGCTCACCTACTTTTATTCCTACTAATAGAAATAGAACGCCATCAACAATTGACTTGATTATTTCAAACATAACACATTGTATAACCCATCCGAGGACAATGAATGCTCTAGGGTCAGATCACCTTCCTGTGTCTTTTAAGGTGAATGCTGGTTTCCTTAAATGTAGAGAATTAGTTTTTGACTACAGGAAAACAAATTGGAGGCTATTTAGGTCATCGGTAGAAGAATCTGTTTCTCACTTACCTTGTGATATGCTTAGTGTAACAGAAAAGAGTTCTATTGATCTTAGTGTCGAATATTTAACTAGAAGCATAATAAATGCGACTACTGTTTCAACGCCAAGGGTGGCAATTGAATTGAATAAAATTAAATTACCATATTTTATCAGGCAATTAATGACTTCTAGAAACTATTACCGACGGCTTTGGCTTAGATTTCGAAATTCTTCTGATTTAGATTACATGAAGGCATATAACAGGATAATTCAACTTGAAATTTCTAAATTTAGGAATAGAACATGGAACGACAAGATTTCAAACTTGGATAAGGCTTCGAAACCATTTTGGAAACTAACAAAATGTCTTCGAAAGAAGAGAATGTTTATTCCACCCTTGATAGAAAATTCTTACATTTATTACACGGACGAGGATAAGGCCAATCAACTTGCGCTTAACTTTTCATATAATCATCGTGTCGCTGACAACATGAGTAATGAAGCACATATATCTATGGTTGATAGTGTAATTGAGCGGTTTTCTCTACTTGATATTAGCACGGATTCGAACGAATATGTTCATGAGGATGAAATTTGTGCGATTATTAAGGAACTTAAACCCAGAAAAGCTTCTGGCCTAGATACTATTAAAAACACAATGTTAAAGAATCTACCCAATTCGGCTGTAGTATTTATTTGCTTCATTATAAATTGTTGCCTAAAACTACAATATTTCCCTCAAGCCTGGAAAACGGCTAAGGTGATACCAATCTTAAAACCCAATAAACTTCCTAACTCGATTCGAAGTTACCGTCCTATTAGCTTGCTTAGCAGTCTCAGCAAAATCTTGGAGAAGGTTATAAAGACTAGAGTATCTAAGTTTATGGACCGCAATAGTATCTTACCAATAACTCAGTTTGGTTTTAGGCCTTTTCATAGTACCACTCACCAGATAAAAAGAATTTACAATCATATAAATAATGGGTTTAATATTGGTTACTCAACAATCCTGGTAACGCTGGATATTGAAAAAGCTTTTGATTCCGTTTGGTATAACGGGTTATTGTACAAAATGATTCAATATAATTTTCCTCTGTATTTGGTGAGAATCATTGAATCGTTTCTCAAGATTAGATATTACTGCGTTAGCCTTAATGACAAATATTCTGACCTATTTGAGATCCCATCTGGTGTTCCTCAAGGCTCAGTCTTAGGCCCTCTTCTTTATAACCTATATTGTTCGGATATACCACAAACGACTGGGGTGGAAATTGCAACATACGCAGATGACACTTGCCTTTATTCGTCTCATAAGTTTGGCCATAGTATTGTTAATAATTTACAAAGTGCTCTGGACGTAATAGTCTCATATTTTGATACATGGAAGATTAAGATTAATGAAACTAAGACTTCTGCTGTGTTCTTCAGTCGTAGACGGAATTTATGTTTTTACCCGCAGAGCCAGCTGAGGGTGAATGGTACTCTAGTACATTGGAGTGACAATATTAAATATCTTGGTGTATACTTTGACCGTAAACTGATATTTGATTTACATATTAGGAAACAAATTGAAAAATTTAACACGGCAAAGGTCATGCTGTATCCAATTATATCGCGAAGATCTTTTTTGAGCCATGACAATAAACTAATATTGGCTAAAGTAATTTTTCAATCAATACTTTTGTATGCCTGTCCTGTTTGGGGGGTATGCGCAAACTCGCACGTGAAAAAATTACAAGTTTGTCAGAATAAATTACTAAAGATGATGTTAAATTTGCCTTGGCACTTCTCCACTAGAACTCTCCACGAGGAGAATAATATTAATCTAATTCGTTATAAAATTTGTTCGATAACGGAACGGTTTAAACTACTTTGCAGTTGCTCTGACAATCCACTCATTTCTAATCTCTACGAATAGGTAAAGATTAAGTTATAAATAAGTGACATCATATCAGGGGTTTCTATAAAATATCCTCTGAAATTTTGACTTTTCTCGGAAACTTTATTTTTATAATATTGTAAGATTTTTTAGATGAAAAGTTACTATGACTAAAACTCTGTAAATTGTGTGATAACGTTAGGTTAAGTAGGCATTTTTTTAAATAAATATAAAAAAAAAAAAAAAAAAAAAAAAAAAAAAAGACCAAATACTGTGTCATAGTCAAGGTAATATTAAAGCCTTTATCCTTTCTGATGTTGGCGATAAAGGCGACTGTGCTATTGCCTTCGAAAACAATCATGAGCTGATACATGGCACATGACCAAGGTGACGATTCCCCTTACACCATGAGCAAAAAAGCAATATTACACATACATACATAATTGGTCATTACAACCCTTCAGTCAGGATTATTGACCTAGTTTCTCACACCACTTATGTTGTGTGTGTTAATTTTATACATAAGCAACGGTACCTCCAGTTTAAAAACGACTCCGAACAACAGATTTTTTGAGAAACTTTTCATGACAATTTTATTTACTCTCAGAGTTTTTGCCAAAAATCTGATGAGAAGAAATCGCCGAAAAAATACTTTTTGTATTTTATTTTGATGTCTGGCCTGGGACTCGAACCCTGGCTTTACGTATAATAAGCCAGCACACTACCTAATAGACCATGGCGACTTCAATTATATTATACGCTACGCACAAATTCATACCATCTCGGGAAGTAAGAGGTAATGAGCTCATATTTAGTGTCATTAACTAAAAGAATATTTGATAACAGCGGGGAATAAAGGATAGGTCAGTAATCGGAAGTCGCCGTGGTCTAGTGGGCAGTGTGTTGGCTAATTAGACAAAAGACCCGGGTTCGTATCCCAGGCCGACATCAAAACGAAAAATATTTCTTCGGCGACTTCCTCTCAGCAGATTTCTGACAAAGACTCTGAGAGTAAAAATTGCCATGAAAAGCTTATCAAAAATCTGTCGTTCGGAGTCGACTTTAAATAGTAGGTCCCGCCACTCATGTACAAAATTTAACGCACACAACATAAGTGGTGTGAGAAGCTAGGTCGTAATCCTGACTGAAGGGTTGTAATGGCCAATTATGTATGTATGTCAGTAATCGGAATATGCCTGGCGATTGTACTACATGTAATTGTATTCCAATTTTTGTCGAAATGGCCTCCCTCAAGCCGCAACACAGGTAATACCTCGTAACAACTTCTGCAGAAGCTGCAACGACGAGAAAGTAGAGGAGATAACAGAACACTGTCCGACCATTAGGAACTTGATGAGAAGAATTCTAGGGCACCAACAGTTTACCAATAAGACATGCCTAACTAAGGGCTGTTTTTCGAATATTATTTCTTGGGATGGTTGAGTGATGTCAAACTAATTATATGATGGAATGGAAATATCTATGTTACTACGGGACCTAAATAAGCTGTGCACATTGAGGCAATCCTCAGCATTTTACATTAACAAAGGATACTTTTTAATATTTCCCTCATTAAATCAAATAATTTTTACTCATGTGCCAACTTGGGTAGACTCCTTTTATGTGCTCAGAAATCATTTTTTTAATTTTTTTTTTTGTTTTCCTTCATTTTTCACCTCCTAATTGTGAAAAGTTTTACTTGTTGTCTTATGTAATATAATTTCCTTTAGTTTTTCTGTATTTGCTCCACTGTAATTATTTTGATAAACATCAATAAGAGAACGATCTTTGCTGTCAGACCAAAGGCGGCTCTATTTTATCTGCCATCATTAGAGTCATTCCAAAACAAAAAAATTCTGACTGACTCTTCATATCATCAAATATCTTCAATTTTAATCTCATATGAACATGGCTTTCGGATATTATGTTCAACTTCTACTAATATCTTGGAATTAACAACTAAAGTAAATGAAGGCAACAAACTGATGTTATCCATACAGATTTCAGTAAAGCATTTGATGGAATCAACCATGATCTTTTGTTTTATAAACTATTTTACATGGGTTTTGGTAATAATCGAAGTCGCCGTGGTCTAGTAGGTAGTGCGTTGACTTATTAGACATAAAAGCCAGGGTTTAAGTCCCAGGCCAGACGTCAAAACAAAATACAAAAAGTATTTTTTCGGCGATTTTCTCTCAGCAGATTTCTGGCAAAAACTCTGAGAGTAAATAAAATTGCCATGAAAAGATTCTCATAAAATCTATCGTTCGGAGTCGACTTTAAAACTGTAGGTCCCGCTACTCATGTATAAAATTAACACACACAACATAAGTGGTGTGAGAAACCAGGTCAATAATCCTGATTGATGGGTTCTAATGACCAACTGGTAATAATGCAATACGTTGGCTGAAATCTTATCTTTATAGTAGAACTCAGCAAGTGAAATTTAAAAATGCTCTATCTAAAGTCATCGATGTTCCCTTTGGAGTGCCTTAGGGAAGCCATCTTGGTCCAATACTATTCACATTATTTATAAACGATTTGCCATCTGTTATTATTCATTCTAATATATTTACGTATTAAGTATGCTGATGATGTAAAAATTTTTAATTCGTTTGATAGCATATCAGGTTAATCAACTCTTCAAAAGGATATTGATCATTTTTGTCAAACTTTAATAAATGCAAACTTGTGTCATTTCATCGTGCATTTAAACTTGATACCTCTTACCATTTTAAAGACAAAATTTTGGAAAGAGTTTTAAATATAACTGACCTTGGAATCTTGTTAGATTATAAGCTTACGTTTTCTGAACATATATCAATGACGGTCAAAGGAATTTACTGATGCCTACGTGACCAAACAATTATATACAGTTTGTCAAAAAAATCTTTGCACATAGAGAAAAATTAAGAAAACTTAGAAGAATTCATTGATTTCTAATATAATAAATCATATTTTTAAATTTTTTCAAACAGGATTTTGTAAACATATGTTTTGTTAATATAATAATTAAAAAAAATTTTATAACAATGACAATATTCTAATGTGAAATATTAAAAAACAAAACAATCCAATTTTACTGCTGTCAAAAAAATGTTTGCACACTTGATAAAATATTAAAACTTATGCCATTTTTTTTAATTTATAGTCCTAATATTTTGTGGGTTCACCTTGAGCTTCAATTAAAGCTTGCAGACGCCTTCGCATGGGTTGAATAATCTTCGGAATGTCATATTCTAATGGTATTTTTTCCCACTCTTCTTTGATGAACTTGACCAAATCGTGTTTTTTTGTGGGCGATCTTTTCCCTACCTTTCTCTTTAGATGAACCCACAAATTTTAGATAGGGTTAATATCAGGACTTTGGGCAAGAGTATCAATAACTTTGGTGCGGTTGTAAAGGCACCTGGAGTTACATAAATAAGATTTATTTTAAGAATTATTATCTTGATAGTACTTGTGATTAAATTTATTCGAATTAACCGGGTCAATAAAACCAAATTTCCTGAAGCTGGCGGTCAGTTCATTTTATAAAATATCAAGATGTACTTTCTTAGTCATTATTTCATCCAAACACCAACTCCCTTGCTGGATATATAGCCGAATACCATTACAGACAGTTTTCCAAACTTTACTGTAGGAATAAGATTTATATTTTCTAATGCTTTCAGAGGCTTACGCCAAACTCTTTGCGGTCCTTCATGATAATAAAGCATTATTTTCGTCTCATTTGAGAAAATAACGTCATCTCAGTACTCCGGAGGAAGTGAAATGTATTCGGTGGCAAATCTTAATTTCTTTTCGACATTTTGTGCTGACAGCAAGAGTTTTTTCCTAGTCATTCTTGAAGAATATTTGTGTTTCTGAAGAACATTTCCAATGGTTTCTTGGAAAACACGTAACCCAAAGTCTTTTTAAACTTGAAGAGCTAATCATGTCGCACTGGATTGTGGTCAATCATACACGGTTCTAATAATTTTTCTCTCAACTCGCTGCGTCATCTTTTTTGGCCTGTCTGTAGATCCCTTTAAGTCTAGTCCTCCTTCTTTTTCAGCACGGGATATAAATTATATACAGTCCGGATGTTTAGGGAGAATATAACGACGATTTCCTCGGCAGATTTGCCTTTGTAGTAGTTGAAATAGCCCAATTGTATAATATTTTTGAAACTCGTTTCCCTGGCATTTTTGTATTCAAATATAAGGACACTTGTTACATAAAAACGATTCCTTCATTACTAAAACGTTATTTACCCCTTTCACATTCCATCTCATTTGTAAAAAACCCAAAATGCGCAACATTTTTGGGAAATAACGGCATATTTTTATAATTTTTTTATTATCTTCATTCAATATGCAAAGATTTTTTTGACACTTCTTAGATTGAGTAAACTTCTTTTGTTGTTGTTATTATTGTAATGTGTGTTACTATTAGGAAACTATAGGTGCCATATGGGCGTAGACAAGTACAGTTACAGAATGAGTGCAAAAATAAAAAAATATATTAAGAATTTGTTGTTGAAATTCTTGAATGAAGATCAAATTTTACATTTTTTTGGTCGGTGCAAAGATTTTTTTGACAAACTGTATATCGCTGGTAGGCCCTATTCTTGAGTATGGAGCTACTATAAGGGAACAACATTTTCTCACTTACATACATACATACGTATACATATGTAATAGTATTAGTGCTATAATATTAAAGATGCAATGGCCTTTATCCACAGTATTATGCTGGTATAATATAAGTAATGATGATTTAAATCATTTCCTTTTGAACCGAAATTGCTTTGCATTAGATGTTCTTGACAGGGAGCTATTGTTTCTATGTCGACGTCAGCTATTAGACGACCATTCAATTCGATGGGTGAAATACAATAATTTCGCTCAAGTAGTCTGCGTGTAGAGTTTGCTGTCTTCAGTGCAAATGCACTATCTAATAGATTTTGTAAATGACAACCACATGGAAAGTAATTTCCATTCAAATCCAAATTTTCCACTCCGTCTAGGCAGATGGCATCGGCGTCGGGCGTTTGCAGAAAATGATTGCCATTCAATTTTAAATGCTTTATGGCTGATGTCTCGTTGAAATCCAATGCTTCGATTATATCAATCTTGTTGTTAAGCAATTGTAATGTTTCCACCTGTGTCAGACCAGCAAAGGCTTCACCGCTTATTACACCCAAATCGGATTCTTGTATGGTAAGCAGCAATACATTGGAAAGACTTCGAAATGTGTACGGATGTATGTGTTCGAGATCCATGTAAGCCAATTTAAGCAGGCCAACTGTGTACATGCCAGAGAAAGCATCAGACTCAACCGTCCGTATGCCAGCAGGCAAGAGTAAGTGACCAACTTGTGTAAGACTTGAAAATGCAAAACTCTCAATGCGTAATAACGGATTGTTCGTTAACAATATTAGTTTAACGTTGGATGTGCCAGCAAATGCATACGCTTCGATGGTAGCAATTTGATTATGGCTCAGCAATATGGTGGAAAGATTCTGAAGACCAGCAAAAGCAAAACTTGTCACCACCTGAAGCGGTGTGTATTGTATTGATAACTCCTTTAGGCGAGGAAGGCCACGAAATGCAAATTGTTTAATTTTGGTTATGTTATTCCCATCAAGCGATAGTTTCTTCAATGCTCGTAAACCAGCAAATGAATCCGGTTTAATAATATGAAAATGATTCTTTGTCAATGATAAATGTTCCACATTCGTTGGTAGATGTCGCAATGGTATATGATTTAAACCACCAGTGTTACACAGTACCTTAAAAAAAGAGAATACAAATATTAGTTTTTATTTTTTTCTTCTTTATTTCATACGATTCATATCATTTCATATCTTTTTCTTTAAAATTTTCATATAATGCGAAAAACTCGAAACAATTTTGACTAATATTTTCAAAATATCTTAAAAAAAAACCACGTGCTTTTCATTTTTCCCCATAGCAATCATGTCTTTTAAAAAGGAGAAACTGAAAGATAATAAGGTCATTAATAACATACATATATACATACATAAGTGCTCATTAGAACCCATCAGATAGGATTATTGACCTAATTTCTCACACCACTTATGTTGTGTGTGTTAATTTTATACATAAGTGGTGGGACCTACAGTTTAAAGTCGACTCCGAACGACAGATTTTTTTGATAAACTTTTCATGGCAATTTTATTTACTCTCAGAGTTTTTGCCAGAAATCTGCTGAGAGGAAATCGCCGAAGAAATACTTTTTGTATTTTGTTTTGATGTTTGGCCTGGGACTCAAACCCTGGCTTTAACGTCTAATAAGCCAACACACTACCTACTAGACCACGGCGAATATTATCGGCGACAGTTATCAATAAAGTAAAGTTAAATTGATTTATCAAGAGTACCAAAGACGTCTTACATAACTTTAATTTCCTATCAATATTAAAGTTACAAAAAAATCAATCGCCAAATCGATAAGAACAAAAAGTTTAAAAAATGCTTTAAGATTGATATTCCTGAAGGAAAATTGTTTAGCAAGATTTCTATAAATAGATACTAGATGAGCGCCCTGGTAGTCTAGTGAGTATTGTGCTAGACTATTAGCGTGAGGGTCGTGGGTTCGATTCCCACCAGAGGCTCTGGTCTGTCACACTACACCGAGCGTTTGGCCGCAGTTACTCAGCTCGTATAGAATTAGAATATAAATTGGAATTAATAAATAAATAGATACTAGATACATTTTTTACATTCATTCAGAATTAATATTTGAAGTGATAACAACGCCTCCATCGTATGTGTTATTCTTCAGACGAACAGTTCTATGTCCTAACTTTTTAAATTGAAACTTATAATTTTAGTTGCTGAGATTTAGGGTTGTTTCATAAGGTGGCATGTTGGCTCTCTATATATATTAGAAGGTATCATGCGAAGAAAGACTATTTACAGATTCTGCAAACCCATCTTCCGAATTTTATGAACAAATGTGCTTATCCCAAATAAGAAATTTGTTTTCCAACAGGATGGCGATCCAAAGCACACAGCAAAAATTGCAAAGATATGAAGTGGGAAACAAAATTTTTAATTGATGGAATGGTCAGCACAAAGTACCGGATTCAATCCGATTGAAAATCTTTGGCCATTCATGAAAATCCGGCTCAGGAAGTACGAAACAGCCCCAACAAACATTGACAAACTTTGGGATCGTATAACAGCGAAATGGAATCGCATTCCGAAAGATGTTATTGATAATTTGGTAGAAAGCATGTCAAATCGCGTAAATCAAGCTATTTCTAATAAGGATCTATGAACCAAATATTGAAATTCTTGAATTTTCTTGAAAGGTTATTTTCGTTTTTTCATTCAGAGTCATTGAATTCATTTCATTAATTATTGTTTTTACTGCTATTTGTTAAGAATAAAATAAAAATTTAAAATTAATTTTTTTTTTTGTATTTGCTTGTATGTTTTTTTTTTTGTGAACATAAACTCACTTCTGCTCGCCACTGTATGTACGTAAGTTGACATTGATAACTTAAATAATTTTAAAACTAATTAGATGGGTTACAATATTATTATTACAATAGTATTCCCATACTATCTAAACTCCTAATGTCATCATAGTATGAACACATTGTTATAATCTCAGGTCTCCTCCCACACCTACACTCCGGAGAGTCAGACAGATCTCTTTTATGCAAAAATGCATTACGTAAGCCATGTCCCGTAAGTTAAAAACCCAGACTTAAGCCAAAGTTTGGACGTCGACGTACGAAGTTAGCGTCACGTATAAATCCATACGTTATCCTACCCGTGTCTGCATTGGCGCATCGGGTCCGCCACCTTGAAACAAGGCACTCGTCTAAGAGTGTCTTTATTTCCCTACTCTCCGAGCTCACCACATCTTGATTTTGAATACACCTTCTTGATTTTGAAGAAATAGCACGTCGTATCACCTCCAAGTCAAGGGGTGCTGCCTATAAGAAGACCTATACCTACCACCGAAACGGTCCTAGCTAGCATATACGATAACATGGCTACTCTCTGAACTGACAACAGGCATAAGCGTTTCGTACCACGTGGGAGTACCAAACGCTGCACAGGCAACGAAAAGCCATTTCATCTTGCACGGATGAAATTCTGCTGTAATATGCCTGACCTGCTCTCAGAACTACTATCTGGTTCGATGGCCCAATCAACTATCCATCTTAAATGAAATTAATGAAATGTCAACAAATTAAAAGCACAGAATATCAAACCGAATAACGTAGACGTCTTTTGAATTACGGAAAAGGAAACAAATTAGACAATCGAACGTAGTGACCCTTAGCGGTCGTTTAGTAGATTTCTGGAGATTTTAATGCTAAGATAGATTGTGACAATACCAATCTAGAGTCAACTTTAGTCGTATATACGTACAGCCACAAGTGTACGTGGTATTCGCTAAGTGTTATCTATGAGAAAAAAAAATTGATCATATACGCATAGACAGAAAATGGAGAATTTCTCTGTTTTAAGTGCACAATAAAAAAGGGACTGATATCGACAGCAATCATGAACTAACCAAGGCCGATATCGAAATGAAACTAATAGTGATTTTAAAGCAAAACGGTTTTAACGTTTAAACCATTGTTAAAACCTGGTTTTACCATATAAATTTATTGTGTTAAAACCATCTTAAAACCTATTTTGAATTGGTTTTAAGTAGGATTTATAAAATACAACCTTGTTTTCGATGTACTAAATCAGAGCTACCAACATCGAAATGTTGAAAACAGCTGAAAAAAAGGAAATAAAAACAAAAATAACTGTTGCACCGTCCTAAATGTCATGAATGTTATCACAGATTTTAGAAAACTTATAGTGTGAACGCAAAATCAGCTAAAAAAAACAAAAACAAAAATAAAACCAGATTTACGAATACTAATAGCGTGAACGCAAAATCAAATAACATTTAATTTATGTAAATTGACCAAAAAGAGAGCATTACATTGTGTTTTAAAGGAACATTCACACAATTGCAGAATTGTTAATTCAATAAAACTCAGTGCATGCACAGTCTAAACATATTTTATTTCAACCAATTTAAACGTAGTTGTGTTGAAAAATTGCGCACTCAACTTTACAAACTCTTCATAGACTTCATGAAAGCTTTTGATATAATGAAACGGAAATCCACCTGGAATTCAATCAATCAAATTACTAAAGAGAATCCTTATCTCCACTTTTATAAATGCTTTCGGAGTGAAACAAAGTTGTCCACCTTCCCCGTCATTGTTTGTTGTTATTCCTGACGAAATAATGATAAAAGTTGTCTCTCGTAAAGGAGGAATAACTTGAGAGCTTCACACACGTTTCGAAGATTTACAGTATCCGACCGGAAGCTGTTTCGTTTCCTTTCACCTCACCGATGTCAAAAGTAAGGCAAGCCAGATGGTCAGTTAGCATGCAGATGAATGTTAGGAAAGCCCAAGCAATACGACTGAACAACAGATATACAAATCTAGGGCTAAATAATCAAATACACAAACAGTTTTTCTTTTCTCAATTCACAAGTATTCAAGTCAGTTTAAAGCTAAAATAATCATCAACTGGAAAACTAAAATACGAAGGTTGTAAGTATGATGTCTATAATACAAATTTTGTAAAGCTTTACAGCTTTAGTTGGCCAAGAAATTGTACCGATTTAAAAGATTGAGGGATAATTGGTCAATGCATGTACCGTGTTATATTAAAAAATGTATTGCCACCATATACAAACAAAGAGATGCCACTACAATGGATATCGATCCAACAGAATGACCATCATAACAACCCTCCAAAAAGTGTAAAGTACGGCTAATGAAAATTTAGGATCAAAGCTCTCAAATGACCTACTTAATCTCTTGATCCCAATTATATTAAGAACTTCTGAAAAATATGAAAATAACACGTGACACCGAACAAATATGAAAGTTCGAAGAGAATAACAATTGCACAGATCACCACAAATTAAAGCAGAATTAAACAACACAAAGGAAAGCATCTCTGAGAGAATATTTGCAATGTCTAGATGCGACTCAACAATCCAATTATTCATTATGGCGATCACTTAAAAACATGAAAAGTCCCATAACGGCAGCTCCCCCACTGCTGATTCTAGAGAATGTTGGACAAAAAATGACGCTGAAAAAGGTAACCTTTTTGTTAGTCACCGACTGGTGCAAGAAATAAGAAAAACCTTTGAAGAAAAATAATATTGTTCAGCGCATTTGATAAAGTATCTTTTATCGAAATTGAAGAAGTTTTACTATTGAATTTTTCAATCTATTCCAAAAATATATTATCGATCGAAATTTCATAATTAAAGAAGGATATTTTTTAAGTTGTCCGCAACTTATAAAGACCTGATGTTTCACAAGGCAGTATCCTAGGACCAATTTTATATTTGTTATACACCGTGTAAATACGACAACAAGCAGTATTGCACACACATCAACTTTTGCTTTGCACCAATAAAAATTCAAAATATGCCTCAAGTCAATTACAGCACCATGTTACCCAGGAGGAGAGATAGGCTAATCAGTGGGAATTAAAATTAAAGAACGAAAATGCAGTATTAACAACCAGAGGGAGCCGTAACATACTCATGATAAATATTTCGGTATTCAATTGGATAAACGTCTCACATGGAAATATCACATCGATGCAAAATTGAAATCAATTGGCTTATCGGCAGAAATTCTGTTCTTAGCCTCGATTGTAAACTCTTGCTCTACAAATCTATATTGAAGCCAATATGAAGTTATGGTATCCAGTTATGCGGCACGGCTTCTGCTTCTAATATTGGAAAAGTACAACAACGCCAAAATAAAATCCAACGAATACCGGTCCTTGGTATATTGAAAACAGGAATATTCATAAAGACCTTGAAGTCCTACTGGTCAAAAGCGAAATCTCAAAATATGTGACCAAATATTTAAAGAAGCTGGAAATACATCCAAATCCTCTCACTCGAAACATCTAACAAAATACTGGACATACCCGCTTAGAAGAAGGGACACCATCGAACTCAGATGATTCCATCACAAATTAAGCATTATATTATTACTAGCTGTACCCTACACGTGTTGCTGCGCCCCCAACTAAAATAAATTTGAAGGAAAAGGATTACACAAATGTCGAATTAATTTTGAATCATTTTATTGATTTTGTTTCCCGTTGTCCTGATGATTTAGATGAACGGGCCTGATTAGTACGCAATCGATCAGTTTCTAATCTCACTTGGTAAATGCGAACGGGTTTCAGCGGCATATACTCGAAGATTTTCTAGTCACAGTGCTCGTCTGATTTTGTGGCTCGTAATGCTCTTTTCTTCCGTGCTTAGGGTGTAGATCGACCAATTGCTTGTCATTCATTTTGAATCATTTTCAGTGACGCCATCCATCGGAAATTAATCACACCAATCTCCGTTGTGTTAAAGAATGCACAGTTTAATTAATTTTGAGTAATTTTCAGTGACACCACCTATTGGAAATTGGTCATACTCAGAAATCTTCGTAGGCTCTTGCGCAACAACTTTGCTAAAGATCATAACATGATTAAATGCACAGTTTACGATTTAATTGATTTTAAGTAAGATTTAATTCATTTTAAGTAATTTTCAGTTGCGCCTCCTACCGGAAATTAGTCATACCAACTTAAAAACCTACCCGGCTCATGCGAAACAAATTTTCTAAAGACTATAACATGATCAAATGATCATGCATAGTTTACGATTCTATGAGGTACATACAAACATTAATTTTTATATATATAGACTATGGGAGGTGACATGCCCACTATAGTCAATCCGTCCATTTTGTTCATATATACTTCAAAGTCATCCATACAAAATTTGAGGACTTTAGCTGTTGCAGTTTATGAGATTTGCGATATTAAATACTTATTGGGTATGTGGCCGTGGCACCACGCCTACTTGAAATTTTAAAATAATAAAATATAGCCTATAGTTCCTTCCAGACATACAGAAAGGTACAGCTAAAATTTGAAGAAAATTGGTCCAGCTGTTTAGTCGTCTATAGACTTCAAACAAACCCACAAACAAATAAACACATATTCTTTTTTATATAGTATATAGAGGTGACACGCCCACTATAGCCAATCCACCCATTTTGTTTCTTTATACGTCAAAGTCGTCATAACAAAATTTCATATTTATTTTTATATATATAGATTTTGAAGTCGCCGTGGTCTAGTGGGTAGTGTGTTGGCTTATTAGACGAAAGGCCCGGGTTCGTATCCCAGGTCAGACATGAAAACGAAAATATGAAAATATTTCTTCGGCGACTTCCTCTCAGCAGAATTCTGGCAAAAACTCTAGAGTAAAAATTGCCACGAAAAGCTGCTCAAAAAATTTATCTTTCGTTAAACTGTAGGTCCCGCCACTTATGTAGAGAAAATTAAGGCCCACCATGTAAGTGGTGTGAGAAGCTAGTAATGACCAATTATGTATGTATTATTTGTTTTAACTTTTGAAAATTAGAATTTTTGTCTGGCAGTGGCTGCACATCAATACTTATTAACTTTAAATTTAAAGCTTGAACACTTATTGTTAGTTCATAAAATTGAAGATACAATAAAAACTACCACAAAAAAAAATATTTCGTTATGCATAAGATGTCAGATCTGGCCTTTGAACCGTGACCTTACGTTTAATAAGCCAACACACTACCCACTATTAATTCGTACACCAGGTATTTTTCTTTGATATACCAATTTTTAAAGTTCCATATTTTGGACAATAATAATGACAGTGCCTTGGGAGTTATATTTTCTGAAAGGTAATTTTATAATCTTTAATTCTATTTAAAATAAGTTATACACATTTGAATAAATTTATTGAGAATATCGACTAAAGCACAATTTCATTATTTTTAGACTAAAATTATCCGACCATTGCTAAAACACTATTTTCTTCTAGCATGTAAAAATTTTTTTATTTTTATTATGACGGTACATTTCACTTAGTTATAATTTAGCAAAAGCACCACAGAATTTAACTTAAGAATTAAACTATACACTGTACGAATTAATGGTGGTCAAACGGTCTTTTATGAAAATAATGAACCTTGGTTGCAGGATGTGTTTTCAATATATTTATCCCAATATATATAAATATATTTTATTAATTTAAAGATTAGAGAATTATCTTTTGGAAATAGTAAGTCTTAAGGCCCAGTCATTATTATTCTCTAAAATAAGTAATTTTGAATATTGATACATGAAAAGCCACTTCGTGTATAAACTAATAGCGTTTACGTATGTACAATTTTTTTGTTTTCTAATATTTTTATAATTTTATTATAACGGTATATTCCCATTTATTTATGAATTAATTTTTCATACCGCTTTGGCAAGAATTTGCACACCCTGCTAAATGAATGTGGTCAGATAGTTTTGGTCTAAAAACAATGAAATTTTGCTGTAGATCGTGTTTTCGATACAATTATAGAATACATGTTATAGAATACATGTGTTTTAAGTTAAAGACTATAAAATTACCTTTCAGAAAATGTAACTCTCAAGGCGTTGTCAATATTATTGTCCAAAATATTGAACTTTAAAAATTGGTATATCAAAGAAAAATAACTGGTGTACGAATTAATAGTGGTTAGGGCTCGTAGATCCCAACATACTAAAATTCTACAACGTGAGTAATTGGCTCTTTGAGCAATGGATTAAACTGACTAAGACGTTCAGTAAAAATATTTTAAAATAATGGGATAGATACCTATGATATGTATGTATATACGAGTATGTATGTATGTAATATAATATAAACGTAAATATTGTGTGCTTCCAAAACATTCCTTGTTGTTATATATTTGAATAGAAGGTTTATAAAGAAATTAGGCAACGAATACAATAACAACTTTATCCAGCAGATAAAATAAGGGACAAATATTTAAATTGAGTCTACCAAATACCAGAAGTTTCAACCAAACTCTTTAATTTAATTGTATTTATTTTGTAAATGTTGGTAGTATTTTCTGAACATCCTTTTGATATTATGAAATGTATTTTTCTTCGAAAAATTCAAGAAATATTCTCACTATTCGTTAGTTAGGTAAAGAAATATAAAAGGATTGAGAAAAACCACAAGCCACTTTTGCTTCGCCTATGAAGAAAAGATACAATCCTTTTCTTCATTGCCTTATATCCTCGAACAGTGTAGGCGGGAAATAACCTTAAGTAAAGGGCAACTACAATTAGGAATGCAAACGACCACATCGATGTTTTACATATAAATTTCGGTTTTTAACATCGATGTTTTGATGGGTGATACATCGGCAAAAACAGAGGCCATAGTGAATTTTATAATTTTTGATAACAAACCGTTTGCAACAGTAGAAGGTAAAGGCTGTTTACAGCTGATGAAAGAAGTTTGCCCATTTGTATAAGGTACCAAGTCGGGAAACTATAAAATCTCGGATCGATGCTGGATATGAAGGTATGAGTAATCTTTTTCAAACATATATAAAAACCGCTCATAAATTATTGCATCACCTATGACATTTGGATGGAAACTATGCAGAAGAAATCATTTTTAGGTGTGACAATACACATAAGAAAAGCGTTTATTCAAACGGCGAACTAAGAAAAATACAAATAGAGATGGGCTTAAGAGAAGGCCAAATTAAAAGTTGGTATTAAATTTTGAAGTCGCCGTAGTCTAATAGGTAGTGTGTTGGCTTATTAGACGTAAAGCCAAGGTTCGTGCTCCAGACCAGACATCAAAACAAATATACAAAAAGGATTTTTTCGGCGATTTCTTCTCAGCAGATTTGTGGTAAAAACTCGTGGAGTAAATAAATTTGCTTTGAAAAGTTTTTCAAAAATCTGTCCTACAGAGTCGATTTTAAAGTGTAGATCCCGCCACTTATATATGAAATTAACACGCACAACATAATTGGTGTGAGAAACTAAGTCAATAATCCAGACTAAAGGGTTGTAATGACCAATTTTGTATGTATGTCCATTTCAAAGTTAAAAATTAATTTTCTGCTGATAGTTATGCAGTAATGAACAAAAAATAACTACTAAGACGGTTTGATTACATCGAACATTCTGTAATTCTTTCGTTATCGACTACTCTCGACTCTAGATTTAAAATAATTAATTTCAAAAGCTAAGAGGCTAAAGAAAAACTAATCAGTTACCTCACTTTTTTACAATTTCCAATAATGACACATCTGATGATAATGAAAATGATTTATAATTTGATATTCGGAAATACCACAAACTATTAAAAAAAATCATTTATTAACGTCAATAGAAAGCGATGCAATCGCTATTTGGGGGGACATAAGATTTCTGTTTCAAAAGCTTTAATGAATTTCAGTTCAATATATTCTAATTGTTGCTACTTTTGTGCCAAGCGAGCGCTTGTTTTCTGAAGCTGATGGAGCAATAACGCCAGAAAGGAATAGACTTTTGGAATCTAGGCTTTCAAAACTACTTTTCCTTAACTCAATCCCAAAATTACTCGACCCCAATTAAAATAAAAATTACTTTATTTTTTTTTTTATAAAATTTAAAAATTAATTACCCTATGCGACAAAATAAAAACAAATTAAATACACCCGGCTAATGAGTAGGTTGTGAGTTTTGTTGAGTATTTCTCAAAAATATTTTTTTTTACATTTCTCGAACCCTCCAAACATTTTTTTATTTAACAAAAACTTTTTTTTGTACTTTACGCACAAATTTCTGGTTTACTCAAACATTTCAGACGCGATGTCCAATATTTAAAGGAAAGGGCAGAGATGGAGCTTTAAAATTGTTAGCTTAATATGCTATGAGATTTGATGAGGTCAACTTGGAAAAGGCGAATTTATTTTCATATTTTTTCTAGTTTTGTCTGTTCATTAGCCAATCACGCCTGCACCGATTTTTGTCGGTTTGCAGATTATAGGCTATAAATTTTGATCACAAGGGGAGAAAAAATGGGACAAAGAGAGAAAAAATGGCCAAAAATTAGTACTTTTATGCATAAATGCTGTATTTTATTTATTTTATAGGAAATATTTTACGATTTACTTGGTTAAGTTTCCCAAATAGCTATAAGAGGTGTTCCGTTTATATAGTTGAACCAAAAGCGGTACAAAAAAGGGGAAACGAAACGGACAAATTGAGTGCATAGCCAATCACGTCTGAATGCATGTACCGATTTCTTGAAATTTGGGATATTGATAAATAAATCTTTTGAAAATTTTGACCAAAAGGAGAAAAAGATGGGACAAAGAAAGAAAAAATGGGCAAAAATCAATACTTTTATGCATAAATGCTGCATTTTATTTATTTTATAGGAAATATTTTACGATTTACTTGGTTAAGTTTCCCAAATAGCTATAAGAGGTGTTCCGTTTATAAAGTTGAACCAAAAGGTGTCCAAAAAGGGGGGACTTAGGACTTAGAGTATTCTAAAAACTGGGTTGTTTTTGAAATTCGTAAAAAATTGGTTTAAAGGATGCTCTAATCATTTTTTTTTTTTTTTTGGGAACAACAATAATTTTCTGAATTCACTTCGATTCCAATAGTAGAATGCTCACCTCTTTTAAATTTTTAGTAGAAATACGAAGGAACTATTTCGAAGAGTTTCATTTTGATTTCATTTGACTAATTGTCAAATTTGTCTATCATTGTGAATAGCAAGACATTTTATATTCGAAAGATAAAGTAGTAGTAGTTTTTTTTTCTTCTTCACATGTATTCTTCACAAATGAAACCATTTCTGTGGTTGGAATATTCGTATGTTTCCCACAGTATTCTAATGCTGGATGAACAAAAATCAAAATTAATTAGATTTTAATAAATATTGTAATTATCTAATATCTAGATTGAATATTTAATTTTTAAGAGATTATAATTTTAATTTGTCCTTTCTTTATACAGCAATAAACAATTCCGACTTTGAGACTGACAATTAGTTTGTTCTGCTTAATGGGGCATATCATATGGCATAACGTGGAAGGCACGAACAAAAGCAAAACTATTTCATATGATTATTTTGCACTTTTACCTGAACCATGTTGCGCTTCATTAGGCTCAATCCAACTTTCGTAATTCTTTATTTCTTTATTTAACTTTTTAGTTTATCAAATGAGGTACGATATTTAACAAGTACAGTGGAACTTCGACAATCCGGACACATATAGTTTTAGGCACGTTCGGATTATTGAGTTGTCCGTAGTATAGCAGTGAAAATTATTAAAGTAATCTAAGTGAATTAAATACATACATACTTATTTATATATGTATTACTATTTACATACATACGTTTTTTAAAAAACGAAACTATTTTGTGCTGACTAACTTTGTTAAGGTGGTTGATTTGTGCTTTGACATCTTCAACAATAAAATATCCTGCATATCTATATTATTCTTCACAGTCCACTGAATACATTACATACATAATTGGCTATTACGACCCTTAGGTCAGGATTACGGCCTAGTTTCTCACATCACTCATGTTGTGTGTTTTAATTTTATCCATGAGTGGCGGCGGATCTAACAGCTTAAACTCAACTCCGAACGACAGTTTTTTGAGTAACTTTTCAAGACAATTTTATTTTCAGTAATTTGCTGAGAGGAAATCTCCGCAGAAATATTTTTGTTTTTTCATATTTCGTTTTGATGTCTCACCTGGGATACGAAACCGGGCTTTTCGTCCAATAAGGAAACACACTATCTACTAGACTAAGGAGACTTCAGCCCACTGAATACTATACAAAATGAAAATGATATCTTTGCTTTTGCATCCATTTATACAATGCCCCCTACGCGATCTACTTTAGCGTGCAACCGGCCGGCGGCGATAAAACGAAAAGTTCCTGGTCAATATAATCTACATTAACACCAAACGCTTCCGCCATATACTGCAATGTCAATGAACGATATGACTCCAAAAGTTGTGTATAAGCTAGTATGCGCATTTCACGTACATAGAAACGATAATGGGAATGTGCCAAGTAATCATTGCGTAAAACTACTTCAACTTCAGCCAAATTTTTAAAGAAATCAGCATATTGGCAATTGTATAATGAAAATAAATATCGCTTCACATCGGGCAGCCCATGTAAAACTTCTTGAATTTCTGCTCCCTTTACAACTTTATCGCGTAGCTCATTTCTTGGCAGAGCAATCATCGTCACATAAACGGTATAGCGAACGAAAGTAGGATAATCCATAAGCCCGTAAGAAGTAAATGTACTAACGGTGTCCAAAAAGAATGTAGCCGCAGCCTTGAAATCACGCACAGCTACCGAATATACTCCCTGATAAACTTTTAAAATGATTACGTCTGTTCCAATCCACCCTCCTCAATTAAATACTTGGCCTTTTCAATATTACGCGTTATTAAATCATGGTCTAAATAGAACAGTCCCATGCGTATTAAGTGGAAAACTATGTCCAAGCGATGACCCAGAGAAATAGTTTTTTCGTAAGTCTTCCTAAAAGCAATCTCTGCAGCAGCTTTGTCTCCAATACGGCACAAATATTCTGACTTTTTTAAATTTGCTTCTCTCACATCCATTTCGCCTAAAATCTTTTCGGCGTCCTAATCGCTTAATCTAGCCTTTTCAAATCTATTCGATTTTGTTCCTTCATACGATCAAGTAAGTCTTTGTCAACAGTCCAATTAAGTTCGGCAATGAGATATTCGTAGAATGGAGCCATATTATCATCCTTAACTGCATCCATTAATTTTTTCCTGATTGTAACATCATTCTGGTGTTCAGGTAAAGTAAGCAAAAACTTGTATTGCGATAATTCCAAATTTGGATTCTTCTCCAAGCCTTGTTCTTCTAAATTTTCGGCAGGCATTGTGTTTCTATCTTTATGATCTATAAATAATTTCTATAAAAAATACTCGACTTCGAATAAACAAAATTTTTCGTCGTAAAAAATACCAGACAAGACCTTTGGTTCTGTTCTCCGACGTTTCCTATCGGTTGCTTTTTTAATTAAAAATTCAAAAATAACAGTTATTATCGGTCCCTGGAAAAATCCAATGAAAATTCATTTGCATCAGTTGCCCAACCATTGATATCTTTGCAAATCGTTGATTTAGGAAAATGGAATTTTTCGTTAGCCTGTCTAATAGTTTTTCCTTCATCAAGACTTTGTAGAATTTCAAACTTTTTCTTTAAACTTTAAAGACATGTATGACACTTGGCATGAAGTTAGACAAGCACGCTTGCGAAAGGATGTACCGAAACTGAAGTATAATAAGTATGAATAATAAAATATGCGTAAAAGATTTGTCCGGATTGTAGCGGTAAAAATTTTAAATTGTTCGAAATATAGAAGCGTCAGAACTATTGGAGTGTCCGGACTGGCGCATGTCCGGACTGTCGAAGTCGTACTGTGTGTTCATAATATTGTAATTAGCAAGATTTAGTACGAAAATCCAAAATCCAATTTATTTAAAAAACATTTTTAAATTTTCTTCAGCAAAATTAAACAAATAAAGTCTTCAATAAAAGTTTAAATGTATTCAAGTAAACGAAAATTTATATTTTCGAAACTAATTATTGTCACTTATATTTCTATACTACATTTTACTCCTTTTTCTCCCTCATTTTACAGTTTATATGCACTTGAACACTTTTTTGCAATATTTATCAACTTAACAGTACTAACTCAATAATCCTAACACGTATGTTTTCGGACGTCCTTGTAATAACGTCATGTTCAAAATTTAGAATGTACAGATTATTGTGTTACTACTGCACTGAAAAGCATTATTTGGTTATACATAATACGGACATTTCTTTTCATTCCGTGTAGTTGCAATAAAAATTTGTAATTGTATTGTAATTAATAAATAAAAACTTACGTTACTTAATATGCGATTAATACGAGGCATTGTATTATAGGAACACATGCGAGGCGTATCGGTGGAGATGAGGAAGAGGATGAAACTAGTCTTCACCTTATGTGCTCATGCCTGGCACTTGGTCGGAGGAGAAAGGAACACCTGGGTGCCTTCTACATGGAAGACCTAGATGAACTGTCATGCATGGATATTGACAGTCTGAGCCCCAAGTGGTTCCTGGAATAGGGGAGAGGATGAAACTGTGGTATCACAATGGGCCTGTATGCGGCCTAAGTGCGTCCGCTCATCGGTTGGACAGCCACTTTTACCTACCTACCTAATATACGATAAATGAATATTTGGAATATGATAACTTCATTTAGTATTACTAGTCTTTAACGCCATTATTTTATTTCAAAAAAAATTTAAAAACGGCTATGTAAAGCCATGCCACTTAGTCTATCACTTTTACAAAAGTCACTACGGGAGTATAGTGCTATTGGAAATTAACCTCACTGCTGGTAATTTGTTGATGTATACTTTATTGATAAAAATCAAGGAATCAGACTATATATTTGTCTACAGATAAAATCGTCTCGTTAAAACAACTACCGAAACGATATTCGTCACTTAGCACGGCGCAGTGAGGTAGGCGTGAGTCCAATTGTAAAAACTCAATCATATCTTTTTTATAGAAAAGATATAAAATTTCAAAAAACAATCCAAAAACCTAATTCAAAAAATCTCTATGCAGCAATGAACATTTATTCAATATTTCTTTTTAATAACGGGTTTGACGTCTCTTGGAGGCTGTCCCAATATTCTAACTTTCTGCTGCAATAGTACCTTGGGGCATTTGCTTTTTAATTATTTTGCGATGCAAATTTTTTTACCAAAATAAGCTATAAAAATTTTATGGAGTTTGAATCTGTATTATAGGTGATGAGATATTATTTTTATACAATTGCATAGACATCATTCTTCGATAAGTGATTCGATACATTATTGTGAATGAATCGAAAATCCTATTGTATGTCTAAATTTAAAGTGTTATTTTTAAAATGATAACCAAAAGGAGGTTTTTAACCTTTAGATAAATTGTATATCATTATTATAAGTGGACAATATGATAGAAGTGAGCATAAAGCTAAAAGGAGGATCATCATACCGGTAATTTTTAAAGTTAAGTTTATGTTTGAACTTATTATATTATTATGCGGCATTATTACAACTTCCTGTTAAAGTTGGTGTTAGTTAAAGGTACCTTTAGCTGAACTGTGCAGTTACGTTTAACTTATTTTTGGTTTCGAAACCGGTTTCTTAAAAAATGCAATTTTTCAAATGATTCGGAAACCGGTTTAACAAACAGCCTTGTTTTTTTTGAAAGTCTTAAATATAAATGCACCCAATTTGCCCGTTTTTCGCCCCTTTCTCTCTTTTTGGACCCCTTTTAGTCCAACTTTATAAACGGAACACCTCCAATAGCTATTTGTGAAACTTAACCAAGCTAAACGCACACAACATAAGTGGTGTGAGAATTTAGGTGGTAATCCTGACTGAAAGGTTGTAATGATCAATTATATATATGTGTATGTATGTATATAAATTTGAATACATAAATTAAAATGTTTTCAAAATCCTTACCATAATGTGAACTAAGTATGCTTTAGTTACAATTAGGGATGTCAATTATATCAGAATTATATACCATTAAAAATAAAATATAAAAAAGTAGTAAATGCAGCAGTTCTAAGAAAATTATTTGGATTCCAACAAAAAGACTAAAGCATCTAACATGTGATCTAATAGGCTTGAACGAATTTTGTTGTCAACATAACCTGCCGTTGAAAAACACTTCTCTTTGTTGGTAAAATAGTTCCAAGATAGCCTTATCCAGCTTGTAAATATTCACCACCACTACCTCCTGATGTAACAGTTGGACAGTTGAGTATCTAAATCAGTTACCCTTTTAATTCGTTTTATAGAGCTTTTGCATTCTTCGATGGCATCTAATAACTTTTTATCAATGGAAGTAGGGTCTTCCTCATCTGAGAAACTATTTTCGAAGTCAAGTGATATAGAATTTTTTTCAGGACCTTTAGTAGGGTCAAAATACATATGAATTCACAATCCCGAAAAATCCCGGGATAAGTTTTTAAAAATTCCGAAATTCGGGATTTGCTGAATCCCGAAAATCCCGGGATTTCGATATTCGGAATTCCCGATTGGCATCCCTTGTTACAATATGGCTGCAAGAATATATAATATATCAGGTATTTTCTGGATATTTCTCCGTCAGCATTGCCAGTTATTTGAAGGAGCTCTAACATGTTAGCATTAGTTTTAGATAGTTTTACGAAAAAAAATAATGAATAAATTTATGATCTAGATATACATTTGTATGTATATTCTTTAATTTACCTCTAATTTAATTTATCTATAGACTTTAACATAAATAACATTGCATACCATGTAAGTATACTTGTATTTCGTCTATGACTTATTTAATGTTTATCATTATAAGTATCATTATCAGTAAGAGTAAGAGAAGTGTGTAATTAAATTACGAATTTGACTCAGGTCTCGTTGTATGCAATAGATACGTTCCAAAAATAAATCGCATATATTGAATTCGCATAAATCGATACTCTAGTTCAGTGTTGTAAAACTGAAATTTTGAAATGGTACTGAACTATGACTAAAAGGGTACTTTTTTGCATCAAAGTGTACTTTTGTAATACATATATATATACAGACAATCATATTATGGCTTAATTTCTCACACCGCTTTTGTTGTGTGTGTTAGATTTTGCCAGAAGGAAGTTGTCTGCGAAATATTTTTTCATATCTCGTTTTGATGGAGATGTCTGACACCGGCTTTGAACCCTAGGCTCACATCTAGTAAACCCGCAAACTGTCTACTAGACTATTAATTTATTTACATTTATTAAACATACGGCACGGAACAGAAAAACTAACGACTTATTCGTGTTAATCACATCCTATACAAAAACAGCTCATTCGGAATGTAACAAAACATAACAGTGCCGTTTAGTCAAACGTCGATGGATACTAATAAAGATGGGGTGTCACAAAGCCATTGGACATAAAGCCCTAATTTTGTAATGGCCTTAAGTCTCATATCAGTTTTATCAAATAACCACAATGGCGTTATGTCCCACTTGAAGTTTTGCGTTACAAATGCTTTATTTCATTAAATATGCCTATTTATCTATGAAATTAATGATTTAAAAAATCCAAAATTTCAAGGCTCCAGGAATTACAGCTACAAATATTTTGTGAAAGGTAAAAATCCTTAGTTATCATTGGAAAACATTTTTTTATTCTTGTGACGCACGCAGGAAAATTTTATTCAGCGAAGCTACCTGTCGCGTCCTACTGGAGGAAAATTTCAGATTTCAATATTTAACTTTAGTGTCTCAGGAACTCAAATGAGAGATAAAGCCGCTTTCTAATATTGCTAAAGTGAACTAAGGCCACGATGGCTTTATCTTTCATTCAAAAAAATATGGCTTTATGTCTCATTTTCGGAAAAAAAAAATATGGCGTTAAGTCCCATTATAATGAGACTTAATGGCATATGCCCTTATGTCTCAAAGGAATGGGAACGCCATATGGCTTTATGTAATAAAATATAAATTTTTTTGTCATATAAAAAGAAATGCAATTGCTTACCCAAATTATATTAGGATTCGGCACACGTTTTCATTGCTTTTCGTGTTCTAAAAGCGAATGTACGTTCAGCGGACGTTTGGTTAACCGGGACTAAAGCCTAATTTTACCCTTAGTATTACGTTTAACATTAACGCTATGTAATAATAACAAAGTACTGAAAGCGTCACGGGGGTACTGCGGTATTTTTAAAATGAAACAGTACTGAATTTTTCAACACTGCTCTAGCTTCATATAAAAATTAATGATTCGTACCAAAATCCTGAAAAACCGCATAAATTCAAATTTTAATTAAAACATCAAAGAAAAGTGCATTTATTTCATTTTCTTAAAGGCTAAAAACATAAACTTCCAAAAAAATAAACAAAAATAAAATATTAATTCTTTATTTACAGAAAAAGAACAAAATTATTCAAAAAAATAATAAACTGAATTCTATTATCTATTATGAATTATTCTGCATTGTTTTGGAATTGGTTCCACGTTACATATATCATTGCATACCTAGCAGGTAGAGCGTACATATGTAGGGCACTAGATCAACGAATTTTTATAAAGTTTAATTGTTTCTTCTGAATAAGAGTATCAAATAAAATACCCTATAAATCATAAGTAAGGATTGACTTTTGAAGGCTTTTATTGACATACTTAGAGCAACCTGATGCTGATCATTCATCTTTTGTTAGAAACACACTAGAACGATTGATTTTCACATATTATTTGGCATTGAGATCTGATAGTATTAGCTGTCAGGCTTAAACTACAAGAGATTGCCATATAAAGAGCTTTTCAAACCACTAGGAAATCACTGCCGCTTTCTGATTCATCAGCTTTGGTGATTACAACCCTTCCGTTAGGGTTAACAATACAGTATTCCCTCGATTTACGTTGTTTCGATTAACGTCGTCAAAAATTTTGTTCCCTTCAACTTCGATTTACGTCGCCCCTGTTGTTTATAAACAAAACATTAGCTAGTGTGTTGGCTTATTAGACGTAAAGCCAGACATCAAAATAAAATACAAAAAAGTATTTCTTCGGCGATTTATTCTCAGCATATTTCTGGCAAAAAATCCGAGAGTAAATAAAATGCCATGAAAAGCGCATCTGACAGTATGAGTTCTTTGAAATTCAATTTACGTCGTTTCGATTTGCATTGCCTTTTTCCGGAACATTCTACGACGTAAATCGAAGGAATACTGTAATAATTATATCAGTGGTGCAAACTTAGTTTAATTTAAAAATGATGGGAAAGTTTAAAAAGTCTTAAAACATTTTAAAATCTATTCATTAAAATAGCATAAATTCGAATTCGCATAAAAGAGACCCGAGTGCATATAGCTTTATGGTTAACAACACCCAAGTAATTACCGAAATATGAGAAATCGAAATATCTATTGCACTGTTTATAAATTATATTCCAGATGTTTCTTTAAATTAAAGATATTTAAAAATATTTTTAATTAAACAATATCTATGGAAGGCATGGATATTGTGCAAAAATGCTTGTACAATAAAAGTGAGAGTGAGGAGTTCCAAAAGCCTTATTGGCGGCGCGTTAGTTCTGAACTTCTTGAATAAAGTTCAGATATAGAAATGCATTAAATACGAAATGTTTGAAGAGGTAGTGGATACCTGGGAAGATAGCACAAAAAAGTGCTCCAGAACTATCGAAAATGTGTAGCTTTTGTTGAAAAGGCAATTTTAACAAATCGATTAACAATTTAAACTATCAATTATTTTGCGATAAGGTCTCAGTATGGTCTTCAGAAGTTGAAGCTGCATGACTATTCAGTTCGCTATATGGGCCAATGAGAAACTGCACGATGACGTCGATTTTACAAAAAAGAAAAAAATTCACTTTTTCAGATTAAGCTAATTTTCATTTTGGTGAGTACCTTAATAAACAAAATTGCCACTCTTGGGGCTCAGAGAATCTACACGATTCATTCATTATGAGTGACTGTTTGGTGGAGGTATCATGTCAAAATGGTGATGTCAATTGGCCGCCAAGAAGCTGCAAAGTAGTATGCCGACAATTGATCATATGAAGGCGAACATTCCTGATATCATTGCCGAAACACGACACCATGTTCTCGAAAAAGTGCATGAAAATTGGTTGGATCGAATGAAGTTCTGTGAGGCCAGTCGCGGAAAAACGATAAAATTTTAAACCGTTTTTGTTTATTGCATTTTTTATTAAAACACTTTATAACCAAATATTTTCAAAACATTATTAATATTGCAAAACTAAATTGTCTTGTAGTTATTTGCTTTTATTACGTTCCAATTTAAACTTGTTTGTTAATATTAAAAGAATAATTACTGAAAGTTTCAATATGTTTTCCCTTTTATTTATTTATTTATGACACCAAGGGCCATTATTAAAAACCATTTTTTAAAACGGTAACTTTACCTAGAGTTTATTATAAAGTGAACTTTAAGTTTTTTCGTTATTACAACTTGCTGATAAAACAAAATTCACTTTTTTTAAATATGACAGCGCCGGAACGGAAACGCAGTGGCAACGTCGCGCTTCTTTTTGTTATCTTTTCTATTTTTGTTTATATTTAAAGTTGCCATATTGAAATAATAGGTAATATGGCAGGTGCAAGCATAAACTTAATTTTAAAAGGCACAAATACATTAAGTCTCCATTTAACTTAACGCCCACTTTAATTATATTGTCCACTTAGATTAATGAAAAAGAACATTAAAATCTTTTCTTTAATTAAAGGCAAGTTGTAATAATTGCCCTAAGTAAATATATTCTGAATTAGCAATCACTTTTCAGCGAATGCACTTACATATGTATATTTATGTCCGGAATATATATGTACATACAGTAGCGTGAAAAATAAATGCAGCTCGATGCCATTCTATGCTCAACACCGTGTCGTGTCTTATTTACAGAATTGTTGTGAATATCTTTATTTAGGGGAAGACGTCGTCGGTCCACAAAACTTTGACCAACGCAGATACCGCAAAATCAAGCTGTTTTTTCTTTTTACCCTTACTTATAAATGGCTTCTTGGTTGGTCTTCTGGCTAAGAAATTTGCCTCTCTTAATCGGTTTCTGGCTGTGTGGCCGCCAATTAGGATTGCCAGAGTCCGATTTGCAAAAAGCTGGACTTTGGGTTTTAATTCATTATCATTCATTAATCCATTTGATTATGTTTTTTTGGGTTCATCAAGCGAGTGGCTGCCTTTATATTTGATTATAATCTCTATTTGGCACAATTTACACTATGCCGTGTAATAATCTTTTTTTCTTGTCCAATAAGCATATTTTGCGAACTCTTTCCATCTATCGCAGAAAGTTGACAGACGTCTTTTTGATGGACTAGCTTCTGCATCAATATCCATTTCCATATTTTCTTCAAATTACTTTAATTTTCATGTACAAAAAAAAATAAAAGCTTTATATAAAGAAATTGTCTATTGCTCGCAGTAACATTAACTATGACATCTGCTGTTCAACTGTTGAGACATGTTCAGTGATGGTAGGAGCGGGAAATCATAACTTAGTTGTATAACAAATGTACAATCAGTGTTGCAGTTTACTACAAAATTTCTATTCAGCAGGATAATTTTAATTTCAGCTTGAAACTGGATAAGCATCAAAAAAGCTGGACAATCCAGCCGGGCTGACAACCCTAGCGGCGATAGAAACCTGTAATTGGTCGTTTGTATAATTAGTAACATCTACTGCTTTTTTCCGAGGATCTACTTTTCCTATTTTTACTATTTGATGATCTTAGCGGGTAGTAGACTTACGAGGTCGACCACTTCCTGGCTATCTTTCCATGTTATTTGTCTGACGAAAGCGCAATAAAATACGAGAACCCGTTGATTTGTTGATATTAAATTGATATCCCCTTCATTCCTTGGTCTGCCTTCTTCCAAAGCCCTTATAATTGCACATTCGCTATCTGCTAACAGCTGTTTCTATCTTAAAATTCACAATTTGCAAATTTTTCATTAAACTATTATTTTAATTACTCTAGTTAATCTACTTTTACCTTCAACACATACATTACATACATAATTGGCCATTGCAACCATTCTGTCAGGATTATTGACCTAGTTTCCCACACTACATATGTTGTGTGTGTTAATTTTATACATAAGTGGCGGGACCTACAGTTTAAAGTCGACTCCGAACGACAGATTTTTTGAGAAACTTTTCATGACAATTTTATTTACTCTCAGAGTTTTTGCCAGAAATCTGCTGGGAAGAAATCGCCGAAAAAATACTTATTGTATTTTTATTTTAATTCTGGCCTGGAACTTGAACCCTGACTTTACGTCTAATAAGCCAGCACAATACCTACTAGACCACGGCGACTTCTTTAATACATTGCGTTGCATTTTTCTCGCTAAATACGTTCACATTTGTTTAAATCTAAAAAATGTAAATAGATAAGCAAAAAACGCTAAAATTCAACGAATAAGAAAAATACAAGGGGAGTGGAATTCGATACGGTTATAAGTCTCGATTGAAATTCATATGATATAGCGTTGCATTTTTTTTTTTTTTTTTGTTCGCTACTGTATGTAAATGGTTTTTCACGCTACGCTTTGTGTTGTAAGAGCTTATTTTACTACTGAAGCTACATTTTCAGTATTGCCATACGAATATCAGTAGTGTAAAAAAAGTACTAGTTTAAAAGAAGGTTTTTCCCAAGAAATAAAATGTTTAAACGGCAATGCTGGCGAGCAAAAAAAGAGCAAAACATTCGGACCTTTCTTATTCATTGTTGTGGTAGGTTATGATTTTTTTTGCGCGGGTGATTTAAATGTAATAATTTAAAAACAATTTTCCAGTGACAAAACAAAAATAAAAAAAAAATTATTATGAAAAATGAAAATAAAATTGCGTTAAAAATCTCAAACATTATAGTATACATTCTTTGCTTTCGCCATAAACACAAAAAAAATTCTCCAAAAATAATAAGTTTAAAAATGTTACTGGCAATGCTGGCGCCGACGAAGATGTTCGGTTGCCGAGAGCAAAAAAAGAAATGCATGTTGTGACTTTATGAAGAGTACAATATTTTTGTTGTGCTTTTATACTGTTGTACAATAGTTTACGAATGCAGTTGTTTTTTTGTACACTACCTTTGCTTCACATTTATTTATATTTGCACCTACAAATCAATATTCGGTCTTGAGAAAAATGCAATAGCGTTCAATTTTTTATGTATTGTGCACACCTCTAATACCTACTTATGATTTCTCTATTTTTCGTATATGAATGTTTCGGAATAGTTTAGAGACTCTATAAGATTACTCGATCCATGCAATACCGTTCGACTGACTTACACAAACTTGCAGCTGTTAAGCTCTATAAGGGCTTGCCTATTTCCATTGTTTTTTTAACCTTCTTTTTCTAATTTTTTTTTCATTAAAATTTGTCTCTATATACAAGCAGTACCAAAGTGTAATGTTAAAATTTAAAAAATTAATTGAAATATATTTCGTACTTACCTGAGTTTGTGACAAGCAGATGCATTCCATCGGGCATGGCTTAAAACCTTCAATCAGGCATGAATTTAATATAAAATTTAGAATTATTGTAAATGCCAAATGCCATAAATTGACCATTATTTATTATGTTTTTATATGTTTTTAGCTTATATTAAACGAAAACAGTTTTCTGTAAAAGTTCATGATTTCAACTCCGTTCAGTTTGCCAAAGTCTTAAATCCGGATTTTAATTCGTGTTAACTGTTTGAAATTCTGTTATTTTAAGTTTAATACGCTTTTTAAACACAAAAACCTAGAATTTGTAACACTGAAAGAAAAAAGTATGTCTAGTTAAAAGCTTATAGTCTACCAGAATCATTATTATCACACTATGCATTACAGGTTTCGTATTAAAACATTTTACACGGTTTAATAATTTTCATTTGCAGAAGGAAATTTATTTTCAATGCAGAGGTTTTAACGCAATACATTAAACATCTTTTATATATCCAGATAGTATGTGATGGAAAACTATTTAGACCACAAATCTTTTTGAAAACCGATGAATATTGTCAAACGTTCGAAAATATGCAATTGTTTCATTAATTTGAAATTTTTATTTAATCCGATGATATTGATTTCATTTACAATGTTACGACATTAAAATTGTTTTGTAAACAACACTTTGGAAAATTTAAAAATTTTTATTTAAAAACGAGCGTCCTGGTAGTCTAGTGGGTAGTGGCTAGACTATTAGCATGGAAGTCGTGGGTTCGATTCCCACCAGAGGCTCTGGTCTGTGACACTACACCGAGCATATGGTCAAAGTTACTCGTTCGTACATAATTAGAATATAATTTGTAATTGTAGTGTAATTAACAGGGCAAGGAATTTCATGCACTAAAAAATTAAAAATATGCGCATATAATATGCACTATAAGAGAGAAAATAAAAAAATGTTAAATAAAAAAATAAAAAATTTTTTGTTTGAAATAAATTTATTAAACAAATAAATTTTCGAAAAAAATCAAAATCAGTGTGGTATTGGGCTAATTAACTCCACTGTACACTGATTAACGACCCAACGCCTTCAACGAAACACAGCATAGTGCAGTGTCTTCAGTTATTTTGCAAAAACACAAAAAAACTAAATATTGCGCCAACTGTCGGACGAATTTCAAACTACACAGAAACACACCACGCCCCATAGAACATGTATATTAAGTTTGGTCAAAATCGGTCCAGTAGTTTTTGAGTTTAGCGATCACGAGAATACACGTCATTTTTATATATAGAGATATTTATAAAGTAGTTTTCCGATTTAGCGAGAACATCTCATTTATAGAACAGGCAAATTTTTCCTATTGAGTACCTTAAATAGCGAACAAAATTTGTTTTGTATACGCAGTTTAATGAACAATTAAAAATATTATTTGAATGAAGGTAAAATGAGATTTTTGTAAACTTGATGTATTGACATCAAAATATTTCCAAAAGAAAATTAAATATATAATAAAATAGTAAAATATGCTAAATATATGCACTTATAAGAAAAATATGTATTTATTGTAAAATAGGCAAAAATATGCAACAAAAATCGATGCCATTTTATTGCAAATTCTTCGATTCGAAAAGATATATTGTCAAAAGTGATTTTGACTTACCGACTACAAGCATGCATTTCCATTAAAATCCTTGCCTTAATAAATAAATATTTAAAAAATTTAAGTATATTTGCGCGATAAAATCGAAAAGAAATTATATTAGGGATAAAATAAAATTTGATGTGAATTTACGCAAACTCATTTGGAGTGCCTTAAAGTTCGGAAATTATTTTAGCAAGAAATTCTTATTGTTTGATTGATTGGCAGTACTAGGATTTTTACACGGTATCATAATATGCCACCACCACAATATTCCACATTTTTAGAAAAATAAAACCCTTTTTGAACATTTTCGAATTATCCTCACATGTAGTTAACCGTAAATGTTTTTTTTTCTCTCTTAAATATTTTGTTTTTGTTCTTTACATTGACAGATTAATTATTACTTTTTAATTATTCATTCATTCAAACGACAGATTTTTGAGAAGCATTTCATGGTAGATTTTTTTGCTCAGAGTTTTTGCCAGAAATCTGGTGAGAGGAAGTCGACGAAGATATATTTACATATTTTCGTTTTGATATCTGACCTGGGGTTTGAGCTCGTCTAATAAGCCAACGCACTACCAACTACACTACGGTAACTTCGAATGATTGGACAAACTCAAAAAAAAAATATGGAAAAAACGTGAAGTTTCCTAGTTTGTCTCATCAAATCTTATAGCATATTAAGTCAAATAATAGATGTCCTTGTGTATGTATATGTGTAATTACTCGGGTGTATTTAAATTTAATTAAAATTAACAAGATTTTGATAGAAATCTCGCTTAATTGCAAGCAATTATGTATCGTTTGTATATAGTAAACACAAAGTGTAAAAGTTTTAAAGACATTGCTCTTGTAGTATTTAATCCAAAAGGGTCTGCAATTATTTTCTTCTTTATTTTATGCGTAAGTAGAATATTTCTTCAACATTGGGTAATAACAATTAAATACATTGTTGGAACTTTCAAACTTAAACTTTAGTTTAACTAATCCAAATAAACATTAGTTTATTATATAATGAACTAGAAGTTCTATGTGTTTCACCATGTGGAGTTAATTTCGTTACTTTAATTGAAATTCCTTCGGGATTAATAAATGTTTCAAAACATTAAAAATCTTTTTTTTATTTCGCCACAATTAAACACGCACCACTTAATAATCACTTTCTAGTATTTATTAATTAAAATGTAAAAATCTGTTTTATGTGTTACACATTATGTTTATAAATAAATTTGATTATTTTTAATCTATTTGGCTACATTGGTTTCACGTATTTGTTTTCGAGAGGAAGGAAATTTAATACAACTTCCGTAGCCTATACCGTCTTTTAACAAATTCTAATAACAACTGATATGCTCTAATAATGTTTACACTTGCCAATTGCCAATGGAATGTTTATTTAAAAATGCCGGCTAAAGTTACTTCTTCTTCCAAGGAATTCTCTCTTTTAAAACACTTTTTTTCGTTCTCTTCGGAAGACAATATTGCCATAATACTTAACATGCATGAAATCTCTTAAAAAGCTTCAAACACAAAAAGAGAGGAAAGCTTTTATGCCGGTCACTAAAGGAAGCATTTTCCATTCGTAAGGGAACAGTCTAGAACTGAAAAACTAAAAAATAATTTTCGTCCTGCTTCCGTTCGCTATTTGAATATCTTTTTTCATAAAAAGAAAGTTTATTATTAACCAACACAATTTGAATCGAATATAGCAAAAATAAATTTGTTTAAAAACTATTTTCACAAATTGGCTATAAAAAATATTGTAATTGCACGGATGTTGTAAGAAACAAAAAATTCTAAGATTTGAATTTAATTGTATAAGTATTGTATATATGTTTTTCTGCTACTCATAAGCACTCATGCAATTTTGAGTATGAATGAATCAACAGAATTGAAATTCAACTACTCGCTACAACAAATGATTTATAAGTATAAGTAGCAATGAGTATGAAAACAACGTCGACATCAAACTGACAACATTCGAAATATGTTTGATTCATACGCCTACTCATTCTGATTCATAAATTTAGAAAAATACTTATAATACTTATAAGTGATCGAGTGGGTCGAATCATTCATCAAAATTTACAGCCTTTTTTGCATATACAAACAAAGAAGAAAGGAAAGCCAAAGACAACATGCAAAGCATACACACAATCTTCTTGTGAGCATAGTAGCGTTCGTACGCGAATCATACTTATTTTGTGCTTCGTGCAAACGTTAAGTAGAGACGAGTCGAAGTCAATAACATCATGCGTATTGTTAAGTATGAATACGACGAGTACTTTCAACTTTGAGTATGAGTCGTATGAGTATCGTATTAGAATAAGTATGAGTGCGTATAAGTATCAGAAATTATAAGTATGATTTCAATCTACTCATCGTTTTGAATACTTATTGCTGATCTCTGGCATACATACAAACATACTTCCTATACTCCTTTTATTGAATCAGAAATCTATTAAAGTTTAACGAAATATTGTGATATATGCTACGGAAAAACCCAGAAGCACACACGTGAAGTAAAAAATTTTCGGGAATATTCATCACTTGATGATAACTTTCACAAAGATTATATTTTATTCTTGACTTCTCAACATGCTCAAACTTGAGAATTCATTAAATCATATGACTTGTAACCAAAAATAATGTATAAATTCCCCGACATAAAGTGTGCCTTATTTGGTGCTTTTTTACGATGGCATATATTTATCTCTCCACCAAAAGATATCTCAGTGAAGGTCGGTGGAATAATAATATTGGCTATGCAGTGTCAGAAATAATGTTTTTCAATAAGAATCTATTCGGACGAATAACATTTTTGTCGGGGGGCATTAGGGGACGTTTGCAATTTTCAACGAACTGCCAACCAACCAACAGCTGCCACTTTTTCTGTTTAACTGTTTCCACATTAATATTTGTATTTTTGCTATACATATGTATATATATACCAGAGGTGTGCACAAGACTAGCTTACCCTTCACCGAATGCAATACTGTAGTGTACTCGTTTCTGTTGATCTTGATTTTACGAATGCACTGAAATGTGTATTTCTCATTTATTCAATGTATACAACAGCACTCTTTTGCCTGTGAAGTAACGGAACTATGCTTTGTGTTGTAAGAGCATATTTTACTATTGAAGCTACATTTTCAGTATTGCCATACGAATATCAGTAGTTTAAAAAAAAAGGTTTTTCCCCAGAAATAAATAGTTTAAAAAAGATACTTGCAATGCTGGCGTCGACGAAGATGTTCGGTTGCCGAGAGCAAAAAAAGAAATGCATGTTGTGACTCTATGAAGAGTACAATATTTTTGTTGCACTCTTCAAACAACTTTCTTTTATACTGTTGTTCAATGGTTACGAGTGCAGTTGTTTTTTGGTACACTATCTTTGCTTCACACTTGTTTATATTTGCAGCTACAATCAATATTCGGTCTTGAGAAAAATGCAATAGTGAGTAATTTTATATGTCTTGTGCACACCTCTAGTACATATATCAACAATAATCGTGTTGATTAAGGTTCTTCTGTTTTTTGCACCATACTTGGAAAAAAGATTTCGGATTCAGATGTGATTTATGCATTTCTGTTTCATTTGGCACAAAATTTGGTTTCATGCCAATACATTTGCAACTAAATTTCAGCCCTGTAGTGTTTTCTTTGTTAATACGAATTCAAAGTATACATTTCGGCTATTAGTCCAATTTCCATTTTTTTGTTTTACTTATATGTACACCTAACTCTTATTTTACACGGTTGATACGTTGCTCAGAAATTCGTGCAAAAAAAAACCGTGTAAAAAAAGAGGCGTTTTCTATACTAAAATGGGGGATAAGTTCCATGTCATCTGAAAACCGTGTAAGATGCAATAAAGAACAAATATATTTATTTCGAAAAACCGTGTAAAAATATTGAAAACTATAAAATTTCAAAAATGCATACAAATTGTAATTTCATATGGCATTTTATTGATCATTAATACTTAAAATATATAATTCAAACAGGTGAAAAATGTGTAGAGCAAGTTAAAAAAAAAAAAAAGGAAATCTGTTAATCCAGAATTAAGAACGGAAAAATTAGAATAGAAAGAAAAAATATTTACATAGCTATATAATTTTTCGGAGTTACTTGATAACAAGCGCAATTGTTTGCAACGTATTGGACTAAAGTAGGTATCATCTCTAGAGGTATACATCAAATTATCCAATGGTGACTTTCGTCCTGCAATAGAGTTCTGAACTGTCGAACTACTTTCCGAAAGATCTTGCGCCGTCGAGTTTTTATAAAAAAATCCTTTATAGAAAGTCGAACTTTACTGTTTCTGTAACCCAAACAAGTTTACTTACACACAAACAAAAATACTCAATTTAGTTTGTGTCTGTTGGTTCAGGAAAACACAAAATTGAGTGCTTTTGATTGTATTTTCCGTATAAATAGACGCAAGTGAACTCGTTTATCTTACAGAAACTAAACCCAAATTTAACAAGTTGTTATAATGGCCCTTAGTGTAGAAACCCATTCGGCTAAGTAAGAATAAAGAATTTATTCTACATTCATACATCTAGTAAAAGCTAGAAAGCCGCAGGGAACGGATCAAGGGAAAGAAGATCACTAAATTTATTAAGTCGCCGTGGTCTAATAGGTAGTGTGCTGGCTTATTAGACGTAAAGTCAGGGTTCGAGTCCCAGGCCAGACATCAAAATAAAAAATACAAAAAGTATTTTTTCAGCGATTTCTTCTCAGCAGATTTCTTGCAAAAACTCTGAGAGTAAATAAAATTGCCATGTAAAGTTTCTCAAAAATCTGTAGACTGTCTAATGGTGAAGGTATGGCACTGGCCTTTTTATAGTCACCTAGCAGGAACTCGTTTGCTTGCCGTTCGCTTCTTCTCTCTTTCCACCTTTCCTAAACCTGCACAATGCACTGCAAGAGTAGGGGCCATCCCCTGAGTGCTGGTTTTATAAAAAAATAAGGATCGTCAACAATTGTGGTTGGTTGAAAAAGGTCAAACTGAGAAAAAGTAACAGATGAAAGTTAAATTAACGGTATCATGGACTGTAATTGATCTGGTTATTACCATTTAGAATTACTATGAATTCTAAATAAGAATTTACTCAGTTCAAAGCTACGCTACTGAAATATAATAGAGGGGTTCGAGTATGGAATTTCAGCTGATTATAGTTATGCATCAGATTTATTTTTCATTCAATTTCATTCTTTTTTAAATTTGGAAGAAACGTAAAAAATCTCCGTGCTAGCGGAAAAAAACCAATTCAGTCTACAGTTTGATAGGGTCTTTGTAGATGAAAGTTTAATAATTTTACAGTAGGCGAAATATCAATCTGTTTGCAATAACATTGTTACCTTAATCTAATTTTAAAGGCAGGATTAACAAAATGTAGGTACAGGCTTCTGTGGTAAGAAATTGTTGACGTATTGTATCATGATTAGGGTTGTCCATGCTTACATACAAAAAAAAGACCAGGAAGAAATTATGCCACCCCCTAGTTTTGGTGCACGTACCATTCTTATTATATATTCAAAATTTCATTAACGTATCTTATATACAAGGGAATGCTCATCGACTTTAAAATATATGAATTTTATGAAGAAATTCTGATTAAGTAAAAAATGTAAAGGATGTATCAATAGTATTATAGTATTATTATTTAGCAATAGTATTAACCCTGCAGACAAAATAACTAGTATAAGGTTAGAAATATACTAGTTGCTCAAGAATGATAAACTAAAGATTACGCCATCACGCACACAAAATTGAAACTTTCTGCGCATATTGAATCAATGACGTCACGAAAATTGTTTTCATTGTTTTCCTATTGGCTAAGTGTTATTGCAGGGCTGCCAACTACTTTCGTGTAGTGCATACAGTTTTCAAAAGAAATGTTCATTTGCATATATGAAAAAGACTTGAAAACCTTTAAAATAGCCCAACAACATCATCTAACGGGAAATCATGCGCAAGGCGTAATCTTTAGTTTATCATTCTTGCTAGTTGTTTATAACTTTAGACTAGTAATATATCTGTCCGTTTCTCATTTATCTAACTATCGATTTTAACATTGGGTTGTCATGGGAGGCCAACTAGTTAATTTTTATATAGTTATATACTAGTTAAATAAGCAGTAGACTAGTACACTAGTGTATTTAATAGTTTTTTATTTATAGTTTTTTACTAGTATTTCTAAAAGTAATTTTAAACTAATCTGATCTTTACTATTGCATACTATCCCGTTCTACACCAGTTTTCAGACCGGATCTAGTTGCTTACTAATTATTTTTATAGTATACTAGCAGATTGACCTCTGCGTTGCGCAGGTTATAAAAATAACAATAAATAAAAATCCGGTTTCGAAACCGGCATCTAAAAAATTCAATTTTTCAAATTAGTCGGAAACAGTCATTTGAATACTCTAAGTCCTAAATATAAATGCATGCAATTTGCCCGTTTTTCGTCCTTTTCACTTTTTGGAAACGCTTTTGGTCCAACTTTTTAAACAGAACACCTCCAATAGCTATTTGGGAAACTTAAATAAGCTAAATCGTAAAAAATACCTTTTTAAACACATAAAATACAGAATTTATGCATAAAATACTAATTTTTACCCTTTTTTCTTATTTGTCCCATTTTTTTCCCTTTGGTTCAAAATTTTTAAAAGATTTATAACCCTCGATAAAAACCCAAATTTCAAGAAAATCGGTTTCAAACGTTCAGGCGGGATTGGTTATGCTCTTAATTTGCCCGTTTTTTGCCCTTTTCCCCTTTTTGGACACCTTTGGTTCAACTTTAGAAACGGAACACATACAATATCTATTTAGGAAACTTAACCAAGCAAAATCGTAAAGAATTACCTTTAAAAACAGATAAAATACAGGATTTATGCATAAAAGTATTCATTTTTTCTATCTTTTCTTCCTTTGTCCCATTTTTTCTCCCGTTTTGGTCAAAATTTTCAAAAGATTTATAGCTTATAACCTGCGCCGACAAAAGCTCGATCTGTGTATATCCCAAATTTCAAGAAAATCGGTCTAGATGTTCAGGCGTGATTGGCTAAGAAACAAACAAAAAAACAGACTTACAGAAAGATTTATAATATATATTAGGATTAGGATTACTCTAGTCGAAAAACTTAGTTTTCTGATTAGTTGTGTAGTTTCAGTTAATTAATATTATAAAATTAAAAAACAAAATAAAAGCAAAATTCAATGAAACATAAATGAAAAGTTAATAGCAAGTTTATTCAATGTATACAACAACACTCGTTTGCGTGTGAAGTAACGGAACTATGCTTTGTGTTGTAAGAACATATTTTACTACTGAAGCTACATTTTCAGTATTTCCATATGAATATATGTAGTGTAAAAAAGTAGTAGTCACGGCATATTTATAGACGGTAGCCGTAACTAAACAGCTGATGAGGTTAAAAATGTCAAAATGTTGTTGTTTTTTTAGTGTTTTGTTTTGGTAACAAATTTCTTATTTTCTTATTCTGTGCATTATTTGTCAAAAGAATGTTTATTTTTCTTAGAAATCATTTTCGTGTTTTCTTACATTCATGTAAGCATATAATTTTTTATATTTTAATATTTTTGTTTTATATAAATAAATAATAATAATAATTTAAATATATTATTACATAAGAGTGATTTTCAGTTATATTTTAAAATTCAATTGTGTTTTTAATTTTGTATTAATTTAAAAGTGCTTGTTTATAGTGTATAAAATGAGAAGCTGCGCCGTTTGCAAAAAAACAATATGTAAAGGAAATGGGCATTTTTTCTGTGTCCCAAAGTGTGAAAAAAGAAGACAAAAATGGAGTGAAATATGCCAAGTGCATTTTACATCAAACTCCCGTTGACCATTTTTCTCGGGCGCAGATAATAACTGCTGGTCGACGCTGTTTGCTAATGCCAAATGCTGAACCAGTCATGCAAAATTACCATAACGAAGCTTTGGCAGGGTATGTATCCACAATTTTAACATATAAAAATATCTAATTATATATAACATAGATTATCTGACGTCTATCAGCCGCTTATAAATAGTGCCAATAGGACCCCCCTCGACAAGCCTCTTCAGGAATACCCAGAAGCTGCAAAGTAAGTTTATATGAAATTATATATTCTCATAATAGATTAATAAATATAAATAAATAAACAGGCTTCCTACGGAAATAAAAATAGAAAATGATAATGTTGGCCTATCTCAGGAACAACAGACTCAAACCGAGTAAGTATATTTATCAACATCATAAAATTTCTATTGTTATTAAGTTGTTTTTACTGTTTATTTTATTTTTCTGTATCTACTGATTAGTTCTTCAATTTCTTATGATGATGTCGCATATTATCGTGACAGAATCAAGAAATTGGAATTGGAAAACAAGGAGTAGAAGTCTCAACTCGTCCAAGCCAATTCAGCCGAAAATTCCATGCGAAAAATATTTACTGACGGTCAAATCAGAAAGCTAATGGGTCCAGGAAATGTGCTTTGGAAATGGAGCGACATTTCCAGTGCCATTTGTTTGCATGCTTCTGGACCAAGAGCTTACCAGCATTTATACAAAAAAGGGTTTCCTCTACCTCATTCCAAAACGCTGCAACGCTGGTGTGGAAGAATCAACTTACACGAAGGGATTCTATCCACATCAATAGAATTCATGCGGCATACGACTGATATGCCGCTGAGTGATAAAATCTGTGTGTTGGCCTTCGATGAAATGAAGGTAGAGGAAACTTACGAGTATGACTCCCCTGCTGACGTTGTCAGAAAGCCAGCCAACTACGTCCAAGTAGTAATGGCTCGTGGGTTGAAAAAGTCATGGAAGCAGCCTGTATACTATAATTTTGACTGTAAAATGTCTAAAGATATTGTATACAGTATAATTTCCAAGCTCAGCACTGCAGGTTTCCAGGTTGTTGCAACGGTGTGCGATATGGGTCCTAGTAATCGCAAGTTGTTGAGAGAGCTTGGTGCAACTACAGGTAAGTTAAATATTTACACCATACCAATTACACCACACTAATACACTACAACAATTATTTCGTTCCTGAGAACCTTCATGGCAACTCTGAGGACTTCGGTATATGGTATCCCACAGCATAAAGGAATTATAGGCTCTTTAAAATCGATAAATAGAATTTTGTTAATAAGAATTCGTTTTTAAGTTTGGTGTGTGGGTTTCTTTGTTCTCGTTTACTTTCACCATTTCCATTTATAGTTTCATTACATTCTTTACACATTATTTACACATTCATTTATTATTTTTTCTCATTCTTATTATTGATAATCATTTAAAATAAAATGAAATTAATTTGTTATATACACTTTATTTTTCGGAAGATAAACCGTGGTTTTCGAACCCAACAAACCCAAACGAAAAAGTTTTTACTTTTTGCGACGCGCCACATTTGTTGAAGTTAATCCGCAACCATTATTTGGATAGCGGATTAATCTTCAACAACAAAGTTCTTAGTCCTCGTACAATCTCTGATTTACTTGGACTAACTAAAAACTCGGATATGTCTATAACTTCTAAATTAAATGAGGAACATATTTCCGTTAAAGGGGCAAGTAATTTTAAAGATTTTCTATTAATAAAAATATATATAAATACATTAAAAACTTTGTAATTTTAGGAAGACAAAAAGTGAAGTTAGCTGCTCAGCTATTTTCAAATAATACAGCCAATGCCATCAGACGATGCTATTCCTTAGGAATGGATATTTACGAAGCCATAGAGTCTGCAGGATTCATTGAATTAGTAAATGACTGGTTTGATGTTCTGAACTCTAAACTGACTACCTTCGATTATCCTGGAAAGGTAATTTTTTGTTCAATATGTGTAGATAGTATATCCACTATTTCATTTCATTTTGTGTAGGAACCCTACGGAATTGCACTTGAGCGGCAAAGGGAAACATTGGCTCGTATGACGCAGACAATGTCTACCCCTATAATTCCTAAAAAAAAACCTTGGAACATTTTCAGAGAGGCATACTAATGACCAATAGGGCTTTATAAATGCTTCTCAACTATGTAAAAAGATTTGATATGACGTACATACTTACATACAGACTAAACCAGGATGTCCTTGAGAATTTGTTTGGAGCCATACGAAGCAATGGTGGTCTGAATGATCACCCTTCTGCTCAACAATTCAAATACAGACTTCGGAAATATATCCTAGGTAAGTTTGTCCCTAGATAATGTTTATATTTTTTATAATTTAAATTAAGTATATATGTTTTTAAAATTGCAGCATGAAATACCGAATACCTCAGTGGTAAGGGAAACGTGGAGGAAGACCGCACTGATTGGCTTTCCTTTGGCAATGATGGCTTTATAGATGCAAGTATGTTGCCAGACAGCGGAGTCGTACTTAAGGACGACAATATTGACATAGAGCCAGAGCCAATGGAAGAGGATATTAACGTAGACCTAGACGAATCGGATCTAGATTATACAAGAGGAAGCTTTAGAATACATAGCTGGATATATAATTCGAAAGCTAAATCTTGTAGAATATGAATGTCATCAAGATTCATATACGTGGGTTGATCAGGTGTCAAAGGGTTACTTAAAAAAGCCGACAATAGAATTTCTTTCACAGCTAAAGAAACTAGAACATATATTTTACAACATAAACATATTTCCCATTGTCGTAACCTTCACAAACTCCTGATCGAGAGAAGCCAAATAATCAAGTTGCCGGAAAGTGTAAAGAATTTGTTCTTTAAAAGTAGGATACATTTCCGTATTCGTAACTTGAACAAGCGCCTGAAGGAGCAAAAGGCGAAGCAACGTATCATGGGATTTAAGAGATGCTGAAAATAAAACTCTAAATCTTTCCTTTTGTAAGAAAAAAAAATTAATTTATAAAATATATATTAACAAAATTTTTGTTGACTCTATGAAGAGTAAATATTTTTGTTGCACTCTTCACACAACTCTCTTTGATACTGTTGTACAATGGTTTACGAGTGCAGTTTTTTTATTTTTGTACACTATCTTTGCTTCACACTTATTTATATTTGCAGCTGCAATCAATATTCGTTCTTGAGAAAATACTGATTTGAACCCAGCTATCCGTGTGTGCCATCTTTATTGTACTCCATAATTACTTTTTGCTCAAAAATATTTTCTAAATTTTTGGCTACACAATTTGCTCATTGTACAGACCTAAATATTTATAATTCACGAAATTATATTAATTATATTTTGTGTGTATATATTGTACTTTATAAAAAAAATCGGTAAATAAAAAAATTTAAAGAAACAAATTTTACTTACGTAGATATCACGATTATCAGCACTTATTTATTTTTCTAAATTTTGAATCATCTCCTGAGAAGATAAGGGAAAATAATTGGAAGCTTTATTTCTGCAAACGCAGACATTATTGCTTCACTTTGTTGCTGAACAATTTTAGCTAAATTGTTTACAGATATAGAGTTATTTATGTTATCAAATTCTAAAATAGTTTTTTACTATAGATAAAAAATATGTACCTTGTAAGGTGTCCATTTTTTTGGAAAGTATTTCACAATTTTCGCATGAATAGTTTTCTGTATCTATAATGGAAAAATATTAAAATTAAGAATTATTACGATATAATACATATAGATACACTTATACTTAATTGAGTTGTTTCCACAAAAAGGCATCTTTTTAATTTTAGAACTCATTTTAAATAAAATACAGTATTCCCTCGATTTACGTTGCTTCAATTAATGTCGTCAAAAATTTTGTTTGTTGTTTGTAAACCAAATCAGGGGAATTCCCTCTTTAAAAAAATTCAATACATAGAACAAAAATTTTATTATAAATATGTCTGCACACTTAAAATTTTTAAAAACAACTGTGCAAAATTGGTACTAAAATTACTTTTTCTTTATAGCCCATTTACACTACAGCGAAATCTAGTAGATTAGATTTCAAATCTTGCTCAAAATCTAGATCGTTTACACTGGATTTATTTGACAGTAGCAAGATTTCATTTTAATAACAAAAACAGCTGACTGAAATTTAAAAGAAAACAATAATATTTCCAAATTTAGTTTAAATGTCAAAAAATATTGCAAATTTATTACTACACACAATTGGTAAATAGGAGAATGTAATGGGTAGATCTAAGCATATGCAATATAGGTAATAATAAAAATATTAATCCGCAGGTTCGTCACGAATCATTCTGGGAGGAAGATGTTCCTTATTTTGTTTATTTTTAACCCTTATCCTGTACTTCAAAAATATAACGCATTCTATTTTTTTACATTCGGTACATTTATTGGCATATTTGGTGCTGTTAGAATGATTTGGACAAAAGTAACAACTTCAAAAACACATAAACGAACAATATATTTACGCTACTTTTTCTCTTTTTTGGGTTTGTTGAAATTTGTAATGCTGCGTTTTTACTTATTTTTTAATAATTTTTTTTTTTTGGTTTGTTGCTATTTATGAAGTTGTCAAGACGCACAAAATTGTATTGTTAACTGATTCTGTTGCATTGGGCAATTTTGACCCAAAAGTACCGTTTGTGTAAGTTTTTTTACATAGGTTTGTGAAAAGACCTACAAAAATTATGTTTTAAATTTTAATAGCATTCACTAAAGTAATAATTGTACAAAAGTTGAGTATTTAAAAAATAAATGACAAATATAAACTGTTTGGGCAATTTTGACCCATTAATACAGGATAAGAGTTAATTTGCTTGTTTTTATTTTAAAGTAAAATGTAATTTTTTTTCTGCGCAGCGTTGTATCTTTAAGTACTATTTGGCAAAACACATGGTTGGATTCCAATTTTTACTAGATTTTGAGTAGATTTTGCCGAAATCTACTAAATAAGTAGATTTTGTTTTGTATGGGAAATCTAGTTAAAATCAACTAGATTTGGCTCGAAATCTCATAAGTACTAGATTTCGCTGTAGTGTAAATGGGCTATTCTAGGAATGCACATAAATTTGAAATTAATTTCTAAAATTGAAAACTTTTCTACATCACATAAAGGAGATATATCAGCAGAGCAAATTCCTGTTGTCATGGAGTCTATAGTTCCTTAAAAACACTATTAATATTTGTTAACCTTTAGCCTAAGACAAATTTTTCTTCACCGTCGTTTATAAAACTTTGTATTTCGATTGGAATATAAGGTTTAATACAAGAAAAGTTATCCGAATTGTTTGACGTAAAAAGAGATTTATTAAAATAATAGCATAAACCTTTGCTTTTGATAATTTTAAACCCTTCGTTTTGATTATTTATAAAAAATCGTTCATAGTGAACTCTTTTAAAAATCTGATGCAGAATGTTTGTTGGTTTTTTCGCTTATTTTTTCATTGTTTACAAATAGTTTTCGAAATCATATGCAGAAGAACTAGATATTATTCCTATTTCTTTTATGTTATCGACTAAATGTAATAAATTGTGTACGTTGTACGATATGCTGTTTTCTCCAAAAATCAGCGGAAAGTTGTGCACAAACAATTCTAACATTTGCTTTGAAGCATCTAAATTATTAAGATAGATTTCAGGACATAACAACAACTTGAATTCACAATATAACATCAAGAATACGTAGTATGCATCTTCAGAAATTTCGTCTTTGAAGATATAAAGCTCTATATATAAAAGAAATTGGCGAAATTTGGTCGCCTTCCAGTTTGGAATGTCATCGAAACTTTTCGGTTTTCTTACAAATTCTTTTGGAACCCATGTTTGCAATGGCTCTAAATACATACACATTCTTTCCCTTTTACTTATTTAACCACCATTTTTCCTTGTAGTACTCTTAAAATAAATTTTCACATTACTCATAAATGCAGCAAACGCATACTACCTATTGACACTTGGCTTATCATTTTAACACCGATGGTTTCTAAGAGCGTATTAGGGTTTTTGAAATCAACCAGATGGTGCTTTTTTCGTACTCCTAAATGACCATATAGGCTGGGCTTCACATTTCTAATAACAGGTTTCTCAAAAATTTTAGGTAATATTGTATCTCCTTTCTTTGGAACATTAATATTATATAGCCTTGTCACTCTTCCTGACCGACGACCACAATGATGCATCATTTTTCAGCTTTAACAAGATAAATAATCTGGAATTTTCATATAAACGTTATGGCTAAGTTCTCCATTGCTTTCTTTCTGCCATCTTCTCTGGTACGAAAGACAAAATGATTACCTATTACTTTCTTGTCATTTGGATGCTCTTAAGTTTTGCTGATTAACTGCACATAATATTCATCGGCACGAGTTCATGATTCACGGTCATCACCGCTAAAAGCCTCATTTATGCTTAGTGGATCATCTGTCATGACCAACTTCGCAATCTCACAACCCTCAAAAACAACATCCTCATCGGATTGGCCGTTGTGATCCACTTCTTTCATGTCATCTGCGATGTTTTTTTGGACGTCAACCAGATCTCTTAACACTCGGCTCTCTTTTTCTTCGGTGGGCGTTGGTTCTTCACCTGATACATCAGCGTGTGTCTCAACTGTGACGTCATCAACTTCCATAATCGCTTTGACAGGAAAAAGGTAGTCCATTGACTACCTTTACGTTGGTTCTGAGAAGACTCCCCAATTTCACTTTCAAAGGACATTTTGTCCAAAAATTTAACGTCACGGCTGATAATAATGTGCTTTCTGCTCGGAGACCATAAACGATAAGCCTTTGCTTCTGCTGAGTACCCATTACATTCCTCCGATTTTGAGTCAAATTTTCAATTTGACTTGTCCTTGATCAACACAAAAACTTTACAGCCAAATGATCTCATATGTGACAGGTGAAGGTACTCTTCTGTGTCCATATTTTAAATTGCACTTGGCCATTCAAAGATTTGATTGGACATCTGATTCTAATGTAACATGCTGTCTAATAGCCTCAGCCCAAAATTTCAGGGGCGTCCCTGCTTGTTTCTCCATACATCTGGCCATCTCGACAAGAGTTCTATTTTTTCTTTCAGATATACCATTCTGTTGGGGGGTATAAGTAGCAGTTAGACGTCTTTTTATACCACATGTCTCAAGCTGTTTGTTAAACTCCGTGTTGGTATCCATTATTAGTCTGGAGATATTTTATCTTCTTTCCAGTAATATTTTCAGCAGCGTTGTTATACGTTTTAAATGTATTCAAAGCATCTGACTCGTATTTCAAGACAAATACTTCACAATATCTGGATTGATTGTCGTTAAAAGTAATAAAATATCTTGCGCCGGTGATGGAATTACTATCATAGGTCCACAAATATCGCTATGGATAATTTGTAGAAGATTTTCATCACATTTCGGAAATACTTCTCGTGTCTGTTTTTGTAAAATACATATTCCACATGGATTCAATTTTTCCTCCTCTGAGAATTGAATTCCATGTACCAAATTTTTGCTCATTATCAATTTCAACTCAATTTCGTTCAGGTGTCCCATTCGTTTGTGTTTATATTGCCGTATTTCCCTTTAACAACTGCGACTTGTTCATGTTGTTGGAGTAATTACATTCACTATACATTTATTACTTGTAATTTTTATATGTAGATATTATAAATTGTATTTAAGTTATCACCCTGTTGTAAAATTCTATATTTTACTTATGAATTTTCACAACTTGATTTTTAAAATGTTCATTCCAATAAAATCATTCGAACTAGAACGTTCTCGGCATATCTCTAAACTTCAATAGGTTATGGGCCTTTAAAAAAAAAAAAAAAATTTTTCGTTGGAATAATTTAAACTAAAGATCAAAATATAAAGAGCAATAGAATTATAAAGTTTAAAATTAAAGAATTTTTTCTGCTCTATACGGAAATATTTTGATAATTTAAAGATAATTGAATTAAAGAATGGCGGACATAAAGCCAAAATTTGCAAAGCTTACGAACAACAATTATGGGAACTGGAAATTCAAGATGAAACTGTTGCTTCGAAAACAAATTTTATGGAAGCATGTCATTGAAGGCAAACGTCCTGCACCAATTATTCAAAATGGTATAATTTCTAATCAGTCTATAATAGATGATTGGGAAAATAAGGATGATGAAGCAAGGGGTACTATAGGATTGCTCGTGATGGACGACCAATTGTGCCATATTCGGAATATGAAAACTGCTGCAGACACATGGATGGCACTTAAGAATTACCACGAGAAGAACACCTTAAGCAACAAGGTGCATTTGATGAGGACCATTTGTAACCTCAAACTTGAGGAAGGCGGCGATGCAATTGCACACATTTCAACCATGAACGACTTGTTTGCAAAACTAAGTGATGTCGGTGAAGAGGCTCTGTCAGACAAATGGAGTGCTGCTATGCTATTGAGCAGTTTACCTGAAAGTTATAATACGCTAACTACATCTTTAGAATCGCGCAAGGAAGATGAGCTAACATTTGCTTTAGTTCAGCAAAAGGTGATCGCAGAATACGAGCGACGTTTACATGCTGGTAATGGTACAAGTGATGCTGTTTTAAAAGTTGTCGGTAAGAGTAATGTTTGTTATTTCTGTAAAAAGCCTGGTCATCAGAAGAAAAATTGCGGCAAGTATAAAAATTGGAAACAAAAACAATTTTTAAATAACAACAAAATCAATTCGGTTGAAGAAAAATCTTCAGATTTTCTTTTTAAATTTGGTTATTATGATAAGTTTTGTTGGCTGGTAGATTCGGGTGCAACACGTCATGCTGTAAATGATCTTAAATTTTTTGAAAATATTGATAAATCGTATAAAAGCCATATTGAATTAGCAAATGGGTTAACAGCGGCTATTGAAGGCATTGGCTCTGGACAAATTGTGCTGTGTGATGAAAGCGGCAATAAGAATAGAATTTCTGCTAAGGAAGTGTTGTACGCACCAAGTCTAGTGGGAAATATACTTTCAGTGAGACAATTGACAAAAGCTGGTTTCGATGTATCGTTTAATAAAAAATTTTGTCATATAAATCTGAATAACAAAAACTTTGGGGTTGCAGATATTGATGGTGAGATGTACATTTTACGTCAGTATGATAAGGCTAATATTATAACGCAACATAATGAGAATTGTATTCATCAGTGGCATCGAAAACTAGGTCACCGTGATCCTACAGCAATTAGACAAATGTTTTCTGAAAAGTTGGTTGATGATTTAAAGATTGTTGAATGCAATATTAAGGAAATTTGCGAAACATGTGTTAAGGGAAAGTTAACAAGACTTCCATTTCCTAAGGAATCGTTAAACAATACTACAGAACCGTTACAGTTGATCCACAGTGATGTTTGTCCAATGCAGACTGCAACACCGTCTGGTAAAAGATATATCGTTACATTTATTGACGATTACTCTGGTTTTACGACTTTGTATTTGTTATCAAGAAAATTTGAAGTAGAAGAAGCTTTGAAAAATTTTATTATGTATTGTCGAACAAATTTTGGTCGAACTCCAAAGGTAATAAGATCCGATAGAGGTGGTGAATACACCGGAAAGAATTTAATAAAGTTTTTGGAGTCTGAAGGAATTAAAACTCAATTAACTGCTCCTTACAGTCCTCAACAAAATGGGAAAGCGGAAAGAAAGAACAGAACTTTAATTGAAATGGCTAGGTGTATGCTCATTGATGCCAATTTATCGTATATGTTTTGGGGAGAAGCTGTTACAACTGCTAATTATATTCAGAATAGGATTTTTACAAAAACAATCAATTCAACACCATATGAATTATGGTACGGCTCAAAACCAAGCTTGAAAGAATTTCATATTTTTGGATCCAAATGTTTTGTTCACATTCCTACTGAAAAAAGGCGTAAACTAGACAATACAGCGGTAGAAATGATTTTCTTAGGTTACGATAGCAACTCTAAAGCATTTCGTTGCTATAATAGTACGTCAAACAGAGTGGTTATCAGTCGTGATGTTCGTTTTACAGATAGTATTCAGAATTCTGATCTTACAGAAGTGTCTCTTGATCTCGTAAGTCAAACCAATCGTAATGTTAACCCTTTGTTGATTGAGGAGGAGAATTCAAACTCTCTTAAGGCGGATAATAAGAAAGCAATCAACAATGATATTGTGGGTGCTGAAGTTAATTCCGAAGTTAAAACAGACAATCCTACTATTAGAGTTTCAAGCAGGCAGACCAAAGGTAAAGAGCCTAGAAGGCTGATAAACGAAATTTGGTTAACAAAGGAACTTAAAGAACCTAAATCGTATAAGGAGGCTGTTGAGAGTAAAGTAAAAGAGCAATGGTTGGCTGCCATGCAGGAAGAAATGGAGTCGATGAAAATTAATCAAACATAGGACTTGGTAGTTTTACCTGAAAAAGCAAAACCCTCACTTGAAGACTGGAACCAATTTAAACACATTTTAAAGTATTTGAAAACAACCTCAAATATAAAGTTGTTGTTCAGCAATAAAAACCAAGATCAACAATTAATTGGCTATGCAGATGCCAACTGGGCTGAAGAAAGAACTGATAGAAAGTCAAATAGCGGTCGAATATTTTCTACAATGGTGGGACAATTTAACAAAACGTTGCCACCAAACAAGCATAACTATTTTTGTAATAAATGCAATTTAAAGTGAATGAGGAGGAGTGTTGGAGTAATTACATTCACTATACATTTATTCTTGTAATTTTTATATGTAGATATTATAAACTGTATTTAAGTTATCACCCTGTTGTAAAATTCTATATTTTACTTATGAATTTTCACAACTTGATTTTTTCTTTGTAAAATGTTCATTCCAATAAAATCATTCGAACTAGAACGTTCTCGGCATAAACTTCAATACATGTTCGTCTTCCAAATAAAACTGCTTTCCAATTCTATTTGTTGGGTACAAACGACGACCTTTTTTCATTATTACAGCACCATCTTTACGGAACAGTACATCGTACCCCCTTATCTGTAATTTTAGAAACCAACAGCAAGTTCGTTCTTAAATCCGAAGCATACATTACCCTATCAAGGCTTATTTTTGATCCATAGCCTTTTGTTCGTACTACAATGTTGACGTTCCCTATACCTGTTATTTTCATTTCGTCGTGATTCGTCAAACTCAGCTTTTTGTGTATTGATTTAAACTCTATGAAATTCTTTCTGCCTGCGGTCATGTGAATTGTGCAGCCGCTATCTAGACACTAATAACTTTTGTCGTCCATCTCTCAAAAAAATGCATATTCTAATGTATTGAACATTGACTGCTGTTCGAATGACATTACCACCTTCCCTCTCTGTTGTTTTTTTTACAGTTTCTTGCAAAATAACCTGGCTTGCCTCACTTGTAACAATTCATCTACTGCCTTTTGTTGTTGCTGCGTTTGTGGTCCACTTTGTTAGTTTTTGGAAAATGTTTGCCACCTCTATCCTCAAGAGCGCGGCGAAATGTCTCATATGACGTAGGAAGACTGTACAACAACAACATTGCAAGCAAGTCATCACCTACAATGACATTGACCTCTCTTAATTTCTTAGCGGTGTCGAAGAAATTATATTTTGGCTCTCGGCCATTCGCGCCAATGCAATCTGTTTCAAAAGGCTGCCCTTGCTTGCTGGTCCCTTCGACTTGAACGTGCCCTTCAATTTTAGCCACATTGCATTCGAATACTGGGATTCTGCAATTTGATTTAGCTCTGATGGAGATATGGATAACGTAATATCCGCACAAGCCTTTTGGTCAAACAGCCTCTACTTATTAGCATCTGCCGCTGGACAGGGAATTGATCAATCGACATATGGCCACAGGTCATTTTTAATTAGGACCGCCTTCAATTGTAGTTTCCACGTATCGTAATTTTCCGCATTTTGTGGTTTAATACGTACCACCGAGCCAGCCATAGTCTTAATACTTTTCAATTAACTTTTTCATTTCGATGAATATATTTAATAGGCTTTAAGATCGTCTTGGGCCCATAACCTATGAGCGATTCAATTGCCTGTTTTTAGTTTGTATAAAAATGGTGTCTTTATTTTATGAATACAAGTTGACGAATGAATAAAATAATAATTGAATAATAATAATGACAAATTCTACGCATAATATACACATATTAGTAAATACTAGAGGTGTGCACACGATATATAAAATTGCACACAATTGCATTTTTCTCAAGACCAAATATTGATTGTAGCTACAAATATATATAAGTGTGAAGTAAAGATAGAGTACAAAAAAACAACTGCACTCGTAAACCATTGTGCAACAGTATAAAAGAGAGAGTGCAACAAAAATAAAAATATTAGAAGTCGCCGTGGTCTAGTAGGTAGTGTGTTGGCTTATTAGACGAACGGCCCGGGTTCTCAGCAGATTTCTGGCAAAGACTCTAAGAGTAAAAATTGCCATGAAAAGCTTCTCAAAAATCTGTCGTTCGGAGTCGACTTTAAACTGTAGGTCCCGCCACTCATGTATATGAGAAGCTAGGTCGTAATCCTGACGGAAGGGTTGTAATGGCCAAATATGTATGTATGTATGCAACAAAAATATTATACTCTTCATAAAGTCACAACATGCATTACTTTTTTTGCACTCGGCAACCGAACATATTCGTCGACGCCAGCATTGCCAATAACTTTTTTAAACTTATTATTTCTAGGGAAAATTTTTTTTGAGTTTATGGCGAAAGCAATTTGAAATTGAATTTTATTTTCATTTTCCATAATAATTTTTTTTTATTTTTTGTTTTGCCACTGCAAAATTGTTTTTAAATTATTACATTTAAATCACCCGCGCACGTAAAATCGTAACCTACTCAACAATGAATAAGAAAGGTCCGAATGTTTTGCTCTTTGTTTGCTCGTCAGCATTGCCATTTTAACTTTTTATTTCTTGGGAAAAACCTTTTTTAAACTACTGCTCTTTTTCCACTACTGATATTCTTATGGCAATACTGAAAATGTAGCTTCAGTAGTAAAATATGCTCTTACAACACAAAGCATAGTTCCTTTACTTCACTGGCAAACCAGTGCTGTTGTATACATTGAATAAATGAGAAATACACGTTTCAGTGCACTCGTAAAATCAATATCAACAGAAAAGAGTACACTATAGTATTGCATTCGGTGAAGGGTAAGCTAGTAGAATGTCTTGTGCACGCCTCTAGTAAATACAAATTCAAGGTATGTAATACAACAAGTTGCATTCGCAATACTTCGACATCTAACAAGACATTAATAAATGCTTAGCTTAATATGAGAAAGTCTATAGGGATTTAAGCGAAAACCAAAAGCAAATGTTAATTACGGATTTCATTACGAAGTCTCGCCAATATATAATCCTTCCTAATCCATCTAACACCGAAACAGGATCGCAAAAAATATTATCGAGTGATGAATATGATATCATACCAAATATCCTGTGACGGTGATAACAATACATACATAATTAAATTTTTGGTAAAATTTTTTAAATGATTATATTTTTAGTTTCTGTATGTAAAATGAATAATATATTTAAGTATATTGAAGTTTAGAGAAATGCCGAGAACTTTCTAGTTCGAATGATTTTATTGGAGTGAACATTTTACAAAGAAAAATCAAGTTATGGAAAATTCATAAGTAATATAGAATTTTACAACAGGGTGATAACATAAATACAATTTACAATATCTACATTTATCTACATATAAAAATTACAAGTAATAAATGTATAGTGAATGTAATTACTCCCACACTCCTCCTCATTCACTTTAAATTGCATTTATTACAAAATAGTTATGCTTGTTCGGTGGCAACGGTTCTGTTAAATTGCCCCAACATTGTAGAAAAATATTCAACCGCTATTTGACTACCTATCAGTGTTTCTCCTCCTTTCCCGTAACTTAAATCCATGGGTGTTTTAACTGGCTTGGCTTCTTGGAGTTCAAATTCCTTGACAGTTTTATCAATAGAAAGAGATTGACAAAGCTGGAAATTGCCATCAGCATCTTTTGATATTTCAATGCCCAAATACTGTCTTAAATCTCCAACGTTTTGTAAAGCAAAATTTTCAGATAATTTGCTCTGAATATAATACTAAAATTAAATCATCGACATAGACAATTATGTAACATACCTTTCCATAAATGCTACCATAATACAAACATGGATCATTTAAACTTTGCTCGAATTTAGCTTCCAAAATGACCTAATGTAAAGTGTTATTCCACGATTTTGCCGCTTGCAATCGAGTCTTAAAACGATACACCTCTCCGTCTGCATTCGCTTAATTTTATAAATCCATTTACTTCCAATGGGTTTTGTTTTTTCAGGTAAAACGACCAAGTCCCACGTTTGATTAATTTTCATCGGCTGCATTTCTTCCTGCATGGCAGCCAACCATTGCTCCTTTTCTTCACTCTCAACAGCTTCCTGATATGATTTATGTTCTTTAAGTTCCTTTGTTAACCAAATTTCGTCTATCAGCCTTCTAGGCTCGTAAAGTATTAAAGTTAGTTAGTTTTCAAAGGTTTTCCCGATTATATTTTCCAATTTGGGTTTTTGCACATTTGTGATATATTGTCTTCTGAAGCCAAATTGATATGTTCCTTTGACGCTTGTTCTCTGCTTTAGAATAAGTATTTAGAAGTGCGTGTTAGCTAGGCGCTGGATTATAAAATAAAATGATGCCATCTGATCCGTTTAAACTGTATTATTTATTTCCGAATTCAACTTAACGAAAGAGCTTACTAAAGTTGCACAAATGATAATAGAATAAATATGAAAAAATTGTACTTTTTAAATACACAATTTTTAGTTAATGAATGAACTAACTAAAACTAAATATATAAATTAAAAATAAGAACGTAATTACCAAACATTGCTGAGTTTTTCATACAAATGATAGAATTTTAAATGAGTTTATACAAACGATTTAAATGCTAACACAGCATGTGGGAATGAAGTCTCAGCAATCATCACGAGAAAGATTTCAAACGGAAAATAAAAAAAGAAAAATTCCTAAAGAACTGAGTATATTGTTTTAGTGGTTGTGATATGTGATTGAAATGTATTGTTTCTGACAGATTTAGAATAAAAAATTTAAAAGAATTCAAAGACATGTTTTCGTTTCGTTTCGTTTCTTGCTCATTTTTGCTTTTTGCTATTTTACTAAGATAACAACAGTAAAATACTGGTAAGTTAAGAATGCTTGCACTCTTATACGAACGCTGAATTATTTTAAATATTTATTCGCTCAACTGACATTTTGTGACACCCTTTGTGTTTTTACGCAGCTTAACTTGACATACGTGAATGGCAAAATGTATTTTTAATGTGACAGATTATTTAAGGGATTGTTGGGTTTCTTGTTTATATATACGTAACCAAAAAATAAAATTTTTATTTGAAAAATAAGAAAAAATTCAAGAATCTAATTAAGTCCGTTTTTTTTTTAAATGAACATTCATTACTGCGCTAACGTTTAGTTTAATATTTTTTTAAAACTTCAATACATTAATCGGAAGGGTCATTTTATGTAATAAGATTAAATGTGACGTAATGAGTTAGAATATTGATTCATTTTAATATACTGAAGCATATTACCAGACAGATAATTTTTTTTTTCATTTTTATAAGTACACAGTAGAGGTGTGCACAAGACATTCTGCTAGCTTTCTCTTCACCGAATGCAATACTGTAGTGTACTCTTTTTTGTTGCTCTTGATTTTACGAGTGCACTGAAATGTGTATTTCTCATTTATTCAATGTATACAACAGCACTCGTTTGCGTGTGAAGTAACGGAACTATGCTTTGTGTTGTAAGAGCATATTTTACTACTGAAGCTACATTTTCAGTATTGCCATATGAATATCAGTAGTTTAAAAAAAGTATTAGGTTCTCGTAGTTAACGCGGAAGGCCTCCCACAAACGGACTAATTCTTGCCGACGGGAGTTCAGAGAGTGAACGGAATGGTCCTCTTGGGGAATAGCTCGGACAAAAGTTTCGAAATCCACGAGGCGGATTAAATTCACTCCCTAACAAATTAAATCACAAATAGGGTTAAAAATTTTCCGTCGAAAAAGGCACCAAAGAAATCGGGGTAAATAATGATATTTCGCAATATTCCGACACAAATATTTAATAAGAAACAACGATTTTATAAAAAATATTTTACTCAAATCTTCGAATCGCGCACTTTTTTTTTAAATTCATGAACATACCTGTGTTTTCAAATAATATTTAGGTATTAAATGGGGGGTTTTGATATATGATGGATACTGAGGATGATGAAGGGAAAATTCCAAAAGATACTCCTTTGATTTGCAAGGTCAATATGGGAAAAATTCCAAAAGATACTCCTTTGATTTGCGGGTCTCTTTAAAGTCTGTAAAGAGAACTCAAATTAAAATATTTTATTTTGCTTTCATCCGGTTCGAGGGATCAAATGATTCAAGGGGAATTGGGTTAGAAGCTCCAAAATAAAATATTTTAATCGAGCAAAGAAACGTATTAATAAATTGTAAAATTATTATATTTTACAAATAAAACGTACCTTTTGTTCGGGGGTTGATTCAAGAATAATGAAAAATTCTATTTATTATATAATATGACTTAAAAATGACAGTAAAAAATAATATTAAAAAAGTTAAAATAAAAATGGTCGTATTTACATATTAAAAAATTACAAGTAAGGTGCCCAACGTAAACAAATATATTATTTAGTTTTATTTTAATTTTATTAGAAATTTATCAATTTACATTAGTAATTTTAACAATAGCATAATCAATTAATTTTATTTGTGTATTTAGTGAATTGAATCCCTGTGGTTTAGTTATTATTTCAGAAATAGATATGCTATTATCAAATTCTTCCATTATAGTCCTAATTTCATCAAAATATTTTCCATAACACTTTGCCGGATCCAACCAGGTTTCCAATCTTGCTGATACTTTTTCTTTAAATTTAGCAACATTTGATAGTGCCTTTAGAAAAACTTTTTTTCAATAAAAATTAATACATCAACATCTTCAAATTGAGATCTAATTTCTTCTGCAACTCTATGTAAACCATGTGCTAAGCATGTAGGATGGATAAGTTTGGAATAAAATACCTTTAAACTATTTGCTGCCTTTACCATATATGGACCCGCATCTGTTAAAAGCAGGAGGATTTTGTTTTTATCAAAATCTTCTCCTAATAAATTAATAAAAAAAAAAATTTTGGAACGTAACCGCAACGCAGGTATGGGTGTAGATTCTTTTTCAAAAAAAAAAAATCAAATCATAATCAAAATTGATAAAAAAAAAAAGTTTTAAAAAGAATAACTAAAGTAATAATTAAAAAACCAATTTGGAGGACCAAAATTTATTAAAAATTAAGAAAAAAGATTATTAATTTAAAATGTATTTTTAGTTAATAGTTTATTGTTTCAATTTATTTAAAATTATAGGCAAAATCAGCGCTAACTTAATAAGGGGGGAAAAATAAGTAATCATTCTTGTCATGAATAACACCATTTTTTCACAGTAACATTCTAATTTCAAAATGTTTTTGTCAAAACAATTGTTATTCAATGCATTTTCATCACATTGTAAGTTCAACCAATTTCATCAGAAACAAATTTGAATTTAAAATAATTTCCAAAGTTCTGAATACATCGCTTTTTCCAGGGGCGACATATTAATACATGCTAACCTCAATATAAGGAAATCTTCAAGGATTTAAACAAAGTCCAAAGGCAAATGTTAATTACGGATTTCATGACGAAGTCTCGAAAATATAAAATCGTTCCTAATCCATCTAACACCGAAACAAAATTGCATAAAGTATTATCGAGTGACACCATACCAATCAATGTTTGCATTTTAACATATTTTGGAATATTTTTCTAAAACATTTCCTGAGGAAAGGTAGTAGGGAAGGAAACAGAAACCAAGAGCATAAGAATACGTTGTTCTCATCATCTTATTAATTTTTCTGAAATCACTTATTCTGGTCAGTGTTGCCACGAACAAAAATATTGTAACCCACATTTCTGAAAAAAATCACCAAATCAGAAGAAATATAATCGAAATTAAATTCACAGTTTTTTATTTTATTTTTTTTTTTTTTTTCAAATATAAATTATAATTAATACAACATAGTAAGAAAAGAAACAAAAAATAACAAAATAAAAAAAAAATTCTACAAACAAAAGCTCTTTTTATAAGAAAAATAAATAACCAAATCTGGAATTTGGGTTAAAAATAGCTAAAAACGGCAACACAGGTTGTGACTAGTAAGTAAGAGAAAGAAAATAAGTGGGGAGAATTTATTAATTTACAGCCATAGAAAAGTGTTAGTGATATGTTTAACCTATTTTGATTTTCATTTCAACAACATACATTAAGCTATCTATCTTTGGCTTAATAATTTTAGATCAATTAAACAATTTATTTTGTATTAAAATAACATAAAGCTATTCAACCTTGGCTTAAAAATTAGACCATTTGTAGGAGATAAATAAAAATAAAAAACCAATTTTGCATCAATAGAAAAAAGCGAGAATTCCAAAGCATTTAAAAAAAATTACACTATGCGACAAAATAAAAAAATAATGAAATGTGCCCAGCTTATGACATAGAACATAAAATAAAATAATAGAGCATCCGCTACACATGTCTTCTTGTCGGAGTCTGATCTACAGATATAAACAGATACGTCACGGGATTTTGAAGTTTAACTCCTCACTTAGAAAGGCACAGCAAATATTAACAAAAAGTATTTCTATCCCTTTCTGACTGCCTGTCTGTTTTGTTTAAAGATTTTTTAGATTTCGAGGTGAATTTTTGTTATTCTATTTTGGTAGAAATTTATAAAATCTTTTTAGAATATTAGAATAATTTTGAAAGGATATTAACTGTTTTATTAGGAAAACGTAATTCGGAATTAATGAATTTTCTATGACACCTTTCATCGGTCATCACTAACTTAGTATTTAACCAATTTTGAGGTATATTCACAAATTCCTGAAACAAAGAGTTATGAATATATATTTTGTTACATTTTTATTTTTACTTACCTTCCACACACGGAACTTTTTTCAGTGTGAAGGGAAATTGCTAAGATTAATAATGAAAAAATCACGGAATTTTAACTTTTTCATGTAAGAAATTATTAAATACTGGTAATATACATAACGTTCTACAAGAAAAAATTTTTATAAGCAATATGTCTTATTTGATCTTAATATATTTAGCTTCCTACTTTCCTTTTGCACAAGAAACTATATTCATTGCGACCAAAAACAACATACAAATCGATTAATAATTAAATATTTACATCATTTCAATATTTTCTTTGAAGAAATTAAAAAATACTCCAAATTTGCCCTTTTTTCACTCATAATAAATGTTCGTTTACATCTAATTTTTCCACTTTATCCGCCAGTTTTCACTCTGAATATCTATTGCTTCTAACACATTTGTTTTGCAAAAACTTTTAACATCTTGTTTCTCCCTCTACGGGGAGGATTAAAACCAAGGACCGTAACTGTTATAACTTTTATCGTAAAAGTCAGTAAATAAAAGTTATTTTTTGACTTTTACTTTTTCAAGCAGAAAAAAAGTTATATTTTGACTTTTTCGAGCAAAAATAAAAGTTATTTTTTGACTTTCATTTTGTCGGGTGGGAATAAAATTTATATTTGACTTTTATTTTTTCGAACAGAAATAAAAGATATTTTATGACTTTTATTTTGTCGAGCTGAAATAAAAGTTATTTTTGTTTTAATTCATTATGAATTCACAATATTTATTAAAAAATTCTTAAAAAAAAAGATAAAAGGAAATTATGTTAAAAAATTTTTAGAATTAAGTTTTGCAATAAATATTAATAAATATTATGAATTCATCATGAAAGAAAACAAAAATAACTTTTGTTCCCACCCGACAAAATAAATGTCAAAAAATAACTTTTATTTCTGCTCGAAAAAATAAATTAAATTCCGCACATTTAAAAAATATTCTTTTGCTACAAAACTGTCATAATAGCATTAATGTAGAAAATTTCATTAATGGCATATAAAATAAATTTTAATTTATCATTTTGTCCGTGAATTTTTTTTAAGTATACGCAATTTTTCTTTCAGTGCAGTTCTCTTTCTTCCCACAATACAATTACAGTCTTAGCTTAGGACATCACTGATCCAGGGATGTGAAATTGTAACAATTTGTACTAACTTTCACAAAAAATTGTACTTTTTCCAGCCCGATTGTACTAAATTCACTTTTTTTTTATTAAAAATTAAATAAGAATATAATTGACAATTCATTTTACATATATTTATGTAAATATATGCGTAAAAAAACTTAACAACTTACTTAAATAATTTAGTGTAACGTAAATTTTAAATCCCTATTTATGATGCATTTTTTTGCTAGCAAACTATTTGTGATTTCAAAATTGTGGCAACACGAATTAAATGACTTCAATAAATTCCTTGTTTGGATTAATTTGGAGACAGTCGAAGCAAACAGTATATTTCTTCCTTTGATTTATATACTGCTTTCCACAATTATAGCACCACCATAATTTTTTGAATTTCTAAAAGAGTACATTTATAATAACATCACAACATTCCATTATGTGTAGTGTTTAATGTAAAAGAAAATATAGCAGTAAATTTTTTAAATTCTTAGCATAGTTATTTCCCCCCTGGCGTCACAACGGGCCGCTATGCGTGCTGAAGTGAGCTTTGTGATATCAGAGCTACCACTCCGACCTAACCTAGCGTAATTTTTACTTCAGTATAAAAATTAACGTTTTGTGTCTTTGCATAACTATAGCCCAAGTCTCATTTTTGTTAAATAAAAGCTTTATTTACTAAAAATATTTATGCTTAAAACTTAGTAGTAAACTGAATCTTTCATACTCTTTTAAAGAATTTTAATATTTTACCGTCTATTTTCCCCCACTCTTCGATTATTTTTAATTTCAAATCTTCAACCTGGTAAATTGTTTGTTATTTGAATAAACTGTTCGGATAAGAATGGAGAATAAGTTTGGGGAAATATTTTCAATAATATTCATATCAGGATAGAAAGCTGTCCACGGTTACGAAACCATTCCATTGAATTCTGGCATTGTCCTGTTGGAAAATATGTTTTTTTTTCTCTCAAGAAGAAGGCCAAACTACAGCTAAGGACAGTATTGCACTCTGTCCTATTCATTCGCGTAAATGGAAACTGAAGTTCGTGTTAGCCACTTAAAGAAATAACACCTCAAACCATGAGACTACCTACCACCCCAAAATTTTTTAGTAAAATACTTTGGTTCCTTTCTAAGGCCACGCCAGTAGTATCGATAGCCATCTTGCCCGTCTAAGTTCCACTTTTTTCATCAGAGAATATGACCTGAAGACAATTTTATATTCATTGTTTGTTATTACTGAAAAAATGGTGGTGCTATAATTATGAGATGCATTTTATTATATTTTGGTACGAAAATATCCTTCTACATTTGCAGATGAAAGTGGAATGGATAATATTCCTTTTATAAATTATGCAGCGATGAGATAGAATATTTGAGTAATGTAACAAAGAAGGCAAAAATTTTAAATAGTGCTAAACAAGTCATTGATGTGCTAGGGTGTTTTTGACTTTTCCATCCCTGCACTGATCTAAAAGTACAAGAATGAATATGAGTTTTCTCAGCACAATTGTGAGAGCATTCATTCTTTATATTCATAATCTTAGGTTTTACACACATAATTAAATTTTTGGTAAGATTTTCTTCATATTTATATTTCTGGTTTCAATATGTCATACAGGAGTAATCTTTTATATATTTTTATTTTATGACTAGATAGCTACTTTTATATTTTTCAAAATAAACATACATATTTATGTGCTATTTACTTTCATTTTACGTAGAAAAAAAAAAATAAGTTATGCCTATTTTAGTTTGTTTTCGATGTATACGGTTTTATATAGCGAAATCTACGATTTGGGTTTTGTAAGGAACCTAACCTCAGTGTAAATCGGGGGATAGGTGTACAATATCTGTCGCTATCAAATTGATTTGTGATCCAAATCGTTTTTCATCACATTTCTAATTGTATTTAAAATACAATCTTTTGCAAAAGAAATTTAACTTTTTCATTAAGCTAAGCAATCATAGAATCTCATAATTATTTATTTAGTAAAGCCAGAGTAGAATCGCATTGCGTTGTTTGAACAACTCAATATTAGCATCCGCATAAAGGTATTTTTTTGTATGAATATTCACTGAGGCGAATACTGCAAAATTATGCCTTTCGGCTAATTTGTTATTAAGACAGTTGAAAAGTTCAAGCATACGCAGAAAAGATAATAAACACACAAAGAAGATAATAAGCATTTATTTTAGTATATTTTTAACGAATATTGTGCATATAGTACTGGCCATTACAAACCAAAAGTCCGGATAACGCAGTCACACTATTCACATTGCTTTTTATACATTAGTGACATGTCTTACAGTTTAATGTTGAATATGAAATTCATGGCAATTAGTTACTCTTAGAGCCACTATCACAACTTGCCGTTAAACTTAGGTTTAGTTAAAGGTAGTTTCAGATAAAGGGACCTGAAAAGTTATATTTAAAATCATTTTTTCTAGTCTCACCTCCAGTTTGTATTATGTACCTGATATTTATCTTTAGTAACTAAATTAGGAAAACTTTTCAACAAAGGCAATATAGAAGTATTTTTCAATTAAACTTAAGTTATTTATTATAGTATTTTGAATATCAAACCTTTTCTTAATTTGATAACATAATTCTACAAAAAATGATACACGATTATCAATGAATTGGTTATAAATTTCAAAGTCAATTGCACACTGAGAAATCTTTTCTTTTACATAAACACCAAGATAAATGTCCTCCTTCTGTAAAAAATTGATTGAATTCTCAAAACTAATTTCATTTAGGGCCATTATTACAACTTTCCGTTAACTAAAGGGAGAATTTAAACGGAGAGACAAATTGTTTTTCATTATTACGAGTACCCAATAAGATAGAAGTGATCGTTAAGCTAAAGGGAAGATCATCCTACCTTTAACATTTAAAGGTCACTTTATGTTTGAACTAAAGGTGTGCACAAGACATTCGGCTAGCTTACACTCCACCGGAAGCAATACTGTAGTGTACTCTTTTCTGTTGCTCTTGATTTTACGAGTGTACTGAAATGTGTATTTCTCATTTATTCAATGTATACAACAGTACTCGTTTGCCTGTGAAGTAACACAACTATGCTTTGTGTTGTAAGAGCATATTTTACTACTGAAGCTACATTTGCAGTATTGCCATATGAATATCAGTAGTGTAAAAAAAGTAGTAATGTAAAAAAAGGTTTTTCCCCAGGAATAAAAAGTTTAAAAAAGTTACTGGCAATTCTGACGTCGGCGAAGATGTTCGGTTGCCGAGAGCAAAAAAAGAAATGCATGACGCCTTTTGCACGTTGAAATTTGTTTCGTATATACACAGAGTTGTATTTGATTTCACATCTTATTTGACATTTTCTTTTATTTTTGGTTTCGCACAGTGAAGTTAAGGAAAAATTCCGTTATTTAAAATAACATTATTTTTTTTGTGTGCTTTGAGTGTTTTGTATTTATGTTAATAAATAAATAATAAATAAATAAAATAAAGAAATAAAAAAGTGTATCTGAATATATTCATATTACTTAACCCTTGATTTAATTTAAATAAGGTAAATATATTAAAAAAGAATATATATATAAATATATTATAATATACTAACATCCATGTAGAAGATGGTATACAAGTGGCAAAATGATCAAATCGAGGACCTCTTCCACTTAGTGCAGGAGTTCCCTTGCATTTATAATATTAAAACGAAAGAATATTTGAACAGAGCGAAAAAAGCCGATGCTTTTCGAAGCATAACAAAAGTATTACACCAAAAAGATGAGGCAATAACACTGGAAGAAGTCAAAAGAAAGTGGCGGAATTTGCGCGTACAATACACTAACGAGCTGCGGTCAATCTCAAACTCTAGAAAAAGTGGGTGTTCTACTGACGATCTTTATCTGCCTAAGCTGTGGTGTTTTGAGCAGTTAAATTTCCACAAGACACACACGGAAATGCGACCTGGCGTTAACATCATAGAGGTATGTTTGAAAATATTAATATTTAAATAATTGTTAAATATTCAAGTTTGTTTCATTTTTCAAGTTTGGGATTGATGATGGCACACCGCGAGCATCAACAGTTATTGTCACAGATGTTCTAGAGGTATGTTTGAAAATATAAATGTTTAAATAATTGATAAATTTTCAAGTTTGTTTAATATTTCAAGTTTGGGATTGATGACAGCACGCCATCTACATCGGCAGCTAGTGCCAGCAAAATGATAAGAGGCACTAAAAGAAAAAACTCTGTGTTATATTTATTATGAGAAACTTATATAATTGGAAAATATTTTAATATCGTATTTATATTTCATAGCAAACCATTACAGAGCTTCGGAATGAATTGCAGCACTTTAAATCTGTCATAAGGCAGAAAAAGAAGGGAAGCCATATGCATGGCTGGGAGCGCTCGTAGTTGCTGAAATGCAGCGAATCAGGCCTGAAGACCAGCCCGAAGCTGCCTGGGAAATACAATGACTGATGAGGAGGCTGACAGGGCAATCTGAGAGACAGAGAAATGACAGCACCGAACCCGACATCTTAAAAAATCCATGAAAAGGATTTTTGATGATGAGGATTTGGAGTGTGTAGAATTTTATTTTAATATTATTTTTTATTTTTATTTATTTTTTATTTGCCTTTGCTATTTTTGTATAATTTATTTATTTTTTTATTTGGCTTTGTTATTTTTGTATAATTTTTTTTTCTTTTGTGGATGTTTATTATTATTTATTATTTTTCGCATGTCATCATTTTTCTTAATTTCAATTGTATCTGGTTTTATTTTTGATAATAAAAGAAATATTCAATATATACCATTATATATATAATATATAAATATACCAATACCTTTTTTGTTTTTTAAAAATAAAATAAATATACATTTCAAATTAAAACAAATTTTATGGTTTTTTCAATTCAATGGATACATTTAATAGTAATTTAATATTACATAGAAATTATTTGAGGAAAAGGTAAAAATTAACTTGTGACTTTTTCTATGACTGTAAATCACTCCACTATTTTATGCTCAATATCGCCAACCTTTTGTTGTTCCTAAAAAATAATGTAATTAATTAAATGATATTTAAATTACATAAAGTTGATTATCTTACCATCTACTCTGCAAATAAGTTATATATTACAGAGAATCCAATTTACCCTCGTTGTTAAAATATTTAGTAAACTGCTGCCTAACAACTTCCGCACTCCCTTTCCGTGGAATGTATGTGTTGTCTGAATTATCATTATTACTTGGTTGAGAAGAATTTGGTATATTATTTGAATAAGTGCTAACATATGTATCATCAGTATTCAATAAAAAATTATGTAAAACACAGCACGTAAATGTTATCGTTTTCACAGTCTGAACTTTTAAATTAATAGGCGATAAAAAAAACTCTAAAACGGTTCGCAAGAATGCTCGACAACATGTCTTGCTCGAGACAGTCTTGCATTAAAGATTTGCTTATTTTTAACATTGGTATGGTATGGGTAGGGCTTCATTAAATATCTTTGGAGTGGGAATGCATCATCACCAACTACAACATACGGAAGATATCTGCCATTTCCTACCATACTTTTTTGTGGTACATCCTTCTTTTCTTCTAAAATTTTTTTTAAATTACTCTCAAGGAATACACCAGCATCGTTACACCTTATCCATTACAGCCAATATCCACATAAATAAATTTACAATTGGCGTCCACTAAAGCCATCAGTATTATGCTATTGCCTCCTTTATAGTTGTGGTAAAACGCACCGTCTTTTCGTGGTGACCGAAAATTTATATGCTTACCATGTAAAGCACCTATACAATTTGGGAATTGCCACTTTACAGCAAATTCTTTAGCAATTGTTTCCCATTCTGTTGAGCTGCTAGGAAACTAATTTTGAGAAAAAATAAAAACGTTCACTCTCGCATACATATATGAAAATTATATTTTCGGTGTATAAGAAACTACATGTACAATACCTTTAAATATATTCCAATAATTTTTTTTCGTAATACTGTGGCAAACTTCAGGAACTATGGAAGATATCATGGAACCAGACACTCGTGTTTGATAATCTAAGCTAATAAAAGATTCACCTAAAATATTATATTTAAATTTTATTAAAATTATAAAAACATAATTTTAAGTTGTAGTTACTTACCAGTAGCAAGAAAACGCAATGTTAATGCCAATTTTTCAGCAGGAGTAATTGCATCTCTCATTACTGTATCGGCACGCGTTATGTCTCTCTCAATTAAATTTAATATGAATTTAAATTGTTCTTTAGTAACTATTAAATAGTTTTTATAAGATGCTTCGTCGCTCAAAAGCAATTCATTTTCTGAGAATGAAAAAGAGCTTCGGTCCTTCCGGCACTTCCTCCAAGGTTTCATCCATTGTTTTTTTTTTTCTGTTGGGACTACGAAGATGTGTGGCCCTCTCACACAAATCTGTGAGACCTTAAAATATTGTTACGTTTTTACCTTTTAAAAACGTTAAAAATATGAGTTCGTAGATTGCAAATAAAGTAAAAATAAATTTGTGTTTAGTTTTAATGAATTCTTTATTATCTGCACAACTTTTGTGCCACTGTTCCAGCTTATTCTACGTATACAACGATAATTTTCGCAATATGTGTTTGTTCGTGATAATCCTCTGCTTACAACCTTTTTGTAAGCAACAACACCTGTTAGTTATTCCTCGCTCACAACCTTTTTGTAAGCACAACACTAACAACGGCTTCCTTCAGACGCAACTTGTCTGCACACAACCGATTGATTTATCACTTCAACCAACGTAATGTTGTTATACACGACTAGCTTAATTCTCACTTCGAAAGCAACGTGCCGTCTGCACACACGACTGATTCAACTCAAACTCTGGATCATCTTTGCTCGCTTTGGCTTGCCTTTTATATCACTGGATCTTTAGTGTGTTGAATGCCCTTGAAGGATGATGACGTCCTTCGGGAATATTCTAAGAATGTAAACAACCTATTCTTATTTTTTTGTTGTTTCTTGTTTACATTCAAGCAGGTAGATTAGTTGTTGTTGGTTTATTTCTCTGTTCGCTATTTTATACTGCACATTGTTGTTTTTTGTTTACTTCTTTGTTCCCTTCATGTTGTTGTTGGTTCTTTACGTCTTTTTATCCCTTATTCTTGTTGGTATATTTTTTACTCATTCATTGATCACGTGAACAGTGCGCTGTTTTGTTTTTGGAGCTTTTGTTTATTATTTTAACAACACCATTTCCACTTTCGTAACAATATTATATATTTTATTAAAAAAAAAAAAATATATATATATATATATATGCAATACAAACCAAGAAGTATTTCCTCTTTGTCACTATCGTCAGAATCCAATTCCATGGTTTCTTCAATGCACTCAAATATATCTTTTAATATATATTCTTTTCCCGTGGCCATTTTTGAAGCGTTGTGTTGTGTTTGAATTTAGATCACCATGCCAAGTAAAGTACCGATTGTCAACAGCACTGAATATATACAGAATGGAAACGAGATTTTGATAATTATGTGATGTTTTTATAACACAGGCTATTTAATTTGCCTGCCTGTTTATATGAACAACACAAAAATTGAGTGGTTTCTGGTGATATGGCCTGTGTTATAAAAACATTACATTAATTACCGAAATCTGTTTCCCTGGAAAACACAAACAAAAACATTCAACTTTGTCTGTGTTTCCCATATAAACAGGTGGACAAGTTAAATAGCCTGTGTTATAAAATCATCACATTAATTATCAACATTTTTATGAGCATTACGTCTTATTTTGATCTTGTAATATTTAGCTTCTTAATTATCTTTTGCACAAAAATTTATATTCACTGTGACCGAAAATCACCCACATTTCGATTAATAATAAAATATTTAAGAATCTTTAATATTTTCATTGAAGAAATAAAAAAATGTTCCAAATTTTCCCTTTTTTAACACAAAATAACAAACATTTATTTACACTTTAATTTTTCTACTTTATATGCGAGTTTTCACTTTGTATATCTATTGCACCAAAACATCAAAATTATCATATCTGTCAACAGAACTGTCAACAATCAGCAGAACGACGCGATAAAAGAAAATGCAAAAAAGTTTCTCACATTTGTTTCGAAACAAATTTCAACGTGCAAAAGGCGTCCATGTTGTGACTCTATGAAGAGTACAATATTTTTGTTGTACTCTTCACACAACTTTCTTTTATACTGTTATACAATGGTTTACGAGTGCAGTTGTTTTTTTGATGTTATAATCTTAAAAGTTTCTTACCATATGTAATAATCTCAGTGTTATTAGCCGCGAGTAATTTTGTTAAAGATTGTTTCAAATATGTGTTGCTTGATCTTGGAATCACGGAAACACAAATTTTCTGAATATCTCGAGCGGAAACTGCATGAAGGTCGATATTTGTTAGATTTTCTTCGAATGTGCGGTGGTACTAACAAATTTCATTTGATGATGACCGTGATAATGGAGAATTTTGGCATTTTGTTGACCGTCGTTGTTGCTATGAGTCGTAATTACTTTTTTCCAAATGATCGAATCTTTTCCTTAGGCCTTTGATGATACTGTATAAATCAGGATTTTTCGATCGATTCTGCACGTCCATTATACTGTCAGCTTTCTCGGCCAACTTATATAAATCGCCATCCGTTGTAGCTAAAATCTGCTGAATTTGCGCTGGCAATTGCGACAACCACAATGACTTGAATATATCAGGATCTTACTAGTTTCTTGTTAATTCCTTAATTTCTCTTTAATAAGGCCGAAGACTACTACCATCTACAGACAAGTCATCAAATAAACGCTTAAAACCGCTGTCATATGATTCACTATGCTGGGCTATAAGCTTTGTTTTGAGTGCTTCGTATTTTTCTGTGGTTGGTGGATTTGTTATTATCAGGGACCGAAAATAACTGTTATTTTTGAATTTTTGTTTAAAAAAAGCAACCGCAAGGAAATATCGGAGAACAGAGCCAAGTATACCATTTTGATTGTCTTGGACCAAATTTTTATAAAATGGGATGCTTTTTAAAAACCTGATTTTTACTTTTTAGAAGAAAAATAAAAGTTTTTTTGTGATTTTTATTATTTCGAGCAAAAATAAAAGTTATTTTTGACTTTTATTTTTTCGAGCTGAAATAAAAGTTATTTTTTGACTTTTATTTTTTCGTGCAGAAATAAAAGTCAAATCTATTTTAATTCATGATAAATTCATAATATTTATTAAAAAATTCTTTAAATCTATTAAAGTAAATTAAGTTAAAAAATTTTTAGAATTAAGTTTTGCAATAAATGTTAATAAATATTATGAATTCATCATGAAATAAAACAAAAATAACTTTTATTTCTGCTCGAAAAAATAAAAGTCATAAAATAACTTTTATTTCAGCTCGAAAAAATACGGTCCCAGAAAAGTGGTGCTTTAGCAGCTACTTTGCATAATTTTGCCACTGCATCGATTCCATTCGCATGATTCGTTTTTAACGTCGGAGTCACTAATTTAGTGTACAAAACAAAATTTTGGAATAGAGTTAAGGAGAAGTAGGTTTGAAAGCTTAGATCTCAAAAGTATATTGTTGTACCAGCTTCCGAAAACAAGCGGTCGCTTGGAACAGAATTAGCAACAATTGGGAGATATTGAAGTGGAATTGACGAAAGTTTTGGAAACAAAGATTTCATGTCCTGATAGGTACATATGTATTTCCGTTTCACTAATGGTGTCTATAGTAGAGGAGGATTTTTGTTTCATATTTTTACGGGTTAACAGCACGTTAACATCGATGTTAAACATCGAAATTTATGTGTAAAACATTACTGCTTCAAAATCGAGATACTACTCATAGTAGATACTCGAAAGACGTATATCTCATTTTCGACAGACGTCTATCAGCGCGAATAACAGGATAACATTCTAGTACCACTTGTATAAGCGACTTGTATTTCCCCCTTTGAAACAACACCCGGTAATCACAGAAACAATAACGATCACATTATGGTTATTTATTTTCATCGGTTTTCTGAGTGTACTATCAAGATGATTTCATGGTATCAACTAAGAACCTGTTGTTCATTGAAACTAAATCCCATGTTAGCTAGTCTACGGTTTTCTTCACAACAAGAATTTCTACCGCCTGGTAAATATTACAATAAATGGGAAATCTTCTTTCTATGCTCAGTTCAAACTACCCAGGGGCCATCATTTTGTGTTTGACAATGTAAAAATTATGACTGTCTTCTCAATGCTTGCAAACAGCGCTCTTTAAATGCGAACACAACGGGTGCAGGTGTTTCCGCTCCATCATGAAGACTTTTTAGACAACTTATATAGGAATCATCTTAGGGAGTACATCCAAGTTTGGTAAATTTAAAATCACCTGAAGAGAGTTAGTTGGTAATTTATTATCATCTTTTTATGACGGCTGTTATTGTTATACGGAATACGTGATCAAAGACCGTAAAAGCTTCTCAAAAATCTATTGTCCGGAATCGACTTTAAACTGAAGGTCCCTCCATTTATGTATAAAATTTACGCACACAACATAATTGGTGTGAGAAGCTAGGTCGTAATCCTGACTGAAGGGTTGTAATGGCCAATTAAGTAAGTAAGTAAGTAACTCTCTACTAATGTTCACACCTATTGATTCCTATCAGATTTAAAAATAAAAAAAGAAATATAAAATTGAAATACATAATTAACAATAAAATTCCTTACTTCTGTCTCCACAATAATTTTTTTTTATTTTTTGCCACTGTAAAATTGTTTTTAAATTATTATATTTAAATCACCCGCACACGTAAAATTGTAACCTACTCACAACAATAAATAAGAAAGTTCTGAATGTTTTGCTCTTTGTTTGCTCGCCAGCATTGCCATTTAAACTTTTTATTTCTTGGGAAAAACCTTTTTTTAAACTACTACTTTTTTTTACACTACTGATATTCGTATGCCAATACTGAAAATGTAGCTTCAGTTGTAAAATATGCTCTTACAACACATAGCATAGTTCCGTTACTTCACACGTCTAGTATTTATTCACACCTCTAGTATTTATATAAGATCTTGCAAATAGTATATCCCTTAAGTACATACCATATGTATGTATAATGTAAATTTCAATGATTAAACCCTTTCAGTACTTTTCTCGTTTTAAATAAATCCAGACGAAATGTTTTTAGTTGCGACAGTCAATGTCATTGTTTTTACATTTTCTACATGTAAATATATAAATAATATACATAAAAACTACTTTCATTTTATAATTTTAAATAATTTCTGCATTTAATTGTTTAATTGTCACGTTTCAAATACTGATGATATAATTTCCAAAGGAGACTTTGAACATCTGCTAAATACTTTTGCACAGTTTTCACCTGAACGTCCTAATATTTCTGCTCGTAAATAACTATTATGAGTTGGTTTTACATCATCGTCTCTAGATGAAGAAGGCCTAAAACAGAAAAGTATATCAATATAGTTCATAAAACTATGGTATGTACAACGAAAAGTGAATACCAAGCTTACGTTAAAACAATGTGTAGAATTTCTGCTAATAATCCCCCTTCGTAATTTAATGGTACAGCAGCGTGTTCACAAATACTCCGCAACATACACTCATTTCCATTTAAAGAAGATCTTAAAGTACAAAAACAAAATTAATTATTTTATTATTAAGCCAAAAATATTTATTTCTGAATTTGTTTTTTAATTGTAGTTTATTTTATTTAATAATAAAAATAATTATTTATCCAACAACTGTTATTTATTTATTTTTTCTTTTTTGTTTAGTTTTTTTAATAATTAGTTTAAGTTTTAATTCATCCATTTTAAAATGTGCGCGAACATATATTTGTTACAATGGGTCAGTTCGACCACCGAGTACTGTACTTGTCAGAATTGACAAGTACACGTCCTCTAACCTAACCATCTATTTGGTATAATGGAAATGGTGTAGTTAAAATAATAAACAAAAGCTCCGAAAACAAAACAGCGAACTGTTCACGTGATCAATGAATAAGTAAAAAAAAATTAGCAACAAAAATAAAGCGCTTGTTTACAAGATCGATGAATAAACAAGAATAAGGGATAAAAGATGTAAATAACCAACAATAAAATGAAGCGAATAAAGAAGTAAACAAGCAACAACAATGTGCAGTATAAAATAGCTGAAAGACAAATAAACAAACAAAATCTAATCTGCCTGGACGAATGTAAACAAGAAACAACAAAAATGAAAAAAAGTTTTTTAAATTTTTAGATTGTTCCCGAAGGCCGTCATCTTCCTTTGAGAGTATTCATCACACTAATCACAGAATTCTGTGACACTGATGATCCAGTAGTATAAAAGGCAAGATGAAGCAAGCAAGGATGAGTTTAAATTTAATCGGGTAAGACGACGTAACGTTGGTTGCAGTGAGAATTAAATCTATCGAGCTATAATTCAGTCAGACTTGTGTGCAGACAAGTTGCGTTTGAAGAAAACAGTTGTTAGTGTTGTACTTACAAAAAGGTTGTAAGGAGACGTGGAATAAGTTCGAACAGTGGCACAAAACTTGTGCAGATAATAAAGAATTCATTAAAATTGAACACATATTCATTTTTATTTTATTTGCAATCTGCGAACTCTATTACAATTTTTAACGTTTTTAAAAGGTAAAAACGTAACAATATATTTAAAGATTAATTTATAATTTCTGCCAGTTTTTCACGCGAAATTACAAATATACAACTAAACAGTCTCGTCATCATCCATTTTCATAGACAATAACTGCTGAAACAGTTTAACTTTGGGCATAGGGCGATGATTTTCCCTTAATGTTGCATATTCTGTTGTTTTTACACAAACTATTTGCACAGGAGTCACCCACAAAATAATTGTCGCCATTGCTTTGTCATCTTTTCTTAACCAGCGAGATGGTTTTAATTAAAAGGCTTCATTGCCTGCTTCAGGTTTTACTTCATCAGCTGGGACAACCTCCCACGGCTCTTGATGCACAAGAACGCTTTTCATCTGTCTTAGTTTGCCTCGCTAAATTTTTCAATGTTATAAATAGGAGAACTTATCTTCGACATATCGTTCCTTAATTGCAACATAGTCATATCACAAAAATTAAAAAATTTTACTTAAGCAAAACTGCTCTCTTAGACCTTCTGTACATGTTGAAAAAAAATCAGTTTTATATCCCAAGCTGAACCGAAGTTATAGCAAAAAGTGTTTGCGGCAATTATATCATAGGACTTATGTCTTGAAAACTTAAATCATATTTTGCCAAGTTCTAATTTTTTTGTGATATGACTATGTTTCAATAAAGGAGCGATATGTTTCCGTTATTTATTTTGCCACGGAGAGTATTGCAAAAAGTAACACAATTCTTCAAATATCACCTGTAACACTTTAGGCTTTGGTGCCCGGACGCATAACCTGTTGAAATTTTGTACTAATCGAATCGCCGAATCACAACGACGTTTTTTTTTAAATATAAGAAAATACCTGAATATAAGAAATAATAATAAACAGTGATGTCAACATGTGATAAAATAGTAGATAAATGATCAAGTAAACAAACAAAATGATCGAATTTGGGAGACAAGACATTTAAGAGCATCCAATTCAGTCCCGAAAAAGTCACAGTTGGTTAAGGATCTTTGATCGATCCATATTTGTTTGAGAATGAACTTCAATGATTGTTTTTACTTTTTTTGTCCTGAATTGAATGACCTGGACACCAATGTCTTGTGGTTTCACCAAGGTAGCAATTTGAGGGTATGGTTATTTCATTTAGAGTCCCTATTTCAACCGTCAACTAAAAGCAGATTTTTAACGGGCACATAAATTGTTTTCCATTATGGTGAAGTGAGCGTTAACCTAAAGATAGAATCATTCCACCGGTAACTTTTAAAGTTATGTTTCTGTTTCAACTTACCAAAATAATACAGTGGGTGACAAAATAATGGAAACTTTTTTAAAATTGCACAAAAAAAATATTCTTAAGAAGTTCGCAAAATATTTGTGCTGTTTATTAAAAAAAAAAACTATTTCAATGCTGAATTTTAGCAAAAAAGAACCAATATGTGATAAATATGGACTTAACAAGAACTGTAAACACTCATCATTTTGTAGGAAGGCTTCATCACTTCAATAATATAGTTTTTTTATATTTTTATGCGTACTAATGAACAGCAATTTCCAATTTTATTCTTTCCAATTTTGTCTGATTAGAACACATAAATAAATTTTTGAAAAAGTTTCCATTGTATACAATATGTTGAATATGGCAACTTCAAATATAAACAAAAGTATACAACAAAAAACCGAAGCCCGTCGTTACCAACGCGTTTGAAGAAACTTTTTTAATTGAGCAGTGTTATCGACATTACTCCGGCACTGCCATATTTTTAGAAAAAGTTAATTCTATTTTATCTGTTAGTTGTAATAACGAAAAGAAGTTCTCTTTAGCTAAAGGAACCTTTAAATAAACTCAAGTTTGAGGGCAAGTTGTAATAATGGCCCTTAGATTTTTTATGAGGTTTTCTTAAATCAAAGGTGTATGGGACAACATAACGCCAGGGGTCAATCCAGTTATAGAAGTGGTGGACATTTGAACTGTTATATTTTCCCCTATAATCGCATCGATAGATTTTTAATACGAATAAAAATTAAATAACATCTCACACACAGTGTCTCTTTAAAATTTAAAAATAAGAAGCGCTTAATGAAACCCCAGATATATGTATGTATATACAGCGGAGAGCACAAATGCTTTTTATTGAATAAAACTAAAAGTAATAAAGAAAACTTTAAAAGTTTTTGTCATTTATTTAGCATTTAATGATTAACAAAATAAAATTTAAAATAGAATGCCTCAGGCTTTAAGATTACAAAAAGCAAAGCAGAGACAATTCGCATGTACTCAATTTTGCACGTCTGCTTTTTATAATATGTTTGCAAAAACGAATTCAAAAACTACCGTTATTTTTAAATATTTTTGCACTACTTTAACTTTTGAAGAAAACATTAGTTAAATATTAATTACTTAATCCGGTTGAGCGACTTATTAAACAACTTGTCGAACAAAAATTAATTTCTATTAAAAAATAATGAAGAAACTCTTGAAATCAAATGACGATAGTATTGTAGCTTTGACTGCAAGTGGCTATTCTACCGGGAAAAATTTTAAAAAACTTGGAGTTAGTCAGTCAGTAGTCGGCAGAGTCCAAAAACGTCGTTCTGTTGTTCACAAGCCTCAAGTAAGAGGTCGTAAAAATCTACTAACTAATGTAGGTGGTGAAAAAGGACAAATTTTTAACACCAAAAGATGCTTCTTTGGCAATAGGGAGAACCGTTAGTCGATGGACGGCAAGTAGAGCTTTTAAAAATATTGGCTATACCTCAGCAGTCAAAAAGAAAAAACCTGCAATTTCGGCTAAATATGTAAAATTTGCCAGAGAAAACAGAAATTGAACAGTGTATGACTGGAAACATGTAATCTGGTCAGACGAATCAGAATTCAACCACTTTCAGTCTGATGGTAAGCAATATTGTTGGCGCCACCATGGGGAAAGAATTCAAAGACACCATGTTAAGGAAACGCTGAAACACGGTGGAGGATACATCATGGTATGGGGTTGCTTTGCCACCATGTTGCCTCGGACCACTGCAAAGAATATTATTTGTGAACTTCGAAGCCCTTTCTTCCCGATTTTGCCGACAAGAGCGCCTATCCTACGCAAGAAGTACTTTTCCAGCAAAATGGTGGCACCAAACACACCTCCAAAATCATTAAGGAAAGGCTTAGTGAGCAAAATTTTCAATGAGTACAGTGGCCAGCACAAAATCCCGACTTTAATCCAATTGAGAATTTGTGATCAATCGTGAAGAGACTGTTGGAACAGTACCGATCAGTCCCAACCAATTTAGACGAGCTTTGGCAACGGATTCGTCACGAATGGACAAATATACCAAGTCGCATAAATAAGGTTTTATATAACAAGGGCCTTTGGACTAAGGGCCATTATTACAACTTACCTTTAAAGTTGGCGATAGTTAAAGGTACCTTTAGCTGAAGTGAACGGCAAAGTTACCTTTAACTTATTTTGGTTATTACAACTTACCGATAAAACAAAATTAACTTTTTCAAAAATATGGCAGTGCCGGAGCAAAGTCGAGAAAACTGCTTAATTAAACATGTTTTTTTTAACGCAGTGCCAAAGGAAAACTTCGTTTTGGTTGTTGTATATGCTAATTTTGTTTAAATGTGAAATTGCCACATCGAAAATAGTATATGATATAGTAAGTTCAAACAGAAAGTGACCTTTAAATATTAAAGGTAGGATGATCTTCCCTTTAGCTTAATGCTCACTTCTATCTTATTGGGTACTCGTAATAATGAAAAACAATTTATCTCTCCGTTAAAATCCTCCCTTTTGTTAAAGGTATGTTATAATAATGGCCCTAAATATTATAAATACTCTTATTCCCTAAAATTTTGAAATGGTGCAAAATTGAGTACATCCCAGTTATTTTCCTCTTGAATTTATTTTTCTTAGAATTTAATATTATTTTGTTAAGTACTAAATATTAAATAAAACACGAAAAATAAATTTTTTGAATTGTTTTATGACATTTATTTTTATGCCGGAAGAAAATCGGAAGAAAATATTTGATAAATTGTGATAAGCCTTGGAATTAATTTCGGTTACGTGCTCTGATATACCGTATGATAAGCTTAGGCATTTGTCTAATGTACCAGTTTAAAACAACACCGGATGAACACCGGAAAACTTAAATTTATCCAAATACAAATTATTAATTAATTTTTTATAACAACTTTGAGAAGAAAATATTCTGCCGTAGGGTAAATTGTTTGTTTCAATTTAAAAAAGTTTTAAGTTTATAGTTTTATACAATGATATCTGTTTTTGTGGCTTATATGCTGAAAATAATTGCAGTTATTTATCAGCAATTTTCTCATTTTATTTACTTTCTCATCAAATCTCTAAATGTCATATTGACATCTGTATATCACTAAACTTACTTCTTATACTTACTTGTTCAGGATCATTTCAATAGCTTTGTATACAATCCAGCGATAACAAGCACCATATTTTTGCTGATTTTTCCAGGTATGGTCTTCTTCTTCTTGTTGGACATGTTGCCTGTGAACTTCATGATTGTTTTTATTTGTCAAATTAGAACTTTGATTAACAAAGGATTGATCTCTGAAATCGTCATCGTTTACTACAAACGTCAATGTTTCATTTACACTGCGTCGATGAATTGTCTGCGGTTTTAATTTTTGTCGAAACTCATCTGCTCTTTCTGGTAGAAAATATTCAGCTTTTAAGACGTAGCCTGATGTTACGGATTCAAAACTTAAATCTTCCACTGGTATACCAATGCCTCCAATAAACTGCAAACACATAAAAACACATCTAAATAAAACTAAAATCCAAAATAAACAATTATATGTACATATATCCGGATGTGTATTATTAAAATATGAACACATGTTCATTTTATATCTCCATTGTACAAATACCCAACCACAATAATGTACATACCTCGGATCATTTAGTAAAGTCAAATGAATTTTTTTTTTTTTAACCTGCACTCAGGGGATGACCCCTACTCATGCAGTGCATTGTGCAGGTTTAGGAAAGGTGGATGGAGGGAAGATGCGAACGGTAAGGAAACGAGTTGCTGCTGGTGACTATAAAATGGCCAGTGCTATACCTTCACCATTCGACAGTCTACAGCAATCGTCCCCAAGAAGCCCGCAGTTTCTCACACCACTTATGTTGTGTGTGTTCATTTTATACAGAAGTGGCGGGACCTACAGTTTAAAGTCGACTCCGAACGACAGATTTTTTTTGAAAAACTTTTCAAAAAGAGAAAGAGAAGAAATCGCCGAAAAAATACTTTTTGTATTTTTGTATTTTTTTATGTCTGGCCTGGGACTCGAACCCTGGCTTTACGTCTAATAAGCCAGCACACTACCTACTAAACCACGGCGGGGCCCAAATTTTTTAATTTTATCACAACTTTGTTCATCTTAAATTACATAACCTTTTAATAAAACGCAAGGAAATAAGTCTAGCTATAAAGGTGATCTGATTTCTTCCTATCATATAAAAAAGCTTTCGAAAAACCAATCTTTTTATCTAAATATGGGTAGTATGGACTAAACTTAATATGGTGCTTGAAATGCAGTTTTTCCAAATGAGACTTCCAAACTTTGACAGTTAAAATGTCAAAAACATTTATAAAATTATTCTAAAAGGTCCGCCAAATGACTTTCTTTTTTTTTAATGCTTTAGAAAAAACTACTGAACATTTTCTCAAATCTCTTTTTTTATTTGAAAGTACAACCCTTCCGGTTAATTATGGAAAATAATTTCATTCAAATGGCTGCCTCGGCTGGCCATGCGGTAGCCTACACGATCGGTCCAATTCATTACTGATCGTGTGCAGCTGTATTTCACCAATGGCTTCACGAATATTGCTCTTTAAAGCGTCAATTGTCTTTGGCTTGTCGGCGTAGCACTTATCTTTGATGGCACAAAACATCGAGTGTAGCTTCCGCTGTGTGGCACGTAGCGCCGTTCTATTGAAACCAAATGTAGCCAATATACTCCTCTTCAATTTTTGTGAACAAAAATTCGTTCAACAGTAATGGCCATTCCTTGCTCATTTTCGAAGAAAAATGGTCCAATTATGCCTTCGGACCAAAATCCGCACCAAACAGTGAATCGTTTTCGGTGCGTCGGCTTTTCAATGTATGCATGCTGGTTTTCTGTGTTCCAAATGCGACAATTTTGCTTGTTTACATAACCGCCAAGATCAAAATGAGCTTTATCTGAAAAAGATGATTTTTTTTTTTTTGCCAAAATCGGCATCTTCTGTCCATTGGATGGTCCATTGGCTTAGTTTATACACAACTATATTCGTTCAACGGAAGGATAAAACTAATTATCTGTCAAATCAGACGTGAGCTAAGTGTTATCATTCACGAAATAAGCCTTAGTTGAAAAAAAACGTTAGATGGCGGACCCGATAGAATATAGCTCAGTATTGAATACATGGTTTGGTGAAAGAAATTAAACTAATAAAAAATAAAAATATTTAATTGTTTTGTGACTTATAAAAAAAATAAACATTTCTTCTTACTTTGAATAACGGGTTGTTACAGTGGCGACGAGATTGGGATCTGTTTTTTTTTAGCAGTTTGAAGGAGCAACATTATTTGCGAGATTTTGCTTAAAGGTGTGTAAAATGAAAATGGTGTATGGATAAGTGTGTATAAATGTAAGAATGTTTACACATATTTTTTTCAAATATTTTCCAACGCGATATAGCTGAATAAGGATTAAAATAGTTATTTGAAAAGATTAAGGACTGGACGTTAAACGCAAGCCAGAATTGAACAATCTAAGAAATGTTAGAGGCTATATGCCAATATTTATGTTGTAATCTGACGAATGTCAGGGACCGAGTGAAGAACGCAAGCCACCATTGCAATATCTGCCAAATATCTGAATAATAGTAATACAGCAATGCTTGACTTTGTTCTTACATTTCAGGTTTTATCGATATAAAATATTATGTCTGATACAATAAAACCGTTCCTCTGCGATTCAATCGAGAAGTTATTGGTGGGTACAGAGTGGAAAAAATTACTTCGTTCATTTCAGGTTTATGTGGACGCAGAGGAGATAACTTTTGTCGTACGGAAATGTAATAAGCTTCTCCACTTAGTAGGGCACCAACTACAAGCTGTAGCTGGTGCTTTGCTGGATGCTGTGATATCTTATGATGAAGTAAAGAAAAATTATTTGTATACAGTCTTAGTCAATAAACTGACTGATTCAATAAAAGACTCATTTTACAAACAAAGGTGTAAACTTAATGACGCCTACAACAAAAGAAAGTTCATGTTTCTTAATATATTTACCTTTATGAAAATTATCATTACTCATGAAATTTTGAGTATGAGTGAGTCAACAGTATTATTCGTTGATCCTGTAAACAAGTCCATTATTTTTGTTTTTGGAGACTTTGTTTATCATTTTAAGAACACCATTTTCATTTTCGTAACAATATGTATACAAAGTATCAATTCACAAATGTGTTTTTTTGAATAAAAGAGTTGCATTGGCAGAGTAAATTAAAATGTCCACGTTTTGAGTTTTATCATTTTCAAATATAACTGGCGATATACAGTCCCAGAAAAACGTCTACATACGTTGTACATTAGATTTTTTTTATTATATATTTACCATTCGTTTTTGTCTTCTAATATTCTTAATTGTAACTGTCTTAAAACAAATCACGGGGAAAATTTCTACATACAGAGGCGTATATAGACTTTTTGCTTTAATTGTATAGTACGTTATCGGAATGAGTTTTTGTAATCACAATTGTGTAACTGAACAATTCTAAATGAGGAATTCAATGGCAAAGATGTTTTAGTACAAAGTCAATTGTTTGTGCCATAAATTCCGAAGTTCTTGAATTTTCAATTGCACTTTTATTAGTTGGGAAAAATGTGATGACAACCAATCACTATAATAAATTCTCACTTTAAAAAATTAATTGTTTGTGCATCTTTTTAAAGAAAAGTCACTATAATCTACCAGCGAGGTCGAGGGAGGTTTCCTCTCAGGAGTTTATTCTGGTAATAAACAAAATTGCCATGAAAAACTTCTGTCATTCGGAGCCGACGTTAAACCGTAGAACCCCTCACCCATGCTTTAAAATACTCGAACTACTTGCGTGGTGTGCTAAATCGTAATTCTCACTGAAGAGTTGAAATTCAGTAAGTCAATTCCTCGCATAAGATTTATTTTGATACAACTACGGAAATTTTTGAATGTACTGTTAGATCCTCTAACAGTGTACTAGGTTACTCGAGAATTTATATAAAATTCATGTAATATTAACACGACTTAATTATCACAGCAAAAGACTAGAAACAGCTTTTTCTTTTTAGAAAATCAAATGTTTTCCATTAACTTTATTAAAAAAATTTTAAATTTTATTTTAAGATTGTTTTGTGTACTCCTGTATATTAATATCTAAATTTTCACTTTAATTTGTTTATTTTGAAAGTAAATATGAAAGATGAAAAGATTTAGCTAAAAACTTCACACTTATTTTCTTGACCACATATGTACACACAGTTACGTTCATAAAAATAGGAGTGAGCCTATTGAAAAACAAAAAACAAAATAAAACACTAAATTATTTAAATTAATAATTAATTAAATAAAGCTTTCAACAAGTTTAAAAAAAATAATCTTAAAAAGTGCTGTTCAAAATAATAGGAATATTTCAGTTTTCATAAAGATTTACAATTAAAAAGTTAAAAATGCTTATGACTATAAACTGAAACTTTAAATTCGATTAGTATTTGGTAGAATAGACTTTACTTTTCATTACAGCAGCACATCTACGAGGCATGGAATCGACTAAATCTTCACATCGGTTAAGTGGAATTTTATTCCACCCATCTTGCACTACAGACCATAACTCAGCTGCTTTTGACGGTTTTCCCCCATAGATGTTCTATGTTCATAGCAGGTTATGACATAACCTCTATAAGGTTGACACAAAACCAGTCCTTGGCCAATTTAATGGTGTGTTTTGAATCGTTGTCTTGTTGGAACACTCTGCATATGGCAGCATAACGCTATTCAATATTTTTCCACGTACACTTTTTAATCCATAATGCCCCTTATTTCGTGTATTGGACCAACACGGTTGTATGAAAAGCATCTCCATATTATTACTTTCGCTCCACCATGTTTAATAGTCTTTTTTGTATACTGGACTTCATTCACAGTGTTCAACAGACTGAGAGAGACTTCCTGGATCCAAATAAAACAATTTTTTTTTCGTCCGTCCACAAAACATTTCGCAATTCCTCCTTTGGCAGATTGATGTGATCTTGGGCGTATTTATATATATGCCGCAGCTTGCTTCTTAGTTAGTAAGGATCGCCATTACTAAAGCGAGCTATACGGCGGTCATTAATGTTTTACGCTTTCGACCGCTTGTATCAGGTTTTTTTTCGTATGACAAAGCATTTGCAATCATCTGATCGGAGCACGATAAAATTCTCTAAGTTCTCTGTATTTTTTTCCTGAGTTTCGAAGATTTTTAATAATTTTAAGCGTTTCTTCGCTACAGTGCTTTCCACAACCCACTATTTCAAAATAAAATAAATATTTTACAAAAAAAATAGGTTACAACATTTTCGCATATGGTTTTCATATTTACATTTTACATCACACACACTTTAATTTTTTATAAATCACAACTACTCCAATTTTTTTTTTTTTATTATTATTAATTCACTTAATGGCGAAATAAGGAATTTACTCGTCACTTTTATTTTAATTTTTACATTCCACTGTAACATCCGTTAGCTTTTTTACATAACTGGCTAACAAAATAACTTCATTTACAGACATATCGCAAATTCCGATCTGAATGGTTTTGATTCCGTATTTGCAATTCCGATCGATTTTGTTTTCGGTTCTTTAAATTCCGAACGATTTTGTTCATTTCTAAAAATTATAAATCTGCTGCGTTTCAAATAAAGTATGGCAACGTAGTGCATGACAAAATAGAAAAAAAACATAATTGGTGAATAAAAAGCATAATCAAAACAAAAGAAGAAAAGGGCGCTGATACAAAAATTTCAATTGAAATCCCAAAAAAATTAAAAATTGTGTATGAAAAATGCCGGGGATTTCAATTATTGCTGTTGCTAAAGCCAGGATACTAAAAATCGTTATTGAGAAGGTACGCCGAAAGGTATTTTTGTAAAACTGAATTAAATGCAAAGTATAAATTTTTTCTTTTTGTTCTTTTTCGTTTGTGTTGCCACCGCTTAAATTTGTTCTACTTTTGTTCTCAAAAATAAGTGGTTTGCTCAAAAAAATAACATGGCAATACTTCGATAAAGTTTACAAAATTTAATTTCTTAAGCATAAATATTAAGTAAATACTAAGAAAACCAATGTAATAATAAAATTAAAAAAATTAAGTCGCCGTGGTCTAATGGGTAGTGTGTTGGCTTATTAGACAAAAGGCCCGGGTTCGAATCCCAGGTCAGACATCAAAAACGAAAAAATATTTCTTCGGCGACTTCCTCTCATCAGATTTCTGGCAAAGACTCTGAGAGTAAAAAATGCCATGAAAAGCTTCTCAAAAATCTGTCGTTCGGAGTCGACTTTAAACTGTAGGTCCCTCTAATCATGTATAAAATTAACGCCCACAACATAAGTGGTGTGAGAAGCTAGGTCGTAATCCTGACGGAAGGGTTGTAATGGTCAATTATGTACGTATTATGTATGTAATAATAAAATACACCATTTTGTCTTTCAGTTTAACTAAGTTTTATTAATATTTTCCTTTAATAAATCATCAGAAATATCAAAACCATTCCGAAGAAATTTTTCGTTTTCTAAAGACTCTACTTTCGGAATTGAAACTATTATTTAAAAAAAAATCATTAATCTTAGCCTGTTTTAGCTTGAGGATATTGTTTACAGATGGATCCTCTATTTTTTTGAATAAAAAATTTGTATTTATATCTTGCTCTGAGCAAAAATGTCGCAAAATATCTACTGCATTTAAAATTTCTTTAATCGAAAACTTCTTCATTTGTATCCAAATCAGTTTCCGATGGATTATTTTCGGGGTTTATTGAGTCTAAAATTTCTTCATCCGACATAGCGCCATCGAAATGTAAATATTCCGGAGAAAGGTTTTCGATTTCGGTAACATCATCAATATATTTATTATATTCGACAGTATATTATTATATAAAGAACAGCCTACAAAAAATTAATTCAGCATGAAAAAACATACATTTTTAGAATGTGACAATATCGTGAAGTTTTTTCACATAATATGACTTTTAATAACCACGGATAGATGGCATATACATATGTGAAAAGTTCTTATATCAAAAATGGACTATAAAGTAAACTTTTTGTATGAAATTGATCGATAGAGAATATAAATCTAATAAAATTGACAATATAACTAATGTGACTATAACAGGTAGTGACTATAAACGAAAACTACTGTAGTAAAATTAATTTTATATGCTGTTTCGAATGCAATGGTCGCTTGTAATTGTGTCAATTGATTTTTAATTGTAGTCGACGTAATCTAGTAGGTATTATGTTGGCTTATTAGACGCGAGGCCAGGACTCAAACCGCTGGTCAGACAACACTGAACAAATTATAATAAAATATTTCTTCGGCGTCTTTCATAAAAATGTTTGTCCCGCCACTCATGTACAGAACTAACGCACACAATATAAGTGATCGTATTCCTGATCGATTATGTGTATGTACGTATGTATATGTTATGAGCGATTCTTAATCCTTTTGAGAATAGTTAAAATGTCTTTTGGATAACGTTAAAATCTTACTTGCACTCGAGTAGGTGCTGTTGGTGGAAATAATAGGGATCGGGACTGCAATCTATGCATACGTCTTACATTTAACAATTTTGTAGCTACAATTCCCGCATTTCGATTCGTTAAAATATTTATCACAATTAAAACTAAAATTGATTTCAATGTTCTACTTTTGTCATTCATTTTATGGTTTTTAATTGTTTTTCTCTTAATTTTATTTCTGTTTTCGTTTTTTTTTTTTTTTATTTGATATTCTTAACAAGATTGTAATTATTCTTTAACACTCAAAATGAAATCAATTCAATTTGTCGATGCGATACTTTTGAAAACACGTAACAAACTGAATGATTGCAGTGCTCCAGTCACCATCCGATATTCCATGTTTAATACAGAGTATTCAATCTACATATATACATACATACGTACATTTATGAATACTGATAAATTATTTATTTATGTGGAAATAACAAGAAAAAGAAAAATAAATTCTAAAAGGGAAAATAACAAGGTGTTAAATGTTTGCTTAACAACAATCTGAATAATTTAAAAAAGAGAAAAAGAAATTATTTTCAATTAACGAGATATTGTTATATGGAATCACACAAACTCAATGGCGTAGACGGACTATTTTTTGGGAGAATTAAATTCTTCTTGACTTCATAGCATTTCAGTACTTTTTTGACACCGAAATTGCTTTGTTTTGCATAGGGCCATTAATACAACTTGCCGTTAAACCGTTGGGTTTATTTAACCCTGGATGGTTACTCTTTGTCGAATCGATGAAGCTCATTTACACTTTATCGTACAACTCTTTTATGTTTGACTAAATTTCACTCTTGTTTTCAACAACGTTATTTGATAATAAAAGCTTGCAGTTAGTAGACGAAAAAAAATTCATCTATTCGACTTTGGATTAAAAAAATGAGTGCCTCGGGTACGTTTTTAATCACTACAAGCTTTCGTAATCAACCAACATTGTTTATAAAAAGAGTGAAATTTGGCCATACACAAAGGAATTATATGATAAAGTGTAAATGAGTTTCGTCGATTCGACGAACAGTAACCAATTAGGGTGAAAGTGTTTGCCGATTCAACGAAGAGTAATCTTAATGGACAAAATAGAAGAGTAATCGTCTAGGGTTAAAGGTAGCTTTAGCTAATAATGACCCTATTACAACTTGCCGTTAAACTTGTGTTTAGTTAAAGGTACTTTTAGCTAAACGACCCTAGGGCCATGGGATTATTTAAAGGAACCCTTAGCTAAAGGAAACTGTAAAGTTACCTTTAAGTTATTTCCGTTATTACAACTTACGGATAAAATAAAGTTAACTTTTTCAAAAAATATGACAGTACCACAGCAAGTTTTTAAACGCAGTTTTTTGTTTATACTTAAAGTTGCCATATTGAAAATAATGTATAACCAATTACTTTAAAAGCTACCAGTAGGATAATCCTCCCTTTAGCTTAACGCTCACTTCTTACAATAAAGAAAAACAATTTATCTGCCCGTTAAAATTCTGCTTTAAGTTAACGGCAAGTTAGCCGTTATTAGAGCCTTTAAGTCTTAAAAGTAGCGTTCGTACGAATACTAAGTACTGTATGGGTTAGTAATATGGTATAGTAGCTTTTTGTCTAAACTATCGAAATAAGAATAGAGGCCGAATTTTTTGCGGGCGCACAGATATTAAAAGACCAACAATTTGTTTTATTTTTGCAAGTTATTCTTGGTGTCAACAGAAAAAAATCAAAAACTGTAATTGATTTTTTTCTGGTAAGTGTTATAACATAAGATTTAAGTTAAGATTAAAATAATTGATGCGGACGAAATTAGCGAAGAAAATAATAAACACTTAATGCATATATTCAGCACGTTTTTTTTAATGTAAATATCGTCATTAGTTTCAAGTGCATCTATTGTGGAACAGATTGATTCAGCTAATTCGATATGGTGTAACACATTACGTTCCAAATAAGCAGATAGCTAAAATAGGATTAAATAATCAAGTAGGCAGCATCATGAGTTTAATAGTATATGGGCTGTTCATGAAGGTTAAATGTGTACTCTCTCGGTATCAAAAATATTTACAAATATATTGATATACCCTACACAACTTTACACCGAAATGCAAGAAGCAATAGACTATTAAAGAAATATTAGAAAATAAATATGATCAACCCAACCCCCAGCACTTAGTGCGGATATGAAAAATAAACTGGTCTGATACACACTTAAAGAGTTGCGAATTTGAATTCGACTTAATCAGATGAACTTTCCAAAAGATATTAATCGTATGGTTTTGTCATGACCTTTTGTAATCCTCCAAATGATACAAAATGAGAAGATGGAAGTGTTCGGAAAGAAAGATTTGTATAGAAAGGTAAGCAAGCACACCAAATGCAATTTTCTACCGGAGTATCAGTAGTACGGTGACAGCAGCGGAGAAAGATTCTATAGTTCCCGCCATTGTTTACATACTAGAATCTCCGTCCTACCTGCCGTACTCCCGCTACTCTTACAAAAAAGGCTCCAGCACATGACATTATATTACTCGAATATTTTTAAATTCTTTTTAATGTAATACTTTCTCAATTATCTCAAGAAATGTGGGTTTAATATCTATTGCAAGTAGTTTTATGGTATACATGGAGCATTTATGTAAAGGGTTAATCTTTATTTTAATTGGACCAAAAAAACACAAAATTAGGCGGTCTAAAAAATGAGGTGGCCATGGTCTAGTAGGTGGTATGCTGGCTTATTAGACGTAAAGCCAGGGTTCGAGTCCCAGGCCAGACATCAAAAAGAATACAAAAAATATTTCTTCGGTGATTTCTTCTCAGCAGATTTCTCGGAAAAACTCTGAGAATAAATAAAATTGTCATGAAAAGTTTCTCAAAAAATCTGTCGTTCGGAGTCGACTTTAAACTGTAGGTCCCGCCACTTATGTATACAATTAACACACACAACATAAGTAGTGTGAGAAACTAGGTCAATAATCCTGACTGAAGGGTTGTAATGACCAATTATGTATGTATGTATGTAAAGAAATGGATATACTACATTAAAAAAACAAAGTTTTTCCCAAGAAATAAAAAGTTTAAATGGCAATGCTGGCGAGTAAACAATGAGCAAAACATTCGGACCATTCTTATTCATTGTTGTGAGTAGGTTACGATTTTGCGTACGCGGGTGATTTAAATGTAATAATTTAAAAACAAATTGCCAGTGACAAAACAAAAAATAAAAAAAAAAGAAAATAAAAATTAATAAAATAAAATTGCGTTAAAAAACAAAAACATTATAGTATACATTCTTTGCTTTCGCCATAAACTCAAAAAAATATTTCCCAGAAATAATTAGTTTATAAAAAATACTGGGAATGCTGGCGTCGACGAAGATGTTTGGTTGCCGAAAGCAAAAAATGAAGTGCATGTTGTGACTCTATCAAGAGTACAATATTTTTGTTGCACTCTTCACACAACTCTCTTTTATACTGTTATACAATGGTTTACGAGTGCAATTGTTTTTTTGTACTCTATCTTTGCTTCACAATCAATATTTGGTCTTGAGAAAAATGGAGTAGTCTTGCGCACACCTCTAGTATGTATTTAAGTATGCTACTGACTTCCTATCAATCAGTTCTTTAAGGATTTTTTTAAAAGAATTGTAGTAGGAAATCTTATTAAATTTCTCTTTCTCAGCATCCCATTGGCATAGATAGGCTCAATCTATTTTCCATTCATAATTTTATATTCTTTAGTTTTTTTTCTCTTAACAAGTTTGTTCCACGATGTAACTTTTTTCCATGCTTTATAATTTTTACAAAATTTTCTTAGACCCAACCGATTTAATTGGTACCGAACAGTACATATTCGGTTGCCTACCACAAAATTTACACGCATTGCGCTCAGAAACTTTTTAACAACTTAATTCTGGTGAAAAGTTGTGGACTTAAAGTGGTTAAGTTTGATTTTTCTTATTAATGGAAGCGCTTGAAAGTACTAAGAAAAAAGTGTGCCGTCACTGACGTATATACATTGTACATGCATACACACATAGATGAGTGAGAGATTTGATGTTATAAAAGTAGGTTAAGTACGCTCATAATTTCATTTTCTTTTCGATGGCGTTATATATGACAACACATAAACACTTTATTCTTATATTCTGCAGAATTTTATATATTCATACATACATATGGACTACGTATGTTAAACTCTACTCATTATATATAAAAACAAAAGTTATGAAATGCATTCAATTTCAGAAGCGAAATATGGTCTATTCCACTAAACTTGTATTAGAAAATAAATGCTGATCTATTGAGTTTTGAAAAATATTTGAATACATTTTAGAGAACAAAAATGAAAAATCAGTATTTTAATCTGATTTTAATTACCGGCTCTTAAAGTTGCAAAATAAAAATGGAATTTAAATAAAATTTTACACTTTCAATAAGAATTGAAGACAACGTTTGCAACCCATTATTAGTTTCATTTTCCATTTCCTCTACAGAGTATATTTGTCACGACAATATTTATTGTTGATATTAACAATCAATGTATATTTTAAGAATTTTGTAAAATCATTGAACTTTTATTTAAATAAGAATAAGAGCTTTTACTGAAGTGTGTTAATGTATAAATACGCATTATTGAAAAGTACATATTCTCATTTCACTTTCTCTTTTTTATTCGTGACTGCGTATTTTGTTTATTAATAAAGATTTTTTATTAACATATTTCCAATAAAATTATGTACATTATTAATAATTACGAGAGAGGTAACTGACGCAATTAGAAACGGAATTATTATTAATACTTGATGGCTTCAGATATTACTTATACACAACCGGTTAGGTTTGTCGCAGCATTACTGTGTACAAACTAGAGATGTGCACAAGTCGTATAAAATTGCTTATTATTGCATTTTTCTCAAGACCGAATATTGATTGTAGCTACAGCAGGTTATTACAATTTGAAACTCATCCAAATGTATACTATAATGTCAATAGGAAAACATAAAATAAAGTTGGTTAAGAGCATACAACTAGCATCCGATTCGGATGAATCCTATTGCTATTACATTGTAAAATGAAATGCATACACGAATTAAAGAACAAAACATAATCGAATAAAATCTTGCCATCGTACTTTCATCTGAATTGGATGGCTAAGTAATGTAGCATCATATTGTTAATATAATTTTGTTGTTTGTTTTTTGTTTAGCCGATGTCGCGTTATTTATTTTTTGGTGTTTCTTTGTTTTTTCTATTCTTTCAAAGTAAAATTTCATATTGTAAAGTGTTTTTGAATATACAAGTTTTTTAAAAGTGATTGTGGTATTAAAAATAAATAATTAATTAAATAAAATAAGTGAATACAAATTAACAATAGTGGGTTGTGTGTTTTTTATATTAAAAGAAACTGAAGCCGAACATCAGTTAAAGGAATTTGAATCACAATAATATTGGACCCATGCGACCTTCGCTTACATTGTAAGCAGAGTTAGACTCATCCGACCTTCGCTTACAATGTAAGCAGAGTTGGACCCGACCGACCTTCGCTTACATTGTCTGCAGAGTTGGACCTATTGTACGACCTAGGCCATTGTTGTGAGTAGGTTACGATTTTAAGTGCGCATGTGATTTATAAGAAAAAATTAATAATTACAAAAATAGTCTGTTTTGTATGAATTGTTTTCGGTTTTATTATTTTTGTTACTTTTTTATAATTACTCTATTAAATATTTGGAAAATTAAAATAAAATTGCGTTAAAAAACAAAAACATTGCCATAAACTCAAAAAATTTTCCCCAGAAATAAAAAGTTTAAAAAAGTTACATGCAATGCTGGTGTCGACGAAGATGTTCGGTTGCCGAGAGCAAAAAAAAACGCATGTTGTGACTCTATGAAGATTACAATATTTTTTCGCACTCTTCACACAACTCTCTTTTATACTGTTGTACAATGGTTTACGAGTGAAGTTGTTTTTTTGTACACTATCTTTGATTCACACTTATTTATATTTGCATCTACAATCAATATTCGGTCTTGAGAAAAATGCAATTGTGTGCAATTTTATATGTCTTGCGCACACCTCTAATGCAGAGATTTTCAATTACATCCCATTCGTCTCTGTCAATCAATTTTCATGATGTTGGTATTTGGTTCGGTTCGAATTGGTATCATCGTCTCATAGTAGAATAGAAAATTGTTGCTTCCATAGCCCCTTGCGAATGTCTGCCCATGTTTTCAATTTTATCCTTCCACGAAACTGATCCGGGCTTGAAATTTTCAATTGGACGCTTAACGCAATACGAATTGCTAAACATCGAATTTTTTTTATTTCGTAAATGGCTAGTTCTCGGTAAATTGGAACTTAATTAGCACAAACTCATATCTTATAAAATGATATACCTCGGGAACTATAAAAAACAAAAACAACAGTGAAGCTATGAGAGCTCCCTAGAAGGCGAAGCCACGAACGTTTGACTATTTGACTTCAGGCTATTTATGTGGACATATAAAAAGGCAAGACAAAACAGGCAACCAGTAGTAAGAATTCAGCCGGTCTTGTGTGAAGACGACTTGCGTGTAAAGATAACAGTCGTTGAGTCGCTGATTACACAAAGAGTGCAAACAAAGAAGAATAACGAATAAGCAAATTATTATTGTATACATAAACTTTGGTAGACAAGAATTTTGCGAAAAATTAAGAATTTAATTAAAACTAAACACCAATGTATTTTAATTTTGTTTATAATCAACGAATTCACATTTTAAACGTTTTTAAACGTAACAATATGTATATAATTGGTTTGCCGTAAAATAAAATGTGATCTGTGTTATCATTATAATTTTTCCTCTTTTTCAAATTAATTGTTTCTCATTCTCTACAATTTTAATAAGTACATATACAAAGTTGAAGAGGAAAATGAATTTACTTTTCTATTTAATATTTTTCTAACTAGAAAGAGAAGTATTCTGATCAAAGTCTTCATTAGTATTCACCAAATGTTAATATTTAGCATAAAACAATAGTCTTTTAGACAATTTTCATTTAGATGCTAATGAGGACGAAACATGCACGACATAACACAATAAAACTCCTTTGACATGCATACTGGCTGGCAACGAAACCTCGAACAAAGTTTCAGAACAATCTAAATACATTCACACATATACCTGATATATGTATGTACTGTGTATATGGCTTAAATAAACGAGATAAGCTCTAAAGCAGAGGAAGTACGTACGTACAGTTTAAAGATTGTAAACATCAGTATGTCAGAGAAGAGTATCTGTTGATTTGTTTGTTTATGTGCCAATATTTTTCATACGCAACCTGTCCTTAAAAGAATAATCAATCCATATTTCAATTGATCAAATCCCTTGCAACAGGACATGACGAAAAGGTGTTTGCAAAAAGCTTAATTAGAATTCCTTTCATTGCATTGCTCAATTGTGCAGCAATTTTTTAAACGATAATTGAATTGTGAGAATAACAAGATAAAGAATAAAGATTTTTTAAAATTAATAATTACCATATACAGTATGTCAAGAATGAATTTTCACATTAAAGAAATTTATAAGTTTTGTATTATATCATTAAAAAAAGTTATTCTTATCTTAAAACAAAAACTTTTGTTAATTTATTCATATTATTACGAAAGTAGAAATGGTACCGTTAGAATAATAAACAAAAGCTCCAAAAACAAAACAGCGTACTGTTCACGTGATCAATGAATGATTAAAAAATATAGCAACAAAAATAAAGCGCTTGGTTACAAGATCGATGGATAAACAAGAATAAGGGATTGAAGACGTAAATAACCAACAACAAAATGAAGGGAACAAAGAAGTAAACAAGCAACAACAAAGTGCAGTATAAAATAGCGGATAGACGAATAAACCAACAACAACTAATCTGCCTGAACGGATGTAAACAAGAAACAACAAAAATGAAAAGAAGTTGTTTACATTTTTAGATTGTTCCCGAAGGCCTTCATTTTCCTTGCAGAGCATTCATCACACTAATCACAGAATTCTGTGACACTGATGATCCAGTAATATAAAAGACAAGATAAAGCAAGCAAGGATGAGTTTGAATTTAATCGGGTAAGACGACGTCACGTTGGTTGCAGTGAAAATTAAATCTTTCGAGCTATAATTCACTCAAACTTGTGTACAGACAAGTTGCGTTTGAAGAAACAAGTTATTAGTGTTGTACTTACAAAAAGGATGTGAGCAAAGAAGAATTACTAACAAGTGTTCTTGCTTACAGTGGCGCAAAAGTTGTGCAGATAATAAAGAATTGATTAAAATTAAACAAATTTATTTTTATTTTACTTGCAATCTGTGAACTCATATTTTTAACATTTTTAAAAGGTAAAAACGTAACAATATTATTAATACTATTTACAAAAGTTTTACAACAAAAACAAATTAATTTTGATCAAAAAATAAGAAATAATTTAGTAAAAACTATTAATACTCAAAAAACTCTTCACAATATAGTTGTCTTTGTCTTGTTTGTAAATATTAGTTTATCTAATTAACGGTATAATACCGTTAATTTCGATGTACATCTATTTTCTTTATGGTTTCGAAAATCATGTGTGCCAATGTACCAAAGAATGTATGCCAATTTTTTGTAATGTAGGCGTGTTATAAAGAGTTAAAAACAATTCCAGGAAAAAGTTTATCGTACAATGTAGGGATGCCAATCGGGAAATCCCGAAATCCCGGGACTTTTAAAAACTTATCCCGGGAATTTTCAGGATTGTGAATTCATATATAATTTGACCCTGCAAAAGGTCCTGAAAAAAAAATTCTATATCACTTGACTTCGATAATAGCATCTCAGATGAGGAAAACCCTCCTTCCAGTGGTAAAAATTATTTGATGGCATCGAAGAATGTAAAAGCCCTATAAAACGAACTAAAAGGGTAATTGATTTAGATACTCAACTATCCAAAGAAAAAGATTTATTTACATCAGGAGGCGGAAGTAGTAAATATTTACAAGCTGCATACAGCTATCTTGGAACTATTTTACCAACAAATGTTGATTGCAAGAAGTGTTTTTCAACGGCAAGTTATGTTGACAACAAAATTCGTTCAAGCCTATCAGATCACATGTTAGATGCTTAAATCTTTTTGCTGGAATCCAAATAGTTTTCTTAAAACTAATGCATTTGCATATGTATAAATAATTTTTATTTTTGTTAATTTACACTTTTTTGTCTTTCTGTTTTTATATTTTATTTTTAATGATATATAATTCGGATGTACATAATTGGAATACAAATGATTTTGTTAACAAAATATTTTTATTATTAAGAGAAATTCGCGATTTTTCCCGAGGCTTTTGGATCCCGAAATATTCCGGGATTTCGGGATCGGGATTTACAAAATCCCGAATCCCGAGATTTTTAAAAATCGATCCCGTTTGGCATCTCTAGTACAATGTAACTCAACTAATTAATTACAATTAGTATTTGGGCACAATTTCTCAGGAGCTGTCAGAGAGTTTTTCGGTATCAAGCAGATCTATTTAGAATGTGATTAATTGTGCTGAAAAAGAGGGTAGGTTAGAACTAAAACGTGGAGGTGGTTCCACGACTGAATTTAACAATCGCACTTATAAGAAAAGTTGTCCAGGACCCAAAAATTTCAACAAGGACTCTTCGAAGGAGCTTAGAAAAGAATGTGATGCTGTTGTTCTCAACGAAACTGGTCGGAAGGTGTTGTTAAAAAACAGATATTCTTCGAGATCAGCCCGTAAAAAACCACTGCTTTCCGCAGTAAAGAAACAAAAGCGTTTTTCATTTGCTATGAACAGCATTTCGCAACCTGTGACTTATTGGGACGAAATAGTGTTACACTATAACAATGGACCAAGAAGTCTGGCAAAAGCCGTTAAGAGCGTTATAAAACCAAAATATAATACCAACTGTGAAATTTAGAAAAATGTCGACCATGGTTTGGGGGTATCTCAAGAAAAGGTATAGGAGATTTAGTCTTTATGCATACAAAAAGGAACCCGCAACAATATTTAGAGATTGAAAACGAATTTAAAAAGAAATGCTAAAAAATTCGACTTCCTTGAGGAAAATAAACCAAAATATTATTACTTTTTGAAAAGAGTTTTTTGACAATGAAACATTTAAATATTAATGGTTTTTACTAAATAATTTCTTATTTTTTGATCAAAGTGAATTTTTTTTTTTTTTTTGTTCAAAACCTTTGCGTGTATGCTGGTTTTAATGAAGCCAAATATATTTATTTATAAGTACTTTTTATTAAGTAAAAGTGTAACATTTAGGGCCGTTATTACAAATTGCCCTTAACTAAAGGGAGGATTTTAACCAGCTGTTTTTAGTGCTTTTTAAAACTTTCGACGCGGAAAATTTTCGAGTTAGTGCCGAGTGCTTTTCTTTTTACGTCAGTGACACCAAATCAAAAATAAAAAAAAAATTATAGACTAGACTAAAAATTAGTCTATAGATTAGACTATAGGCTAGACTAATTTTTGGTTTAAATTTTAGTCTAGTCAATAGTTAAATGTATATACTAATTCGATATATTAAGACTATAGTTTTACATGTAAATGAAAGTTTTCCTGTGTGAAAGTTAACGTACATTAAACATAATTGTTTTTAAACGTATAAAATGTAAATGATTTTACCTTCGAAAATGTATCAACTCTTTTCTTTATTATTGCTGGAGTTAAATAAATAATATTAATTTTGGTTTGTAAATTTTTTTACTGATTATATAAAATGTGATAAAATTAAAAAAAAAATATTATAATGTTTTAGTGCTTTTTTATCAAAATTACGTGCTTTTTTTTGACGAGTTTGGTGCTTTTTGAAAATTTATAGTTGAAATTTATAGCTGATTTTAACGGATAGATAAATTGTTGTACATTATTATAAATGGACAATGATGGTACAAGAAAGCGTTAAGCCAAGCGTTAAACTTATATTTATGTTTGACCTTGCCATACTATACATATATATTATTTTCTATACGGCAGCTTCAAATATAAACAAAATGAGCATATAGAACAGAGAACAGTCAGAGACCATTCACATTGGCTGACCATTCGTAAATTCATTGCTTTTACTCGACAATAATAAAAATGTGCATTGTCGTTTGTTTAATCACTCCTTATTACTGATTGCTATTTTACATTCTCTTTTTGTTATGACGTTATTCATCAAGCAACGAAAAAATTCAATGCCACATGAAATAACTAAAAACAGTCACACCATTCGTTGCTTTGAGTGAATGAATCGATGTACATAGTTTCATTTCTACAACGATAAAACAAACGGTAATACTTTTTTTCACAGGCTATTTTGTGAAATCAAGCATCTTTCAGTTTGTTTATTATTTTATTTGGCAATGTATGTATACACACATGCACACACGTATACACGCCAGTATGTATATGCGATCAGCATTGAACCCATTCATACCAATCGTTAACCATTCTTACCAATCGTTAAGTATTCGTTGCTGTTGGGAGTATTCGTTTACATTTGTATAAGGCATGCAATGCAAGCACCCTTTTTCGTTACACTTTGTTTTGTGTATCATGATATGTATTGCTTTACGGAATTAATTTGTACTGTCAACATGAGATTCGTTTTTTGTGATTGTATTCAAAATTAACCATTCAAACCGTTCTCTGATATAGAACAAAAAAATGTAACGTAAAAATGTAATGTAACCCAACCTTCTTGCTTCTTGGCTGCAATATGATAGTACAAACCAGGTAAGATCATTAATTTAACAACATTTAATTAAATACATTTTAATAACATTTATTTGTTTTGTGGCTTACTTTAAGTTATAGTTGCAAAATTGTTGTACTTGACGCTATGCGTTTATTGTGTTTATAGCACAATATTTAACAGTAAAATGCGTTTAAGATTGTAGAAATTCAGAAACTTTTTTGACCAGTTAGTATTTAGTTTTTATTTACATTTTTTTTTTTTTTTTTGTTAACACTTAATTTTTATTTTACAAATTAGATTGGTTTCCCTTCCAATTTCTTTTTTGTTTGATATTTTGATTCAAGTTCTATAAAAATACCAAAATTTACATCATATGTCCATTTACTCTGAGTAATTAAACAGTTTATAAATATTTAATTGATTATCTATACGTGTTAATTCTCCTGCAAACAATAATTTATTTAATTATACGAATTGAATTTAAAAAAAAATCATTATGTTGGTACTCCAGAACTTGTAGGCATTTCCAATGTATCTGACGTTGCAAAGTCATGATTAGCACTTAGATTTCTACGACGATAGAATATCGTTCCAATTATTACACCTAGTATTAGAACAAAAATTACAGTTATTCCTACACCAAGTCCAGCCGATGTTGCATTAAATATATCTAAAAAGTTAAAGTAAATAATTAATTAGAAACAATTGTGCTCAAAATTTATTTTAAATAAAAACCTTAGAGCTTTCTTTTGAAACGGATCCTACCAGATTCCTTCAATTCCATAAGAAACGATGATTTCTCTTTTCCTTCATTTATAAGAAACTGGCATTTCCATTGACCATAGTCGTCTCGATTCACTTCGGAAATTTTTATACCACATTCGCCTTTATTTATTCCTCTACCATAGTATTGAACATGCCTAAAAAACGATAATTATATTCTAATTTAACATTTTAATAATATGTTCAGACATGCACATTTATTGAGTCAATATTCGGTTTATTTATTTATTTATTTATTAATTACAATACAATTACAAATTATATTCTAATCACATACGAGTTGAGTAACTTCGACCATATGCCCGGTGTAGTGTCACAGACCAGAGCCTCTGGTGGGAATCGAACCCACGACCCTCACGCTAATAGTCTAGCACACTACCCACTAGACTACCAGGGCGCTCTTATTCGGTTTATTGTTTGCAATATTTTAAGTGTTTAGACACAACAATACACCCAGTTCAGCTGCCTATTCAATATTCATTTAACACCTGGTATACAACAACATTGTTTTTGTTTTGTTCGTTGTTTTTTTTTTTTTGTGAGTTGTCAAATATCAAAAGAAAGTGTTCGAAAAATTGTAAAACGCTCTTTGAACGTACTTATGATAGTGCTATATTACAAGTTTCAATCAATATTATAACAATTTATGAATTCATTGAGCTATAATTAATTGATATTTTATATGAAATATTAAGATCAATAATGCAGTTGATTGCGATTTACTCAATATAAGTGCATGTCTGAGCATAGTCATAGTATAAGCATCAACTAATTTTAAATTAAATAATTTTTTATGCATTTATAAAAAATATTTTCAACATTTGAAATATATAAAAAAATATTTTATTTTAAGATACCCATTCGTTTTAAAACTGTTTTTGGTTCCAACTAGGTGAACTGCTTCCAGTGGATCAATGAAGGCACAATGAGATATAGGCTCTTCAAAAGGAGTTTTGCACATAAGTTCTACAGAGTCACCACGTTTGGCTTTTATTAGCCCTGTTAAAGTCTCGCCATATTTTGATTTTACTATAACCTTAAAGAGAATATTAAAAATTAATAATTAAGAACCATACAGACAAGTAAACTTAACAGTAAAGTAGTTTGTAAATTCAGAAACAAGCCCTGTAACTTATTGTTTATTATTATTATTATAATTTTTCCACAGTTTTTCAAAAACCTCTGGAACTATTCTTAAATGTTAAAGAAATTTTATTACGATTATTATTAGCCTATTAGCCTAGCCTGTTTACCGTGAGATGATAACCAACTTTTTTTGCCCAAAATGCAAGAGCTTGACTTGCATGACATGTGGTTTCAACAAGACGGTGTCACATGCCACACAGCACGCGTAACAATGGACTTATTGAGATGACCGAGGTCGCTCAATGACCGCCGAAATCATGCGATTTAACGCCTTTAGACTATTTTTTGTGGGGCTATGTTAAAGCGCATGTCTATACAGACAAGACCACTTCAATTGGAAGACAAAATTGAAGCATTTATTTGTGAGATACCGGCCGAAATGTTGGGGAAAGTATGCCAAAATTGGACGAAGCGAATGGACCGTACTCTCGATTCAAATAAAGATTACATGCCTTTTTTTGGAATTTTAGGTGTTTTTTTTTTTTTTTTTTTTTTTTGAAAAACGTTCCTATAGCTCTTAATAAATAATCCGTTATATTCAAGTCGAGTTACTGGTAGGTATCATCAGAAACAGTGCCGAGTGCAAAGTGTTAATCGTTAATAACTACTATACCAGATTGAGTTACTTTAGTAGCATAGAACTAAGGTAGAAATTTCATTATCCCTCAAACAATGCGAAAAAATTGAGAAAGACGAAATAGTGTAATGCGTCTTGGTACGAGCAATATAAGCGCATTTTTCTTGACTCGGTGACCACGACTTAGCCAAAACTACTTGACCGGTTTAGCTGAAATGGGATAAGATAATATGACTGACAATGTCTCAATCTATGAACCTAAGCATTGCTTCTGACCTAAATGACAATGGCTTTAAATTTTCGAACACCACCTTTTTGGACTTGAGTAAGTTATTGCGAAACTTTAAAGCTATAACGGAATACATTCGAAATTCTTAAAAATTATCCTTTATTATAAGTATTTACCACTATTTTGACAACATCAGAATTTCCTTCAATATGAAAGCAAACAAAACTTATTGCCATACTCAAATCAGATAAAAGTTACTTCCATACTTGTTCAAGCCTTACCCATAAATGGATCAGAACGCAATAATACAGATCCAACATTTAAAACCGACGTTGACTATACATACAATACAATATACAATAGCGAAATATATATTTTTAAATTGGCTACTGCAAGTGGTGTTTGTGTAAATGCTAAATCAAAGGCTATCATAATTGGGAAAATTGGTCTTTTGCCAAACCTAATACCACTATTGGTCGTCAGTAACTCACCCATAGAATTCGTGCAATATGCCAAGAACTTGGGTCTTGTTTTGAATAGTCAATTCTTCTGGACTAGCCGCGCGAATACAGTTTGTGGGCGAACGTGTTTGTAGGACTCAGTCCTTTACAACTTTTAATAGTATGATGATCTTAGCGGAAACATACCTAATTCCTATCCTCTTGTATAGATGCGACCCCCTTTGCGAGTCTGGACTCTGTTAGCAAAAAATAATAACATAGCAAGATGCATACATATATGGACGCAGTAGATAGTAGATATACATAGTAGTACCTTGACAGATCTGCAATATGTCACTAAAAAGTTTTGGAAATATCGCATGCTGATATCTATCCAACTAAAAGAACCAAATTATGTATTAATTAAGCCACCATTTTCTAGAACTAACAGAGGCTACACGATAAACGCCATAAAGTACCCGAAACAGGTGTCTGAAAGGTACCTTTTTATGAATGCTATTCGTTGGTGCAATCAACTTCCGTCAGTAATCCAATTGGAAAACAATGAAATACAATTTAAGGTAGCAATTTCACCAAACTTATCATTTAAATAAGATTCGCTATTCGCAAGGCTAATTCAAATTTAACTAATTTAACTTTTGTCTTTTTTATGAAGCTTTTGTATGTGATATAAGCAGACGTCAGCACAAGGAGAACACGATAAAAATTTGAGTGTATTTTTGAGAGGCATGTGTATAACTCAGAAAAAATTGTTCAAGTGTAACCTAATGACATGTAGACGTAATGGAAAATATAAAAAAAGATTATACCGCCAAATCCTTAAAGACTGCTTATTTAACTTATTATTGTTCCCAAAAATGGTGATCATTTCTCATTGTTATTAGTGAATCTCATTGGAAAATAGCGAATCTTACTATAATATTTTTTGGGTGTACAATTGAAACCAGAATAAAAGCGACATAAACCTTCTTTTTTAAAAACTAACAAGTAACTGAATACAATTTTACGCACTTTTTACCGAACATTGTTGATGTTCGTGTCCTTTGTGTGTAACAAGCCGAAATATTCGGCCCCCGGGGGTGATAGGTGATATTAAATAAGATTATATACTTGTTATACTGCAGTTAACCAATAAAAAAATTCCAAACAAAAATTTCTAAGAGCTTGTGTGAAATATTTTTAAACCAACCAATTAAAAGCTGCTCCAAGTTATACTTATATGGATAGATAGGTTCGAACAATGAACCAAAAGAAATAAAAACAAATAAGGACTGAGTACAAGAAAATGAAATGTAAATAAAGTTAGTCAAGAAAATACTTTGCATAAAATTGGATTGGATTCTTATATTCACAAATTCTTTTTATTTATAGAGATTTTAACAAACAACTTCAGTAAACCTCAAGCAAAATTAGTAGTGAGAATAAAAACAACTTAAAAATTTCGAAAAGTTGAAAAAAAATCTGATGTGGTGTGAGTTTCTGTCGCTCATAAATTATTGTTTGTTGTAGAATTTTACTATTTATCACAATTTGATATTTTATTTATTCTACAACGCGGGGAAAGAAAATTCCAGACAAAAAAACATATGTAGCAGAGATCAGCAATGAGTATTCAAAAAGATAAATAGAATCGAATCACACTCATAATTTCTGATGCTTATACGCAATCATACTTATTTTAATATTGTACTCATACTAGTCCATACTACTCATATTCAGTTTGAAGTACTCATCGTACTCTTGCTTAACTGTACATATGATGTTGATTTCAATATTTACAAGATTCACAAAATAAGTATGATTCGCGTACGAACAATTTGGCTTTGCTTTGCTTTGTTTTGGCTTTGCTTTGCATTTATAAGTACTATAAGTATTTTACTAGAGTTATAAATTTAAATAAGTAGGCCTATGAATCAAACATACTTTGTATGGTATGAGTTCAATGTCAACGTTGTACTCATACTCATAAATCAACGTTATACTGAGTATGAATGAAACAGAGTAATTAAATTCAATAATGTTCGCCCACTTACATAATGTGTCATTAGAACCCTTTAGCCAGGATTCTGTTTCTCCTAGTTTCTCACACCACTTATGTTTTTTGCGTAAATTTATTTTTATACATGAATGGCGGGACTTACAGTTTAAAGTCGAAATTTTCATGGCAAAACCGTGGCCTTACGTCTAATAAGCAAACACACTACCTATTAGACTACGGCGTCTTTTATATTACCCGCAATATACCTAATTTGCTTGAGACTTAAAATAACAAAAAAAAAATTGAAATAGTTAAAAAAATCTTTACCTCGATGTTCTGAACTAATTCTTTCTCATAATCTCGACCACGTGCACCGCACTGCCAAATTCCAGAAATAACAGGCATGTCATAAAAGGCACATTCGCCATATAAACGCTGACGTTTAAAGTGTTCGTTGTCTGGAAAATATACCGTATTGTTGGGATCCTTCAAGTAGCAATCGTAAATAACAAATGGCAAAGAACAAGATATTACATTAATGTTAGACTCCGTATCATATACTTTAATTGTACTTGTTTCTTTTCTTTTGAAAAGCTCATGTATAATAACGTCTTGCTTAGGTTTTCCCACGTAAAACAAACAACCAGATGGAGTTTTTGTTTCAGAGTTTATAATTCTCCACAATCCTATTTCATTTTCCTTAAGAGGTTTCGGTATTTCCAATTCGCATCTTGATTTAGCAGTTCTACAATAAACAGAAACATCAGTGGATTAGCAAAATTTTGAATAAAAACTTTTTTTTTTAAAGAATTTAAATGTAAAACAGCAATTTTTATTTTTGTATAGGTTGAGATGAACTAAATTTTTGGATAAAAAATTAATTGATTACAAAAGTTCTAACCCTGATTAAAAAAATTTGGAAAAAGCAATACTCTGAACCAAAATACAAGAGACAAAACATATTGACTAAGCTATCGTTACACTATGTTCAGACCTGCACTTTTTTGAGTCAATATTCAGTTTATTGAGCATAATAAAGTAAGTGTTCAAACATAAAAATATACGCAGTTCAGCTGCTTATTCAATATTCAGCTGGTAAAAAAAAACAACTTGTTGCTTCAACAATATTGTTTTTTTTTTTTTGTTATTATGTTTTTTTTTTTTTTTGTTATTATGTTTTTTTTTTTTTTGTTTCTACAACTCAAATATTAACAGGAAGTGTTTGTAAAATTATAATATGTTCACTGAACAGTGCTGTATTTTAATGTTTTAGTCAATATTATAACAATTTGCGTACTTATTGCGCAATAATTAAAAGAAACTTTATTTAAAATATTGAGCTCAATAATGCCTTTTATTTCGATTTACGCAATAAAAGTGCATGTCTGAACATAGAGTTATACTTAATTAACAAAATTTTGCGTGGTCAGCCTTTAAAGTTTAAGTTCATTTTAAGTTAAATAACAATAAGTTTTTTACAATAATAATAAAATAATTTTTGATCATTTCAATTAAAATAGCTGAAGCAAAATATTACATACATAATTGGTCATTAAAACCCTTCAGTCAGGATTATTGACCTAGCTTCTCACACTACTTATGTTGTGTGTGTTAATTTTATACATAATTGGCGGGACTTACAGTTTAAAGTCGACTCCGAACGCCAGATTTTTGAGAAAATTTTCATGGTAATTATATTTACTCTCAGAGTTTTTGCCAGAAATCTACTGAGCGGAAATCGCCGAAAAAATACTTTTTGCATTTTATTTTGATGTCTGGCCTGGGACTCGAACCCTGGCTTTACGTCCAATAAGCCAACACACTACCTACTAGACCACAACGACTTCAAAATTTTACGTGAATAATATATTATAATGACAGATACATCAAGAGAATTTGCAAATTGTTTTGCATTAAAATACCTATAATAAATAGAATTAAAAATACCAAAATTATGGGAAAAAAGGAAGATGTGCGGACCTATAGCATTAGTAGTTGCAAAGAAGCCGACACCAAGCAGTAATTGCATTGGACACTCTTGGATCTCAAGTGGATTGGTATAGTTATATATTTATCCACGTACCCATTTATCCAGAAATGTTCGTCAACTTCGCACAGTAGCGACAGTTGCAGATTCCATTTCTTTCCTAAGTCAATTCAATTTTGAGCCTTTCCACGCCCAAGTTACGACGCAAAATTCATTGTTGTTGTTGCGTTTTCTTCGAAATGTCAAGTCATCGTTATCGACGCGAAACGGACTAACACGGATTTTTCTGCACGTTCTCAAGAAAAACGACAATGTTTTCGGAAGATCTTGTGCATGAGTATTGGTCTGTCGTTTACCTAATCAGTGGATCCTAATTTATCCATCACAATGTGTATATTCTTCTCAGTAAAACGATTATGGCTACAGTAAAGTGGACGAAAGAGACGCAGTACATTGACCGATAATCCATTTTGATAAACCCATTTTATTATTTCTACGTGTTGTTAAATGACATATCCGAACATGGTTATTTGACTAAATAAACGATACTAATTTCACAAACATTGCTTGCATAAGATGTCCGTTTTCAACTGCCATGGTGCAGAAGTTCCTATATTGTATCGATCTAATTGTACGAACTGTTTGCTCTCAATAACTTTTTTATTCGTATTTATTTTTAAAGCTTTGTTTTACAAAACTTAATTCTCCATTCTTCTTGCCTTCATAAATAATAAATAAATAATTAATGAATTAAATATCCATAGCATAGAACTTTTATTAAGTTCGTATAAGATTCCAACAACTGGAGATATTTTAGATTTAATGAACTCTATATGGAACTGTCATTTGCTGTTTGTTTCCTATTTACACCCGCCATACAAGCACTAGTTCTACTCTGATAAGGTATAAACCTGGTTTTATTGGTATAGTTTAATAATTCGTGCATACTTCGAAATCAATAATGTAAGATTGTAGTACTGTTGCTTGCTTGTATGAATAAAAAAATATGTAAACAAATCATTTCCATACCTAAAAAATTTTCCCTTCAAATCGATGTTTGCTAAGTCATGAATATAGCATTTAAATGGCAGAGATCATAATACACTGCCTTGTGAGGCACCATACTTAACGCATTCCATACGATAGCTTTTTGAATTGATTACTGTTGTCCGGTGACAGTTTTCAAAGTCAAAAGTTAATTTAGATGTAACAGCCATATACATAAAGTAATAATAAAACTATTTATCTACTTAACATTTCAGGTGTCCCTCCTACAGCACGGTATCCCACAACATGATTTCACTCTAACACGATTAAAAAAATTTCCGGAAAGCTCTTATAACACGGTGCTTCTACAACATAATTTTTTTTTTAAAGACTTATTAAATAAGAAGATCATTACAATTTTAGACATAACTATTGATTTAAAGGAAGCTTGGAAACAATTTTCAGTTTAAGACAGCATCGATATCATATTCTTATCAATGTTGAAGAAAGATATGGCCAACAGTGGTTGAAATAGAAAACGTGAAGAAATTAGGATAAAATAAAATTGGTGGCATATGGTTATTTGTGAATATGGTTATTGAAGATGTGGAACAAGAAGTTGAGGAAGCAGATTTGGTAGAAATCGCATACGAATGAAATCGATTCCAGCTCTGATGAAAGTAATGAAGTTAATAATTTGACATTAAAAATATTATAGGAAGGCTTAGACTTGGCAAAAAAATTGGAATTGTTGTTCTTGGATGTCGACCCTTGCGCTGAAAGAAGCCGAAAATTCAAAAGGGAATTACAAAATTGCCATCACCATATCAAGAAAAGACAAAGAAACAAAACAAAGTGACGGATTTTTTAAAGATATTATTCAGACGAGGTATTATTTAAGCCGATTTTTGTTAGATTTTTTATGAATTTTCTTGGATATATATTTATTTACTAGCTGACCCGACGAACTTCGTTCCACTCAAAATTGATGTTTTTATTGCCCGAAACAGGTCACATTTTATATTTATTGTAATACGCTGCATAAAACGTTGATGAAGTTTTAGTTATTGTTATCGCGTCAAAACAAAAACTAACAGTCATACATGTTATATATGTACATTAGAGCGACTCAAGTTGTATGGAAGCGAAATTCGTGCTCGATGTACCCCTCTAAAAATGAACCTTGGACTTTTTAAGACAACATTTCAAATATTTCGGTTCCAGATTCGACCAGATTCGGTTCCAGATTCTGTAAAAAAAATGGTTTTTGAATTTTTTGTTCGGGGTTGTTCGTAATAGAAATGCCAAATTAACATATTTTGTTGTTTTGTAAGTAAAAACAATAAAATATTATAACATTCTTTAAATTGGGAAACAAATATGCCGCCAAAAAGTCATGGATCATTTCTTTTCTACAAAACGCGAACTTGAGCGAATTTCAAAGAAAGCTGAGACCCGTATTTCATTAAATCGTCTCAAGATTAAAATATGTTACTTTGGCATTTCTATTACGAACAACCTCGAACAAAAAATTCAAAAACCATTTTTTTTTTTTACAGAATATCCTTAAAAAACAGACATGAATGATCGTCCTTTGACAAATTGTATGCACTGTTGGACGCGCCTTAAAAAAAACTTTCTTATGATATAGATATTGTATATGTTTGTAAGGAAAAAGATCCACAAATTAACAAAATATTCAAAAATATACCCTTTTTCAAAATGGTCCAGCTCGCGAGAGGTCGAATCTGGAGCCGAAATATTTGAAATGTTGTCTTAAAAAAGTCCAAGGTTAATTTTTAGAGGGGTACATCGAGCACTTTTTTTGGTGAGTCGCTCTAATGTACATATGTAGGTATATACACAGAAAGAAAAACGGCGTGCTAAAATTAACTTTTCTATTCTCAATTTAAGCCAAAAAACGTGCTTGAAAAATTAAGCCCGTTTTGGCTTTTGTTTGCTTAAAACAAGCAAAAAACGGGACTGATTTAAAAAACTAAACCTTATATTACTAAAATCAACACTAAAAAGCTCAAATCTATTTAAAAAGTGTTATTTGAGTGCAAAATAGGATTAAATAAAAATTAAGAAATAATTTGCTTGAATTAATCCAAAAAAGGATTAAATCAAACCCTGAGAGAAAATGAGCGAAGTACAACTTGCTCTCTCATCTGCTCTCATAATCTTTTAAAGCTGTTTTATATTGAAATCAGGTTACTTCCTTGTTATTTTCAAGGGATGAAAATATCAGTCTGTGTTGTGCGTTCGTTGCGTTTGGTGTAGTTTCAATTTAATTTTAATTTTGTGATTTTAATAATTTGTTTTAATTTTGTGATGGATGACCAACGCGATGACGATCTCCTATTAAAAGACCTTCTTCAGTCATTTAAATTGGAGGAGGTTCATCAATACCTAAAAGGTAAGTAATTTTATTTTAAATACGTACTAAAAAGAAGAAAACAATATATTTTCATTAGCTTCTTATTCACATACAAAAAGCAGTTAATTCTATTGAATTTTAAAAACAAGCTACAACAACATCCATATATAAATGAAACAAGAAATTTCTAGAAAGTTAAGTAAGAAAAAATGTAAAACTCTCTTGTTTATTCTCTTTTTTTTTCCATTGCGTATTTTTATTATTATATGTTTGGGAATGTGTATTAAAAAACCAGAGGAAATGTAAAAAACTTTAAATAATTTAGTTCAAAAAAAATTAATTTTAAAGAAGTTAATTAAAATTTAAAAACTTAATTATATAAATATGTTAGTGAGAATTAAAAACAGTTAATGATAACTGAAATTTACTAATAATTAAATAATTAAAAAGAAATTAAAAATTTTAACAAATTTTTTAAGTTGTTTAAAGAAAATAAAAAAAATAAATAATTTCGTTAAGTACAAGTGAAGTGTAATATAATTTAAAAACTATCTTGGAATCAACAAATAATTTATAAGATTATATAATGTTGTTTCGGTTTTATGAAACACGAAATGTATAACTTCAATAAGTAAATAAAATATTTTAAGAAGAAAACAAAAAAAAAATTATTTTCTGCTTGTTTCATAATGTCGAAAGAATATTTTTTCTCTTAAATACAAAAACAAAAATGTTTCTAAGAAAAAAAAAATGATCTTTCGCATTTAACGAAACCGCAAGAAAAATTTTCAAATTATTAAAACTTTTAAAATTTTCAATAAATAAAGAAATCAAAATAATTAAATAAATTAAAACAACTAATTTTTTATACGTATAAACTATTAATATTTTCAATTAATTTCCAAATATTAATTGAAAATTTTAGTAATTTTTTTTCTTATTTAGTATTTTTGGAAAATTTTTAATAAAATAAAATGTTAAAAATATTTTTAGTATAATACATTTACTAATACAGTTTTATTTATATAGCTGCTAAGGTAACTTACAAAAGCTTACAATACTTCGAAAAGGAAGACTTGAAAGAAGCCATACCGCATCTTGGACTCCGAATCGAATTTAGAGAGAAACTCTTTATATGGAAAAAACAGCAGGTAAATCATATAAATATGTGTTACAGTGACTTCCACAACTGTTCATACAAATATAAAATTGTTCTTTTTTTCGAATTATAAATATTTGTAGTAACTTAAAATTCAGTAATTTCGCGTACTGATTTCCCATTTAAAATTTTGTGAACTGTTGTGGAAGTTACTGTATACTTGATCACATAATTGTTTATAATCCAATTTTACAGTTCGGTATTGATGACAAAACGATTTCAGTCGAATCGAAGGTCAATAATTGGATGTCTGAAGAAAATTTCAGTGGAAAAAGAGTTTTAAATAAAGTAAAACTGTTTCTATTTAATTATAATTATTTTTCTTAACCGAAATTACTATCGTTTAGGAATACAAGAAATATGTTCGGAGGGATATGAGTTGTCTGATGATTTGACATTTAAGGGCACACATTATAAACCAACATACTATTTAGGAATTCACGGATTTGAACGAAAAGATTTTGATTTATATAAAATAATACATATAATCATATGTAATAATAATAAAATTTTTGTAATATGCAGGAAGGTAATAATTAAACACTTTGATAATCATTTTAGAGCATATGAAATTGGTTCGTTAATAAATAAAACACTGATTAAAAATATAAATGAATTTAATACTCCTCCTTTACACTTGTATCCACTTAATAATGGAAAAACCTATATAAGAATTAAACATATATTTTAATTAAAATATATCAAAAAATAAAATAACATAAATTTTTATTATAACTATTATTAATTACATAAATTAATTTTGTTATATTTAATGAATTCAATATCAAAACTGTACTTTTTTTGTTTATTAAAAAATGAACTATTATTTTGTATAATTTTTAATAAATATTTTTCTAAATAAAAATATAAAATAAAAATAAACTTTTTTATTTAATCTTATTATAAGATTATTGTACTTAAATCAAGTACGAATTATGGATTTTGGGTAAATTTGATATTTTAAATGATTAAATCAATCGATTTTAGGATTAAATTAAGTACGAGTTCGAGCTTAAATTAAGTTCAAAATTCTTGAAACAAGCTCGTTTTTGAATAAATTTAGGTTTAAATCAAGTACAATTTAGGGCTTAAATCAAGTTCATTGTGCTCGAATGAAGTACGATTCGATCCCATTTATAAGTTAATTCAAGTACGAAATAGAGCTTAAATTAACTTTATAATTCTTGAAACAAGTGCGCTTAAGAATTACTTCAACTTCTGACTCTCTTGAATCAAGTACGAATTCGACCTTAAATTAAGAAAAAAAATGCTTAAACCAAATACGTGATGAGACACTATGATCCCAAAAAGGCTTAAATCGCGTTAAAATCAACACTTTTTTACTTGGCTGATTCGGGCTTGATTCAACTCTTTTGTACTTGATTCAAAGCAAACCGTACTTACCGTACTATTGTGACCGATATGGATTGATTCAAGCCCGGATGGTTTGATTCTTTTTTTGAGTGTACCATCGAATTATCCGACTTATATATATATGTATCTTAAAGGGGGAGGATTAACACGCCCATTTTTGATGAGTTTATAGTTACCGACACTACGAACTTACCCACCCAATTGTATTCGTCTACCATCATATATCCCTAAATATTAACTTCTAAAGATTTGCTATGCCTACATTTTGCTACATCGATTTTTTTTAAACTATCTAAACCTGATAAGCTTTCGAACAAAAAAGAATAGTTAAAATCGGTTCAATAGTTTATGTAGGGGGAGGATTGTGACGCCCATTTTTGGTGGAATTGTCGATATAGACTCTACAAACCCATCAAATTTTATTCGTCTACGATCAATATGTACATAAATATTCAATTTTAACGATTTGCCATGCGCTCCTAGCATTTAGGGATATGAAAAGTAGATTTTGTCCGATTCTCACATCTACCCGATATGCACGCAAAATTTCATGGAAATCGGTCGACCCATTTCGAAGGAGTTTAACCTACTAACACCGTGACACGAGAATTTTATATATTAGATTATTTAATAGGATTTTTATTTATTTTGTTATTTTTAACAAAAAATAAAGTTCTTCTGTGGCATTAAAACATTTGTTTGGAACTTAACCCCTGTTTTTGTACCAGCTTCTAGTCTCCTACAGCACGATTTCACATAACACGTCATATTATAGAAACCTATCGACCGCGTTATAGGAGGGATACCTGTAAATTTGAAGTTGCCATATTGAAAATAATATATAATATGGCATGTTCAAACATAAACTTAACTTTAAAAGTTGTTCGTTGGATGATACTCCCTTTAGCTTAACGCACACTTCTACCATATTATCCGTTTATAATTATGAAAAATAATTCATCTGTCAGTTAAAATCCTCAATTTAGTTAACACGTCTTATTTTTTAATTTTTTTTATTTTCTCTCTTAATTTTGTGATTACATTTAAGATTAACTTTACAATACTATTCACCTGTAATCTTATTTCAAACTTTTTTATTTATTCGTGGCAAATCATATACATGACGTATAAAAATGTATGCTGATTTCATTTCTAATAACATATTCTCTATGTAAATTCTCTATAATTTCTTTACAGTGTTGAATCGTTATGACATTCTTGTAATATGATTCCATTTTCTAAATCTTCTTCACATAATTAATTTAATGGTATCATCCTATATACATTAAATTTTTCCTCATTTTGAATTCATACAAAATTTTGTAGGGAAATATTTTATTATTGAGTGACCATATAATAATTGTTTGTACCTAAGTTCTGCATATACAGTGGAGGTCATATAATTAAAACATTCGTAATCATAGTAAAGATGTTGTAAAAAATCTGAGCAGAAAACGAAAATAAAGAAGTAATCAATTGTAAATGACATCAAACTTATCAAAGAAAAGTCCCGTTAAAAAATTATGATGTGATAAGAAATAGAACAAATTAGAGATCAAAATAATGTTTTAATTATAGGACCACCACTGTATATGTCAAAAAATTAAAATCTTTTCTAGGATCTTTACTGCTAACTTGTTAATTGGGTAAATAGTATAATTACATGCTAGGATAGTTAATGCTTATACAAACATTACGAAAGTTTTCGAAAATATCCGTACTCTTTCATCATGTTCACAATCCTTTGCACTATTCTTAAATATTTATTGAGTAATTGTGTTTATTTATACCACACTTGGCACCAGTGCTGAAATGAACATACAATGGTTAAAATGGTTCAAAGTTAACTTAGAAGTGTCCGAAGTTAAATGCGACAATAGGTTTACTCTACACGATGTTCGTACAGTAAATAATCTTGGACTACCCTTACAGTCAATTGAATTCAATGAAATCGCCGTTGACTACTCATACTTGCAAGGTTTGCCGATACTGTCTTACATGAATGCTAAGCCGATGGTTCTCATAGGCCTCAATAATTGGAGGGTAGCTGTTCCCTTAAAAATAACAGAAGGTAAGCGAGGTCAACCCATAGCATCTAAAACCCGTCTCGGATGGACATTGCAAGGTAGTGGTACAGATTTAAGTCAAATTTCTTCATTAAATATACATACCTGCGGTTGCGAAAAACGTTATGACGTAGGTTAGGTTAGAGGACGTGTACTTGTCAGTACTCGGTGGTGGAATTGACCCATTGTACTACGTCCTAGCTTCTCACACCACTTATGTTGTGTGCGTTAATTTTATACATAAGTGGCGGTACCTACAGTTTAAAGTCGACTCCGAACGACACATTTTTTGAGAAATATTCCATGGCAATTTTTTACTCTCAGAGTTTTTGCCAGAAATCTGCTGAGAGGAAGTCACCGAAAAATTATTTTCAAATTTTCGTTTTTGATGTCTGACCTGGGATTCGAACTCGGGTCTTTCGTCTACTAAGCCAACACACTACCTACTAGACCACGGCGACCTCAACGTTATGACGTATTGCACGAAGAAGTAAAAGAATATTTTGCCCTTGAGGCGCCAAAAGAGAAAAATATACTGTCGCCCGAAAATAACAGAGCTATACAAATCCTAGAAGCATCTGCGTTCAGAAAAGATCACCAATTCGAAGTAGGTTTACTATGGAAAGACGAAGTCCCACAATTGCCGGAGAGTTATAGCGCCGCGTGCCATAGATTAGAATGTCTTAAAAAAAAGTTCAAAAAGGATCCCATACTACAAAAAACGATACAATCCGAAATCGATAAATTAATTTCTAAAGGTTATGCTAGAAAGGTGTTGGATTCTGAAATGTTTTCCTACCCCGGGCGTACGTAGTATTTACCAATATTTGTGACCCTTAATTCAAATAAACCAAATAAAGTACGCCTCGTTTGGGACGCAGCAGCTAAATCAAAACAAAAATCCCTTAATGACTTTCTTATTTGTGGCCCCGATTTACTTACGTCACTTTTTAGTATTTTAATTGAGTTTTTTGTGGGTCAAGTGGTAATTTGTGGAGACATAGCGGAAATGTTCCATCGAATCAATGTAAAAAAAGAGGATATGCACGCTCAGCGTTTCTTGTGGTTCGACAATTTAGAGAACTAACTATGACCATGCGTGTATGTCATGAAAGCTCTCACCTTAGGTGTTAGCTGTGCACCCTGCATTGCTCATTTCGTTAGAAACAAAAATGCTGAGGAATTTAAACATTTATATTCTCGGGCTGTCAAAGTAATTCAACACTATCACTATGTATATGGATGATTTTATTGACAGCGTTGACAGCGAGGAAGAAGCAAAAGAACTTGCGCTCCAGGTAAAGATGATTCACTCCCCAGCTGGGTTTCGTATGAGAAATTGGGTAAACAATTCTGACTTCGTACGAAAACACCTATCAGAGAACGGCTCGGAGTCACAGACTTCCTTTAAAGCAGTCCAAAAAAATTCTGGGTATGTATTGGTAATCAAACCACGACGTATTTCGATATAATTCTAGATTTTCGAGGCTGCGAAGAGATGTTTTTCACACGGAAGTGAACCCTACAAAAAGAGAAGTTCTCCAAGTCCTCATGTCGATTTTAGATCCATTAGGATTGGTTTCCCAATACACTATTGGCCTAAATATATTACTTCAAGATATTTGACGCTCAGCATTAAAATGGGACGATGAACTGACCGAAGAACTCTATGTAAAATGGCGTTCATGGCTCTCCAATCTGTATAAAATATCAGCATCCAGCATTCCCAGATGTTACTCCAAATATAATGGCAAAGAAGACGTGTCAATTGTGGCAGCAAAATCTAAGGTAACCCCATTAAAACCAATATCAATACCCAGGTTGGAACTTCAAGCAGCACTGCTAGGTGAACGTTTAGCTGCGACAATTCGAAATTCAACACGCCTTCAATGCAGAGAGTGTTTTTATTGGTCCGATTCAAAGACGGTGCTTAAATGGTTGTCCATGGACCCAAAAAACTTTAAAGCGTTCGTGATGTATCGTATTGCAGAAATTCTAGAATCCACAAACTTAAATCAATGGAATTGGGTGCCATCCAAATCTAACCCCGCTGACCTTGCCACTAAGACCGGTCTACACAGCAATGATTTGTGCCTCCACGGTTCGGATTTTCTTAAACATGGTGAAAATATGTGGCCCAAATGTCCAGATTTAGGTCATCCAAATAACGATGAAGTAAGGAATCATTTACAGCTTATTAACAAATCAAAAAGCTTTACAATCAACATTGAATATTTTTCTAATTGGAAGCGGCTCTATATGGCACTTGCGAATTTCATGCTCTATATTGAAAAATTGAAAGCTAGAATACAAGAAGGGAAAACTGTCCAAGGTGTAAGCTATGAAAATATACTAAATGCAAAATTCGTTTTATATAGGTATGCCCAGTCCTACGAGTTCTCTGAAGAAATAGGGTGTCTTAAAAATAAACAAGAAATATGTTCTAAAAGTCATCTTAAACAATTAAATGTTTACCTCGATAATAATGGACTTTTGCGTATAAACGGTAGAGCCATGTCTTAAAATTGTATAACACCATAATCTTACCAAAATGTCATTATATAACATTTTTATTGGTTCGCAACTATCACGAGAGTTTTCAACATTGCCTGCACGAAGCCACAATATGCAAAATTAAATCAAAATTTTACATCCCGAAGCTAAGGGTTGTCTATAAAAACTTTCGTTCAAAATGTCAATCGGCTGCACCACAACCACCGATAATGGCATCTTTACCACCAGCAAGACTTGCTACCTTCGAACGCCCGTTCACCTATGTAGGTATTGATTTCTTTGACCCATTATTTGTAGCAGTAGGCAGACGCAGGGAAAAGAGATGGGGTGTGTTATTCACATGCCTAACAATACGCGCAATTCATGTTGAGGTCGCTCACAGTCTTGACACAAGTTCGTGCATCATGGCGATTCAAAACTTTATAAGTCGCCGTCGCTTTCCCAGACAGATATATACCGACAATGACACGAATTTTAAATCTGTAGAAAGAATTCTTCGTGAAGAAAAGCGAAACCTCGACCTTCATCAAGTCTTTTTAAAATATAATGAAATTAAATGGCTATTCAATTCACCGGCAGCACCGCATATGGGAGGCGCATGGGAAAGACTGGTGCACACAGTGAAGACAACGCTTTACGCTGTGAACTCTGCATTTAGATTTAATAACGAGACATTGAGAAGCGCTCTATGCGAAGTTGAGTTTATGATAAATTCCCGGCCTTTAACATTTATTGCTCCGGATTCAGCTGAAGACGACGCCCTTACGCCAAACCACTTACTACTCGGCTCTGCTGATTCTTATTCGACACTTGACACGACCAGACGTTGAAAACCTAACACCTAACGGTGACAGTCATTAAATTGTAACACTTTATCTAAAAAATACATAAAACATCAATAAATGTTAGCATAATATTAAATAAAATTAAATATTAATACTAAAACATAAATAAACAACTTAAAGCGGTTTCATTAAAGACCCACATTTATATATAGAGGACTAGATCAACGGATTATTAGTTTAAGTTTAACTGTTTTTCTGAAGTTGTGTTTTGTCATCCGTCGCGTGAAGACATGTCTGTCTATTTTGTGTCGTCGGTCTATTTTGCTAAAATTAAAATTAAAAAGAAAACAAAATTAAAATAAAACAAAACAATAACAATTGCGCGGCCAAGAATTACAGTTTTTAAATTAAATTAAAAACCTATTACATACATGCATACCTATTACATACTCTTGATAACAATATTTTAAATATTAATAAGACAACAAAAACAAAAAAAAACAGTTTCTTTTTAAACAACAACACCATCGCACAAGAAACCAGAAAAATTTAAAATAATCCACAACAATAACATAAAATACTGAAATTAAAAAGAAAACAAAATTAAGACAAAACAGAATCAGAAAAAATAATAATTTCGGGGCCAAGGATTACAGTTCTTAAAACAACAATACTATCAGGCGAAATACATATTTATTAATAATAAGCCATTACACATATGCATACCTATTACATATCACAATACAATAGAATTCACAGTGTCGTTTGTGGAATTAAGGACGCACTAAAGTGGAATTGACTATCACGGCGTTGTTTGGTGTTCCGTGGATCTGAAGGAGCATTTATGGACCACGCTTGAGGCTTTTAAGGCACCGATAGGCGGTGCATTTTCCTTTTCATCCTTCTCCTTCACCCTTGAACTCAAATAACATCATAGTGCGGGATTTTTGGAGACGATTGCTGTGGATTAACTAATGGTGAAAGTATAGCACTGGCCATTTTATAGCCACCTAGCAGCAACTCGTTTCCTTGACGTTCGCATCTTGAGACAAGGCATTTGATTTTTAATTATTCCTTATCGTGATGGCGGGTCGCTTTCGCATTGATTTCTGTAACGTGCGGGGGCTGAGGGCAAATTTTTTCTCTGTCTATGCTCACATTTGTGTCCATGGGCCTGATGTTTTCGCCTTATGTGAAACCCAGGTATCTGGGGATGCTGATGCACAGGATTTTCATATCCCTGGGTATCACCTACTATCCCTTTTTAATTTCCATCGGGGTCTTGCTATGTACATTCGCAATGAAGTTGTATACCAGTGCCAGCAATCAATTGGCATGTATGATGCAGAATTTAACTGTCTTTGGATTAAGTTCAAAATCAGGGCACATCTTTTGCACTTCGGGTTTCTTTATAGAAGTCCAAACGCGGAAAGAGAGGCTACCATATCTGGCTTCGACTTTCTTTCCGACTCCATAACTAGGATCCTGGAGGATTATCCGAACAGTGAAATTGTTGTTGCTGGTGATTTCAATGTTCATAATTCATCCTGGCTCCACCATTCGAGCCGCACAACTCCTGAAGGCCAATACGTTGAGTTGTTTGCCGCGCATAATCATCTTGCGCAAATAGTGAATCGTGTGTTGATGGGCACCAAAATAATACCCTCGACCTTTTTCTTACTTCACACCCTGATAAGTATGAAGTTAAGGATTTAGCAACTCTCGGTAATTCGGAGCATTGTACCATCTCTACCTCTTTTCCGTTCGCTGGACTTCGTGAGGTTTCACCTATGGCTAAGAAACGCTCTGATTTTAACTACGGGAAAGCACGTTGGGATGAACTCAACAATTTTTTCCGGCACTTTAATTGGAAACTTTGTTTCCTTGCACCAAATATCGATGCCGCAGCAGAGATGGTAAGGAATATAATTAAAACTGGGATAAATACTTTTATTCCTTCCAAAAAGTTTTTTTTTTCTGAATTTGAAGAACTGTGTCTATTGTGTAATAACGCCTTTCTGAACAACCGCCTTTAAACCGCCTTAAGCTTAAAATAATTTTTTAAAATTATAATTTATTGTTTTATATAAAAGTATGGAACCTATAAAGGAAAATATACAGAATGTGGAATTAAAAATAGCAAAATTAAATAATTTTAAAAGGAATTGGAGGAACTCATTTCAGAAACTATAAAAGTCCGTGACATATTGACCGAAGCCCACGAACAAAAGCAAAAGGAGTTCAACTCTTTGGAATGTGACTACGAGGAGGTTATGAGCCAAATGAGAAAAAAACAAATGCTCGTCATGGATTATCTTATTAAGGCAAAGCAAAAGGCAGCAGAAGAAGAGCAAAAGCAGTTAGATATGGGCTTAAGTTGTAGTAAAGCCCCGTTAAAAGCGGATAGTGCGCGAAAGAATTACGGTACAGCTTCTCAATCGGCTGTCAAGTTATTAGCGCCAAATTTAGCTGAACTAAAACTAAACCATGGCATGTCGTTTACACCCAAAATAAAAGAAGATAAAAACTCTCCATTGGTCAAGAGGAAAATAAATCCTGTTCCATTTCCATTTGTGGAATTTGATGTCACCGTAACCCAAATGCAATTTGATACAATACCAAAATACATGTGTGGCCGTGAAACTCTGGCCCAGTTGAATTCGTTTTTAGAAACTGTTATAATACCATGCTTCAATGAGAAGTACCAGCTTATCCATAAGGAATGTAATAGTCTAAGTAACTTAAACGATATTGAGTTATGGAGGTTATATAATGACCAGGCATCGTCTTTACCAGGTCGCCATTTTATAATCTGTGGTGATATTACCCGAAAACTGAATAAAATGTTGGATACAAAAAGCCAAAAACGCTTGATAATGCTTAGACATATTGGCATATTACAAGAAATGCGCATTAAACAAACTGTTTTCTATATTTGGTCATGCAATCATCTGGAACATCATTCTAACAAGTAATCATCGCTATTCTAAGTAAATAAATTGTATTTTAATAAAAGAAAACATTGTTAATTAAAATCTCTTTTTAAATTAAATTTCTGAACAACCGCCTTTAAAATTTATATTTAAGCTTAAAATAATTTTTTAAAATTATAATTTACTAGCAGATTGTACCTGGCGTTGCGCGTGTTATAAAAATAACAATAAATAAAAATACCGGCTTCTTAAAAAATGCAATTTTTCAAATTATTGCGAAACCGGTTTATCAAACAACTTATTTTTTTTTAATACTCTAAGTCCTAAATATAACTGCATGCCATTTGCCCGTTTTTCGCCCCTTTTCCCCATTTTGGACCCCTTTTGGTCCAACTTTTTAAACAGAACACCTCCAATAGCTATTTGGGAAACTTAACCAAGCTAAATCGTAAAAAATACCTTTAAAACCCATAAAATACAGCATTTATTTTTTCTCCCTTTGTTCCATTTTGTCTCCCGTTTTGGCCATAATTTTGAAAAGATTTGTACCCTATAACATACACCGACAACAGCTCGATCTATATCCCAAATTTCAAGAAAAATCAGTCTAGATGTTCAGGCGTGATTAACTAACAAACAAACAAGAAACAAATTTACAGGAAGATTTATAATATATATTAGGATTAGAATAACCTGCACTCAATTTACCCGTTTTCAGCCCTTTTCCTCCTTTTCGGATTCCTTTTGGTTCTACTTTAGAAACGGAATACCTCTAAAAGCTATTTGGGAAACTTAACCAAGCAAAATCGTAAACAAGCACCTATTACCATTTTTCCCATTTGACGCATTTTTTCTCCCCTTGTGGTCAAAATTTTAAAAAGATTTATAGCCTATAATCTGCACCGACAAAAGCTTGATCTATATCCCAAATTTCAAGAAAATCAGACCAGGCGTGATTGGCTAACGAACAAACCAACAAACATTTGGGAAACTTAACCTAGCTAAATCGTAAAAAATTACCTATTACCATTTTTTCCCCATTTTTTCTCCCCTTCTAGTCAAAATTTTGATAAGATTTATAGCCTATAACCTCCATGGACAAAAGCCCGATTTATATCCCAAATTTCAAGGCGTTCAGGCGTGATTGGCTAACAAACAAACAAACAAACAAAAAAACAGAATTACAGGAAGGATTAATAATATATATTAGGATTGTTTTATATAAAAGTATGGAACCTATAAAGGAAAATATACAGAATGTGGAATTAAAAAAAAAAGAAAAAAAAAGGATTTCGATTAAATCAAGAGATAAATCTTGGTTTAATCAAACTTGCAGACTAGCGGTCAGATCCAGAGAGGAAGCATTCAGCAATTGGCGTAGAAACAAGTGTGCACTTACTGATTTGCTACGCAAGCAGGCGAGATCCTCATGTGCCGCAGTACTGAGACGCGAAAAGGCTTTATACGAGCAGGGTCTTCGTACTAAAGTTCTTTCTTTTCCTCTACGAAATAATGCTAGTTCGATTCCAACTCTTATAATGAATGACAAAACATTTACTGACCCGATTGAGAAGGCGAACCTTTTGGCTAGATTGTTTGCAGGTAACTCTCACCTACCGGCGAGCACTCAACCACTACCCGAACTTGAAAGAGTATCAGTTACTATGCCTAGTATATTCTTTCTAGCCAGGGCAGTTAGGAGGGTTCTTGCTTGGATATCTCAAAGGCGTTTGATAGGGTCTGGCATGAGGCTCTGGTAACGAAGTTAATTGCTTTTGGTGTCGGTAGTCACTTCTCTCGATTTATATCGAGCTTTCTCAAAGATCGCACTATTAGAGTTGTTATAGATGGCGTCTTTTCCGACGAGTTCAGTATAAATTCAGGGGTACCGCAGGGCTCTGTTCTTTCTCCTACTCTTTTTCTTATTTTTCTCAATGATCTTCTATCTATTACTTCGAATCCTATTTACTCTTTTGCAGATGACAGCAACATTTGTCATTCATATTCATTTGATCGGAGGCCGAGCCTTTTGGAGATTGGGGCAAGGAGGTCGAACATGAATGACGCACTCACAGGTGACCTGATAGCTATCACTGAGTGGGACCGCGCGAACAGGGTCAGTTTCAATGCGCGCAAGACCCAATGTTGTTTTTTGACACACCGGCGTGATGCTGGCTCTGGTGTTCTGTCATCTGTATTTATGGGTAATGTAAATATTGAGGAGGCGGATGCTCTTGATGTTCTGGGCATGAGAATTAGTTGTGATGCTCGTTGGAACGATAACATTTTTCGATTGTCGAAGGAAGCATTCAAGTGTCTTGGTTTTTTGAAACGGTGCAGGAAATACTTCACTCCATCCGACCTTCTTACTATTTACAGGACCTTTATCCGACCCCGGATGGAGTACAACTCTCATGTATGGACCGGTGCTCCAAAGTCTATTTTGAAGCTTCTCGACCGCGTACAGGAGAGGGCGAAGGTGCTTATTAATGACAGTAGGCTATCCAACTCTATTGATTCGTTGGAGCATCGTCGCAATGTGGCGTGTGTTTCATTGTTCTATCGGTACTATAATGGGAGGTGTTCTCGAGAGATAAGGGGCTTGTTTCCCGATAACCACATATTTTTACGTGGTACTCGAGCTTCTCACAGAGCACATCCTTTTGTGGTTGATTGTCCAGTGAACCACACAATGCATTACAGGGAGAATTAATTTTTTGCCCGCACTGCTCGCTTGTAGAATGATCTTCCTGCGAGAGTTTTTCCCGTCAATTACGATATTGGTGAGTTTAAATCGAATGTCCATAAACACTACTCCCTCTTTCCTCCTTCCTATAACCTATTTTCCTAAACCTGCACAATGCACTGCATGAATAGGGGTCATACTCTGAGTGTTGGTTTTTATTAAAAAAAAAAAATAAACCCCTATGTGAAATCAACTACGATCTTCGTGGCACCAAATACAGCAGTTTGCAAGCCATTTTTGGAGACGAACAAAGTGGTTCGCAAAGGTAAAACCACTATCTGTAGGTGATATAGTCATAATAGTGGACGACACATTTCCACGCAATAGTTGGCCCAAGGGAGTAATAGTAGACACAGTTAGCGCAAAAGATGGTCAAATTCGTCGTGTAAAAGTCAAAACAAGTGCCGGCACGTTTGAAAGGCCACCCACCAAAATCGCAGTACTGGACGTCAGTAATAATGAAGATGGCAAGCTTACAACCTCTAGTTCGCTTGCTAGGGGGGGGGGAATGTAGTTCAATTATTAATTTCATATACTGTTTTTCCTTATTGGTTACTCTCTTTATTTGCTTAATACGTAGAATATGTACGTACACATAGTACATATATGTATACTACTAAATATATAATATATGTATTAATTTTAATGGCTGAATAACGGTTCTGAAATTATGTCGACTTTTGTATAAAGATCAACAAATCGTTTTTTCTGGGCTTATTATTATAACGAAGTTAGTTATTGAAAAACAAAGTTTTTTAAAGCGCTAAAATATTTTGATTAAAAATTTTTCTATTAAATTGTGTTATAAAAATAGTTAAATAAAATAAAATAAAAGATAATTTATTGCTGTTGTTTCGACTAGCTAATTTCGAAGCCAACACATAGTACTAACTGGGGAATTCCAAAAACCAAAAGTTCAACTTTCTGTAAAACATTTTTTAATAAAAAAAAGTCGACGGCGTAAAGTCTTTCGGAAAGTAGTCCGACAGTTCAGAACTCTTTTAAAGGACGAAAGTCACCTTTATCTCTATCTTTGATGGATATCTCTAGAGATGATAGGGACTTTAGTCCAATTCGTCGCAAACAATTGCGATTGTTATCAAGTAGCGACGAAAAATTATGTAGCTATGTAAATATTTTTTCTTTCTATTCTAATTTTTCACCTATATGAATTATATATTTTAAGTTTTAATGCTTAATAAAATGCCTTATGAAATTACAATTTGTATGAATTTCTGAAATTTTATAGTTTTCAGCATTCAGTTAAGTGTATATGCTAATGTAATATAGAAAATTTTTTTATTGTTTGTTTTGACACTTTCGTACTTTTGAATTACTTACTCGGTATGGTATGCTGAATAACGACCGTTATATAATCCATCCATTATTAAAAGTTCCTTTTTCCGATCTGGCATTTCTGCTTGACATGAGTAAATCTCTTCAAGAAAATCACAGCGTAAAACTTCAGAACTTTCCTTCGCTTCTAGCGTAGAGTTCGCGTACAACGTACTATTCTGGATGTCTATAAAAATACGCTCCCGTATTGCTTCCATGCGACCGGAATTGTATATAAAACATTCAAACATACTGTTTGGACGAATATTCGTAAGCAATTCGCACTGATTATGCATTTGGCCAGTATATACATCAAAAATTTTACAATATTTTGTATATTTTGGATTTGTTGAACATTTTACAGTTGATTTACCGATTTCTAATATCATTCTTTTATCAATGTTTGTGTTCTGATATGGTAAAATGTTGACTGTTATTACACCATATTCGGAAACACCGTTAATACTTTCTACTTCCAGCGTCCAATGTGTTTCAGATTCTTTTGAGATTCCATTTACTCTTATGCCGCAAATATCTTTCGCATATGGAAGAATATATTCATTTCGGTCAGTTTTAAAGGCTTCCGTTGCATTAAGGTCAATAAGCTTTCTTTCATTATCTGTTGAAATATGGTACAACATATTATTTACACAAACATTAGCCACTATTTATTAAAAAAAATGTTAAAATGTATAAAATTTTTGCAATTACAGGTATTCCTCGACTTACGACCGAGATACATTCCTGGTCATCAGGCGTAAACTGTAAGTCGAATTTCAAATAAAAAAAATTTTAAAAAAATACGTACTGTACTATTAACTTTGAAGGCCAGAAGAAATGAAACTATCCAAAATACATATAATCCAAACTTTATTTAAAGTAAAAATATATTTTTGGGATTCCCTGCAAATATATATTTGTTTTCTTTAAGTGTTTTCTATGAAAAAATTGGAAAAAAATGGTCGTAATTGCGAATAGTCATAAGTCGGACGGTCGTAAGTCGGGGACTACTTGTACATTAAGGTTTTGTCACAATAACCAATTATTTGCAGAAGGGTGTAAGTTTAGAAGAATGTGATAAAACTCAACAACATCAAATAATATTTTATTATTTTTATATTGGCGCTTGAAATGCATTTTAATTGAAGTTTTTCCGTTTACCTGAAATAAATTTTTGTGAAATTTTTGTTTAATGTGAATGTTTCATAATAGGCCGTAAACATACGCTCATACGTAAACAGTCTCACCAATAATCAAACAAAGATAAATAATGTTACAGTTATTATACTGTTACGTTTTTACCTTCTTAAAAACGTTAATATATGAGTTCGTTGATTGCAAACCAAGTAAGAACAAATATGTGTTTTATTTTAATGAAACTCTTAATTATTCATATTACTTTTATGTCTCACTGTTCAAACTTATACAAAGTACACAACAATAACTATAGCAATATGTGCTCGTTCGGTACTCTTCTCTGCTTTTAACCTTTTTATAAGCAACACCATTTGTTCGTTATTCTCTGCTTACAACCTAACTCATTAAAATTTATTTTTCTCACATTCCGTATATCCTTAAAAAATTGTAAGGATAAATTTTTATCGCAGTTAAAAGACTAATTAAACAATATTTTATTAAACTATAAAATTTGTTTATATATATTAAATTATTTAAATTTATACATTTAAGTGAAAAGATATTATTTAGACGAATAAACATACTTTAATACATATTACATACAGGCATACTATAATTAATTTACTCATTATCGCTGGTACCATCACTCTGAGAATCCTCTATCAAATCATTCGCTACTACAAAGACTTCTCTTTAAATCATCCATTTTATGTTTGTCCATGTTTTTTGACTATAAATTGATGTTCTTGGTTCTGACTGTAATATTAGATACACTGTTAGGTCCTTATTAGAACTGACTGTACTAGTTTTTCGGGATTGCTTTAATCTAGCATTCCTTAGGATTTTGTAATTAGATTAAATTACCTTTTCCGATAACATTCCTATAGGAATTGTACTAAATTTCAATACCACGAATTAAAATTTTGTGCACTGTTGCAGGCATACAGTACTAAGAATACAAATTAAAATAACAAAGTGCAGTTTCTTTTAAAAGCTTTTGAAAATTTTATATTTAACATATGAAACGAAACGCCGAGCAGTATTTCCATTCTTAGATGTACCGTAACCAGTCTTAACTTTGTCAACTGTAAGTCGCATTTCTTCCCTAAATTCTTTTTCTGCTATTCACCATTTTTCGATATTTTGTTAATACGCAATATGAAGAATGCACTCAAAACATTTTATCTAGGCATGCATTGTTGACAATCCATATTGCTCATTGACATACTGTTCATTTGAGATGATTCCGCTCCACACAAAGCACAAATTGAACAACTTTTGTTTTTATTAATTACATTTAAAACCGCACCGTCTATCATTATTAATTTCATTCGATAGTGAACATTTACATTTTTGTTTTCAGTTATATAATTATACGAATCTAATGGTGTTTTCTTTTCTACCAAAAACGTGCATTTTATGTTTTATTTTATTTTATGTTTTATTCTAAATAATTCGCACTTGCCAATGGTGAAGGGGATTGCATTTGATGCCCTGTATAAAACGAGATTGCTGATAATGCCCTGTAAAGCAGATGATTTCTGTTTTTATAGGGATACCAGATGAAATATAAAAAAGTCGCCTGGTATTGTTTTCAATTTGAAGTTAATTTCTTCATTGTTTTGTTGAGTAACCTTAAGGAAACATTACATTATTAAAGCTAGATGGTCAGTAATATAAAAAATTGCATTCAATGTTAGAACAGTGTTAGAATATATATTTTTTTTTTATAAAAAAAAAGCTCTCTAGAAATAAAGTTGAAAAATTAGCGATCTGGCAACACCTTTTTCATATTTACATTTTTTATTGAAAACAAATCAAAAAATAGATCATATTTTTAGATCTAAAACCTTTTTTTTTGAAAAGAATATAAATATGGGTATTGTGCATCTATTTTATTTTCGAAAATTTAAATAAATCAGTTATTAGATTCATCAGATGAAGAAGAATTACTGAACTTATTTCACCGTAGTCAACATTTTGTTTATAAGTAGTAAACACAGGGCATACCCTTTTTTAATATTTGTGTTATGTTCTTCTCTAATACAAAATGACATTACAACAGGGTTGATCAAAACTTTTTAATGCACCTTGTAAAAGGGTGATATTTTCTTTGTAGAAAAGAAAACACCATAAGTTTTTAATTTCCATTTGTGTGCTTCTCCGCACTGAGTTTATTATATCAGAGGTTTCTTTTGTAAATAATATTTTTACGTTTTTACCTTTTTAAGAACGGTTTTATATGAGTTCGTTAAATGCAAGCCAAGTAAAAACAAATATGTGTTTTATTTCAATGAATCTCTCTTTATTATTCACACTACTTTTATATATCAAACTTAATCGATACAATGTACACAATGATGATGGTTCTCGAAGTAGAAGGTTCGTGTTGTCGTCTTCTCGAGAATTCTATAGCTACTGCAAACGTTGTTTGTGTATTATGTTCTCATTGGTTGTTGTTGCATTCACTTACTTGTCTATCCCTTTTTCTCTTATACTTGTTGATGCTTCGCTCGTACGTGTTCGTTGCATTCGTTAGTGTTAGTGTGAATTTGTGTGTATGTGTAGCTGATAGCTTTGTTTATCGTTTTTATTGTTAAACGATATTAGGTCGTTCCGATTGTTTTTCCGTAGCAATATTTTGAGAGGTCTACATAATATGCAAGATGAATACTTATTATTTTGCAATACTACTTTTTCATCTGCCCAATCCGACAAACGTAATGGCACAAACGATGTAACAAATAAAAATTCATCAGTAGAATCTCGATTTTCAAATTTTTGTTTATAGGCACTATGTCCGCTACTTCAATCAAAACCCTATTTACATTCTAGGAATAGATCATTCTGTGTATCAACTTCAAAATTATTTCATATACTTTCAGCTGTTTTATCAAAATTTTTTGCAAAGGCATCTCTGCAGAAGTTTCTGATATATTAATACCATCAGGAATGATTTTTTAGCTTCTGTAATTAAATAATAGGAAGAAAAACAATCCTTGTGGACTGAGAGATCCGTACCATATGTAAAAGCTAAAGCTCTTTCTACTAATATTTGATTTTTTTTTTGACTTGTATACTTTTCCTGCTGCTTTAGTAAGAGCATCAGTAGAAGTGGACATAACATGCTATTCGACTCGTCTTATTTTTATTGGCTCTTATGCATTTTCATAGCAAACCCTTGCACTTGATTCCTAGTTGAATTTATTTATGTTTAAATATAAAAAATCTATGATCTAAAAAAACTTACATTACAAATATCTTTACAAAATAGCTCATTATCTACACAGGTACTCAACTCAGTATCAAATCTCCTTTTTTGCGTATTGTTCAATTATTACTGATTTTTAATAGAATGAATTTTAGTTTGTCCTTCTCAATATCTGTTAGAAATCTTTGAAGACGACTTCCCACAAATTCTGCAATATGATGCAACACATTTGTTGTACTATTTGTCTTAAGCTGCACCCATTGCTCGAAAATATCACGCATCTGCAATGATGTTCACACTAAAAAACATTTATAACGCCCACAAAAGCAGTCAGAACCATTTGAACAAGTATGTTAAAGTACATACTTGTGGCAATAAAATATCAAAAAATTTCAAAAGTGATATTGGGTGTGTTTTTTTAATTCACTACTGATGTTAATAAATATATGGAAATCTTAATTTTTTGAAAACCTGTATTTTGGCTAACGGTATTTCACATATGATTAATAATTATTAATTACATACAGGGTTTACAATTCTACAGGGTGCCTGATATATAATGCAACAGAGTGAAGCGCAAAATTTTTTTTTATTATTTTTTAATTTTATTGTTCAAAAGCAAAAAATGTTGGAAATAACATAACATTTTGGAATCAGTTTAGATTTGTTCGAATTGGCCAACTTTTGTACGAATTATGACCTTCACAACAGCCGACAAGTATAACACAACATAAGTAGTGTGAGAAACTAGGTCAGTAATCCTGACTGAAGGGTTGTAATGATCAATTATATATGTATGTATAATTATTTTATTATAAATCTTGTAACGAAAACAATAACAAAAACAATCAAGAACAAAGAAAACATACGTCAAAAATTATTATTACTAGCTGTACCCTGCACGTGTTGCTGCGCCCCCAACTAAACTAAATTTGAAGGAAAGGCATTACACAAATGTCCAATTAATTTTGAATCATTTTATTGATTTTGTTTCTCGTAGTCCTGATGATTCAGATGAACAGGCCTCAGTAGTACGCATTCGATCAGTTTCTAATGTCACTTTTCGTTGTTCAAGTAGTTCATGCGAACCGATCTCAGCGACATATACTCGAAGATTTTCCAGTCACAGTGCTCGTTTGATTCTGAGATTCGTAATACTCTTTTTTCCGTGCTTGGGGTGTAGATAGACCAATTGCTTGTCATTCATTTTGAATTTCAGTGATGCCATCCATCGGAAATTAACCGCACAAGTCTCTGTCGACTCATACGTAACAACTTTGTTAAAGAATGCACAGTTTAAGATTTAATTCATTTTGAGTAATTTTAAGTGGCACCACCTATTGGAAATTGGTCATACCAACTTAGAAATCTTCATCGGCTCATGCGCAATAATTTTGGTAAAGATCATAACATGATTAAATGGACAGTTTACGATTTAATTGATTGTAAGTAATTTCCAATGGCGCCACCTGCCGGTAATTATTGGGTATATGGGCGTGGCACCTCCCATAGTGTACTTATATATGAAAGAATGTTTGTTTGAATGTGAATTATAGACTCGTAAACTATGCATTTGATAATGTTAAGATCTTTAGAAAAGTTGTTGCGCATGAGCCGGGGTAGGTTTCTAAGTTAATATGACTAATTACCGGCAGGCGGCGCCACTGGAAATTACTTACAATCAATTAAATCGTAAACTGTCCATTTAATCATGTTATGATCTTTAGCAAAATTATTGCGCATGAGCCGATGAAGATTTCTAAGTTTTCTAAAAAAATAGTCTATAGTTCCTTCCAGACATACACGAAGGTACTGTTAAAATTTCAAGAAAATCGATCCAGCCGTTTACCCGTCTATAAACTTCAAACAAACAAAGCCACAAACAAATAAACACACATTCATTTAGATATATATAGATTATTGGTTATGGAGAACCACGTCATGTACCAAATATGAAAAAAATTACACAAAAAATCTTGCGCATTCACATTTATAAGTTAGCTTAAGAGCTACCGCACACTTTAGCCCGTGATATTCTGTAAACACTTGCTCTTAACTGAAAGCACGAGAACCAAACAAAAGCTTTGCAGTAATTAGTTTTTGTGATCCTTTGTGTTATAATTAATCAATTATTTTAGAGTTCAAACTATTCAATATGTAATATTTAGCACAAAACCGCAGAGCTAAGGAAATAATATTATTGCACCAATGTCCCCCAGGGGAAGAATATCTTCGACTTTTTACACACATATAACATGAACAACAATAATGTCCGTTAAAAAGAACGTAAAAATGCATTCAGTTGCTTGTCAGCTTTGAGTGAAGCAGGTTCTCGTCGCTTCTTTTTGTTATTGTTTTTGTATGTCATTATACACCCAAAGAACAACAACAATGAGAAATTATCTCCATTTTTGGAAGAATATTGATCAAGTTAAATACGCAGTCTTTAGGGATTTGACGCTGTACATTTTCCAATACATAAACATATTATTTGGTTACACTTGAAAACATTACTAACAATTTTCCTCTGAGTTAATACATGCCTCACATAAATACACTCACATTTTTATCATGTTCTCCTTGTGCCGACATCTGATTATTCCACACCTTCCTAGATCTAACTATATAGTTTGTACTTCATTGAAATATGTACCGAAATTTGTACTTTAATGTTCCCCGGGGGCCGAACATCTTCAGATTTTTAGACACACCTATAGGACATGAACATCAACAATGTCCTTTGAAAAGAGCATAAAATTAGATTCAGTTGCTGGTCAGTTTCTGAAGAAGGTTTTTTTTAGGTTTCAATTATACACCCAAAAAATATTACAGTAGGATTCACTAATATTGAATGAGATTCACTAATAACAATAAAAATTATGTCCACTTTTAGAAGAATATATACCAAGTTAAAAATGCAGTCTTTAGGGATTTGCCACTGTAATTTTTTTTTTTTATTTTTCCACTACATACACATATTATTTAGTTACACTTTTAAATATTACTAACAATTTTTCTCTGGGTTAACACATGCCTCTCACAAAAACGCTCACATTTCTATCATGTTCTTTTTGTGCCGAATTCTGTTAATGATACGTATTTAAATGTTGAACACTTTTATAAAAAAAAACCATGGCCTCTCTTATATTACAATTTTAGTGGGTAAAATTGAATTGAAATAGAAATATATTGTGCACCAAATTTTTTTAGCATAAGTTTAATTCACATAAATTTTACCTCCAAATCTAAACCAACAATTTGTTATTTCACCAAAATCTTCATCAACTTCAATATAGGCAATGAATCCTTCTCCACTTAATACACTAACAAAAGGCGTCGGTCTTATGACTGCTGCTTTTGAAATAATACATAAAAAAACTGAGACAACAGCGAAAATTAATAAGCTTTTCAGCAACATTATTTATTTAATTAAACAACGCGACTGTGCTTGGTGTCGTTTATTTATTAACTAAAATTTAAGTAGAAATTTTCAATAAATATCGTTAATAATCTCACGTTCAGTAGCGCTGTCTATTCTAATCATTGTATGGGTTTCTCAAAAACCGAAGAAAAAATCGGCATTTGTATATTATATTTTAGACATACATATGTATATAGATAGACTGAAATACAATATTATTTTCATACAATTGTTATGATTACACAAACAATTCATCACGTTATAACAACTTAATTTTAATAACAGTGTTAATTGCTTTAATCAATACAAAACATTACTGATCTGCTTATGCTTTATACTTACGGAGACTATAATTTTCAAGGTAAAATACTGATGTTATCAATTATTCTGACTGGGCTTTAAGTTGATCGATTTATTTTTAACCATCTATTCTATCCATACACAAATGTTTTTAAAGGATAATCTGGAGTATATCGATATTATATAAAAAATTTCCGATATATTGCTACAAATATATTTTTACGTTTTTTTACAATTTTAAAAACGTTTAAATATGAGTTCGTAATTGCAAACCAAGTAAAAACAAATGTGTGGTTTATTTCAACCTCTCGTTATTATTCACACTACTTTTAGGTCTCACTGTTCAAATTTAACCGATACAACGTTCATAACCATAGCTGCCAGATAAATGGAACATGAAACTGTCAAATGTTTGAGAAAAAATCGTCAAAATCGTCAAAGACCTTCATTGAAATCGTAAAAAAATCGTCAGAAAAAATATGTAAATAAATTGAAAGGTTTTAAAAACAAAAATATTTAAAATCAATGTTAAGGAGCAATAATATTGCATCATCTATACCCATGTGTGATGTAAATATTAGGGAGTCAGAAGATCTTGAAGTTATGAGCATGAAAATTCAGTGGGATGTTCGCTAGAACAGACACATTTTTCAGTGCCTTGGTTTCTTAAGACGTTGCTATAAACACTTTACTTCATCTGATCTACTTACAAATTACGCTATTTATAATATATCGAAAATGTGAAAGTCTATTTTGAGTCTTCTCGACCGTGTACAGGTGAGGCCGTAGTAGGTCGTTAATCACGGTAGTGTTCCAACTCCATTGATTCATTGGAGCAAAGTTGTAATGTGGCTTGTGTCTCTGTTCTAGCGTTACAACAACGGATTTTGCTCGAGCGAAATAACAGGACTTGTGTATGAAAATCATGTATTTATATGTAACACTCGTTTTTCTCGGCCAGCACATCTGTATGTGGTCGATTGGCCAGTGTGTCGCACACTGGATTAGAGGCTAAGTTCGTTCGTTAGACGGACTATTCGTATGTGGAACTGCCTTCCTGCAGAAATCTTTGCTGTTACTTATGGTACAAAAACACTTAAACCTGTAATATATTTTCCTAGTTCCAGAAACAATGCCAACCCCTTAAAGTTGGTCCTATGAAAAAAAAATGGCACTTCCCTTTGTTCTTCCGATAGTAATATTAGAATCTGTAATCGAATTTTTAAAATTGTCTGCAACGGCGTATAATAATTTATTATCAACTACGATGTTATTTACGAGCTGAAATTTTTTTAAACGATTAAAACGGTATTTATAACGTATTTATATATTTATACCGCTATTTATACTTTACACTTTGTTGTACAAAGCTGAAAGAAACCTTTAATGTACTAAAGTAATCATTTTTTAAAAATCTTCAAAATAAGGGCATAAATCGTCATGTCGTCAAAATGACATTTTTGGAGTTCAAAATCGTCAAATCTGGCAGCTATGTACACAACAATAACTATTTATTACTTGTACGATATTATTCACACACTATTCGCTATACTGTTTACAACGGATATCTTCGAAGCACAACTTTTTACTTTGCACGCGACTGAATAGTTCAAACGCAAGTTAACGAAAGGCTGATTGAATTACAACTGACTCGTTGCCTGTCTCGTCTTACCCTTTTATATGCGTCTTCAGACTTATGATGGTTCCCGAAGTATAAGGTTGGTGTTCTCGCCTTCTCGAGAATTCTTTTGCGATTACATTGTTTGTTGTTGCGTTTGCTTACCGTCCCTTTTACTCTCATGCTTGTTGTTGGTGGTTTACTTATTCTAAGTTCGATGTATGTGTTAGTGTGTATTCCCTGTAGTAAATAAAGTAGTCGGTTGATAAAAACGCAAATAATAAATTAACTGTTTTGCAATTGACTACAAATTGGTTTAAATCTCATGCAGATATCAACCAAACATATTGAATAGAAACAAAAGTAAGAATGAAAAAAGCAAAATAAGAAAATGTAAGAAAACAATAATAAAACAAAGGAAGCATGTCGGTAAATCAAATGTCAATCACAGCAAATACGGTTTTTAGGTGGGGCTCAATTTTATTAAAAAAAAGGGAAAAACCCAAGTAAGTATTGCAAATTTATAATAAAATCTATAAAAGTGATAGTGAAATAAAATAGTTCATTAAAAATCTAAATAAAACATTGTGTATATACCAAATCTATAGTTGTACTTGCAATTATGAAACGCATTTATCTGCGCACTGCTGGTAAGTATCTTGTACAATCGTAAAAATATGCCTTATTATTTATGTTGTATTTTAACAGATAAAGGTACAGAAAATGATGATGCCAATGTTCCCCAATTTGATGTAAAATTTTCTGAAATGAATGCCAAATTCTCAGAAATAACAGATAAAATTAAAATATGTTTTGTCCACCAAAATATAACGATTTTCTGATAAATATTTATATTTCAAGGCGAAATTAAGGAGCTCAAAATGAGATTATAATGGCAGCATTGTCTACCCAAAAAGTAGTGACCGAAAGCCTTGTTCGACAGGAAAAACGCAATGTGGCAATTAAGACTACTTTTGCAATAAACACCCTCGAGGAGCTGAAAGCGCTCAATGATAACATATTCGATGAAAATCAGCAAATTTACGTGAGTTTTTATTCTTCTCTACTATACTTTTATCATTTTCCAAATTTTTGTGCATTTTTGCAGACCAAGGCCATGAAGTTATCACTGAAAGGGAAATGCCAAAAACTTTAACGACAATTTTGTCTCTGCAATTGATCTTGCTATAAATATTGATGGCACTCATGGCAAAAAGAGCTTGAAGGATTACAAAAAAGTTTTTGATGCAATGATGGATGCACTTTGGCCTCTCTGTGATAACCCAGACAAAAAATTACGTAACGCCTTACCCGTTTCATCATGTTTGTGTTGGAAAAAAATTAATATTACTTAATAATATTTAACTTTTGAATTTTCCTTCAGTACAAACTTTCGAATGTATATAAGTATTCTTTTCATTTAACTTCTTTTTATTACAACTTTTATTTTAAGTCCTGAAATGTACATGAATTTTCTTATAATTCAATTAATTTTTTTTTTTCTTGTATTATAATAATTATTTCTATATATAAATATTGTTACGAAAAAATAGTCGAAATGACCTAATATCGTTTAACATTAACGATAAACAAAAACTACAAATACAAAGGCAATGCGTACACAATACACATGACACAAATACAAACTAACACATACATCGAACGTAGCATAAGTAAACTAGCGACAACAAGCATGAGAGTAAAAGGGATGGACAAGTAAGAAGACGCAACAACAAATAATGCAGCAGCTATAGAATTCTCTAGAAGGCGCGAACGCGAACCTTCTACTTCGAGAACCATCATCAGACTGATGGCGTTCGCATATAAAACGGCAAGAGAAAGCAGACAACGAGTCAGTGTGAATTCAGTCAGTCTTGTGTGCAGTTGCGTTTGAAGTAAAAAGTCGTGGTTCGAAGTTATCCGTTGTGAATAGAGTATCGAAAAGTGTGAATAATATCGGACAAGTAATAAATTGTTGTAGCTACTATTGCGTACATTATATCGGTAAAGTTTGAACAGTGTGATATAAAAGTAGTGTAATTAAAAAAGAGTTTCATTAAAATAAGCACAGATTTGTTTTTACTTGGTTTGCAATCAACGAACTCATATATAAACGTTTTTAAAAAGATAAAAACGTAACAACATGTTCATATATAATATAATATAAATAAAACTGTTTAAAATTGAATTAAAAAAGTTGTTTTTAAATAATTTAGTATAAACTAATATTTAAATTAACTATATTTTATTTAACTACAAATTGGTTGAAAAATAAGTAATTTGTAGTCAATTTATAAGTCATGCAGAGATGACCAATTGACTACCGCCTAGGACATGCCTATGTTAAAATAATGAGTCGGCGACAAGTAAAAAAATCACTTAATCAACTAGTTGTGCTTATCAAAAAACCAGTTTCAAGTTACTTTAAAATTAGTTTGATTTCCTACAGGGTTGTGTATGCATTGCCTCATTGGCTTTGTATTTGTAGCTTTTGTTTATCGTTCTTATAATTTTTGGTCATTACAACCCTTCAGTCAGGATTTTGACCTAGCTTGTCACATCACTTATGTTGTATGCGTTAATTTTATACATGAGTGGCGGGACCTACGGTTTAAAGTCGACTCCGAACGACAGATTTTTTAAGAACCTCTTCATAGCGATTTTATTTACTCTCAGAGCTTTTGCCAGAAATTTGCTGAGAGGCAATCGCCGAAGAAATATATTTCTTTTGCATATTTCGTTCTGATGTCTGATCTGGGATACGAACCCAGACTTTTCGTCTAATAAGCCAACATACTACCACTAGACTAGGGCGACTTATCGTTATTATAGTTAACCGATATTAGGTCGTTTGGATTGTTTTTGCAAAACACTACCGTCCACTTCGGAACGAACAGGCTCATTAGCCCTTTTCCCATATCTTGCTAGCATTTCTATTTGTACGACATTCATTTTTGTTCGGGGGCTGATAGCTTTTTGTATCCCGTACACAACATCGTTTAACCATTTAATTATTTTGTATGGTCAATCCCAACTAGTTTGTAGCTTGGGAGATAATTCCTTCTTCCGCTTTGGGTTGTAGAGTAGTACCAGTTGTCCCTCATGGAAGCCCTCCTTGTTTGGTGCACGATCATACCTGGCTTCCATTCTATCGCTAACCTAATTGATCAAGTTCATTTAGGTTTCCTTCATTCCCAGTGTATATGGCATCCCTCTCTATGGCGGGTTTAACTCCAAACTCTAAGTCACCGGACAGCTATATATCTGTTCCAAAAATTACCTTGGCTGGTAATCTAGATGTTGAATCATGGACCGCGGATCGGTACGCTAGTAGAAGCCTCGGAATGTGTTCGTCCGAGTCCTTTTGTTGTTCCCTCACTACTTTCCGCAATTACTCCTTCAGGGTTCGGTTAAATCGCTCTACCATTCCGTCTGACTGTGGATGAAGCGGCGTTGTTCGAGCCTTCTTAATTCCGTGTACCTAACACATTTCTTTCAATACTGCTGACTCGTAATTTCTGCCTTGATCGGAATGTAGTTCTATTGGAACCCCGTAACGGTATACCAGTTATTTACAAAAACATTTGCTAATGTGTTCGCCTCTTGATTGGGTATGGCATACACTTCCGGCCATTTACTGAAGTAGTCCATCACAACGATCACATATCGGTTTCCGGCATTGCTGACAGGAAAAGGGCCTGCTACCTCCATCGCTATCCGTTCAAAAAGCGCGCCCGAATTATATTGTTGCAGCTGACCTCGACTTCTTCTTGCTGGAGTTTTAGCGACAATACACTGGGTACAGTTTGTTATCCAATCCGCCACTGCTTGCTAACATCTAACCCAATAAAAGCATTGTTTTAACTTCTTGAGCGTCTTTGTCACTTCAAGATGTCCTCCACTAGTTCCGTTATGGAATTCCTTTAACACTTCTTTCAATTTGGAGGAAGGTACTACCAATAGGTTGGATGAGGTCTTGCCATCAGCGCTTTTCCAATGTCGATATAATCACTCATTTACCATCTTTAAGCTGTCCCATATTGCCCAATATGCTTTTGTAAGAGGACCTTCTACGGATATCTTCGCTGCTATTATCTTCACCAATATAGGGTCACTCCTTTCTGCTTGGGAGTAGTCTTCGTTAGGGTCAATTCGCGTTAGCCGTATATCTTCGATGGATTCAGTTTTCTCAGCTTTCACGCAATGTTTACACTCCAAATTACAAGGTCGGCGTAAAAGAGCGTCAGCATTCCCATGTTTTATGCTTCTTCTGTGTTCAATGCTCTGGAATCTGGAAGTGCTCAGTCGAACGGACTACCTGTCCTTTAGGATTCTTCAACTGCTGCAGACATTCCAGTGCTGAATGAACAGTCCTTAGCAGAAAATGTTGGCCATGCAGGTACTTATGGTAATGTTTTATGCACTCCAGCACTGCAAGTAGTTCACGTCAAGTCGCACAATAGTTTCGTTCAGGCTTTGACAGTGTGCGACTATAGTAGCCTACTGCTTTCTCTGTCCCATTGATCACTTGGGAAAGTACGCCACCAATACCATATCCGCTAACATCACTGTGCAAAATGAATTTTTCTCCTGGGACTGGATACGCCTAAACTGGTGCAGTACACAAAAGATCTTTTAGAATCTGGGACGCCTTTTCTTGTGACTCATCCCATTGATATGCTTTCGATTTCTTGGTGAGCTCATGAAAGCTTACAGCCACGCTAGCAAAGTTAGGCATAAAACGTCTGTAGTATGTGCATAGTCTCAAAAAGCTCATGGAAATTCTGGGTACGAGGCCAGTCCTTTATTGCTCGTATTTTATCCCCATCCGTAGATATTCCGTGTGCTGTTACGAGATGCCCCAAATATTTCACCAGTTTTTGGAACGATGCACATTTCTTTATGCTTAATTTTAGTCCAGCCGTTGTTATTCGCTACAGAACTTCTCCCAAGTTTTTGAGATGTTGGTCGAAAGTTCTGCCCATCACTATGATGTCGTCTAGTTACACCAGGCAAGTTTTCCAATGCAGTCCCTTGAGTACACGTCCCATAAGCAATTCACATGTGGCCGGAGCTATACAGTGTCCAAATGGCATAACTTTAAACTGTCTTTTTCTGCAATCTCCACCTGCCAATAACCTCTTTGTAAATCCAATGTGGAGAACCACTTCGTTCCAGCTAGCGTGTCGAGTGTGTCATCAATTCTTGGTAGTGGGTAACTGTCCTTTTTAGTGACATCATTCAGCTTCCTGAAGTCTACACAGAATCTTGTACTGACATCTTCCTTCTTGACTAAGACTACAGGTGAGTTCCACAGACCTGATGATGGCTCGATTACACCGCTCCTCCTTATCTCGTCGACTAGTTCTTTGACCTCAGTATGCTTTGCCAGTGCTATGCTTTTTGGTGCCTACTTTATCGGTCTCGCTTCGCCAGTATCAATTTCATGTTTGACTATGCCTGTTCTTCCTTGTCTTTTATTATTTGTGGCGAAAGCGCAGGCATACCTCTTTAGCAGCTTTTTGGCTTTATTTCGCTCTGGAGCTGCTAAGCCTGCTACCCAATTCTCTACACTTGCACTAAATTCCTGTTGGTCCTTGACTGACATATCGGCAATTTGCGGTGATTGTTCGCTGTTTATTACCGCCTCTACTGGAACACATTGACTAACTTCTGAGTTTTTACAAATGATTCTTTCATTGCCTGATAGATTTATCACTCTCACCGTCATCCACAAGTCGTTTCCTCTTAATCTCCCTCATACGCGGCCGTATCAGGTGATTCACTCTGAGGTGGTAGTTTGAGTGATTCGACTGCAACTATGCTTCTGGCGTGCACTTGATGCATATATCCGACGTCGAGAGGTATCTCCACATTTCGCCAACTCATTATCCGTTGCCCCATATTTAAATTGACACCAAGAGCTATCATAACGTCGGTACCAATGATAACCTCGTCCACAATATCGGCAACAATAAAGACGTGGCTTACGCTGATGTTGGCTACCGTCACCTTCGCCTCCGGTTTTCCGTGGACGGTGGCATACTCTCCAGTAGCTGTCCGAAGTCTTTCCCTTCACTACATCTGGTCTGATGATGGACTGTGTCGACCCGGTGTCTATAGGGAGGGTGTGTCGTCTGCCGTTTATGTACCCGCACACCGTGCTAGCTCGTTTTAATTTAACGAGAACTCTTGTGAAGGTGATTGGTAGTTCGCCCGCTTATTACTCCTTGATGACGAGACGTTATTAAAATCACACTCTTCCTCCTCCACAACTTCCACTCTTTGTAGTTGTTTCTATGGCTGGCTTGCATGGTTTCTAAGATCTCGGCTGTGACACCTTTTAACGCCAGTATTAGTTCCCAAAGCTTCTCGTCGTTCCATCCGTTTCTGCTGCCTACTGTCCCGAATTGGAACTTGAACAGGGATAGGACTGAGCTACCATCAAAGCAAGGTGGTTTTATTCTGTCGGTACCTTCTGATAGGACTCGCACTGCTTCCAGTCGCTGGCTCTGGAGGTCATTGATCTTTTATTCCATCATAACGAGTTTTCCGTCAAAGATCCTTCCCAAATCGTTCACTTTTGGGTCAAAGGTCTTTTCCAAATCTGCCACCTTTGCCTCGATATTAATAATTCTTTTGCTGAATGACTCGCGTAATTCCTGCAGCTTCTCTGTTGTTGTCGCTTCAAATAACTTTTGTTTCTGATTTTCTGCTCTAGAAGCTTCTTGTAAATCAGCTAGAAGTTTCATGTTTGCTGCTTGCGTTTTCTCCAGAATTTGTTCAATTTCTTTTCAAGACTCAGCTCTAGAAAATTCTTGTACAGCCAGAAGTTTCTGATTTTCTGCTGTAAGGGCTACTTGTATTTTCTCCATCATAGCGGCTAGCATCGAATTTATGTCGACGCCGCTAGGGGTGGTGGGGACCTGCGTCTCTCCTTCCTCTTCATCCTTGGACTCGTAGGATTCGATGTCAATGTCCTGAAGCTGCAGCTGTTCCCTTAACTGAATTTGCAGTTCATTCTTCGTGATCAATCTGGTTGGATGTTGATCGATCAAAGGACATCCAAGTGGTCTTACGAATGCTGAAACTTGGTATTACATACTACTAAGTAACGCGCCGCTTCGAAATCGGTCATCCTCATACTTTTGGAGGTAGTTGTCGCGTGGAGGCTGAACTGACCGACAGTTGGACCAAAGATGTCTTCCCGTCCGAGCTTCGCTTTAAAATCTCCAATGGCGTCATGGGCCGGGTATTTATCATATACGTCCTTGAGCTTAGCGTAGAATACATCTTTAACCACAACGCCCTTTTCTTCCGATGGGACGCGAATACAAATAAGGCTGATGTTATAAAATTTTGCCCCGATATGGATTATGGCTATTCACTCGTCCACAGTAGTGAACACAGAGACTAGATAGTGAAGTCTCTTGTTAACCACAAATCCGAATTCGTGCTTATCCGCATGGCAGCTGTAGCATACATCACGCAATGTTTTTGCATCCTTGCCCTATCCATTGCATTTCCTGCATGGTATTGAAGTCCATCCTGCATTTCATGGGGGCATTAGCTAACAGGCCGGCAACGCCTTCTCTGCGAAGAATGTAGACGTTCCTAATGCCTATTCGTAAATCATTGTCCTCAAGCGTGCTAATCATTAAACTGTGCTAATCATTTGTATTATAGAGCGTTTGGAGACTTCAGGCATTTGGGGGTTCCTCAATCGTGATTCTTCGATGTATCATATACAGTAGCTCCCAGCTTATTTCAACCAGCACCTTTAAAAAAAATTAAGTTCGTATAATTTCGAAACGAAACAAGATATTAAAAAATTTTAATAAGTTTATAGAATATGTTTAAAAATTATGAAAAAAAAAGTTTTATTCAGTCTGAAATGTAAACTTACAAACTAAAAATCAAAAATATTGGAAGCCAATTCGTCACAACTTATTTCAACCACTTACTATAAACAAACAATTAAATGATTAACTAAAAGTTTTAATTTCAAAATTTAATATGACCTATTAGCTGTCAGCCTTTTTTGCATTGATACCACTTGCTAGAGGTTTAGAGAGTTAGTTTTACCCTATAGCTATAAGCTCTTTCTTGTTCGAAATCTGGCGTTGGCGGACGTTTTGATCACAAATTGCCCATAAATTTGAGACTGAATAAAACTTTTTTGTTTACTTTTTAAACATAATTATGTATTTTATAAACCCTTATTAAATTTTTTAAAGGAGCTGGTTGAAATATGTTGGGAGCCTTTATATATACAAACCTCAGAGTTTACTATATATCTCCAACATTTAATCAATTAAATAAAAAATTACATGTCAGCTTTGAGCTAACCTGGTTGTTTCCGATATAAAAACGAATTTTTTACCCCAAATACTGAACAGGAGCTGAACTTCGGTAATATTAGTTTGATTTTTTTGCCTACTTAAATATAAAGACATTCACCCATAAAATTAATCTTTTTGCTCTTAATTGGCCCTTGGATAAAACTTTCTAAGTTAAACAAAAAGAGAAATGATGAGTGATAAGACAGTGGAACCAATAAACTGAAAAACCCTCCTAACATACATAACTTTTTAACAACTTCGTCACAGCGTAGGTCAAATATAAGCTTTTCCATTCTGAAGAGTTTAGAGATTTTACCATTTTTTAACAAATTTTATAGCCATAATTAAAATATGGACATTATTGTGTTGTATATATATAATTTTTTATTATAAATCATGATTACTAAATTCTCTTGTCAATTTTGTTAATTTATCTCTCAATAATTAATATTAAATTTTTATAATGTACGTGCTACATCATTTAAGATATAAAAAAAACTTGTCCAATGAATTTGGAGTTTTTCATATAAAATAAATATTTGCTTTTAGATATATGTAAATGAATTTTAATGGATGCGGTAATTTACGATCCTAATTTAAAACTTATGAGCAGATATACCATATATTAAAAATCATTAAATATTGTATTACATATAATGAACTCAAACCTTTTATGTCTGTTCACCAATGATACCTATCAAATATTTATAATTTTATTACCGATAGTTGTATGGAAAACTATTGAAAAAGATTTGATTTTTATAAGAAAACACTGAATGCACTACATATTTGACTTGATATTCACTTAAAATCTTCTTTTTAAGAAAATTTTTTTTCCATATTTAGAAATATCGGTACAAGATATATAATAATATTGCTCACACACTCTTATAAATTGAAATTAATATGAAAATCAATTGCATAATCGGTTCACTATTTTCATATTTGTTTAATCAGTAGGTTGATTTTTCTTTAAAACTTTATTAAAATAATAATAATTTTATTAATAATTTAAAGTTTAGCCGATTATCGAAACATGTTTCATTATTTGAAAAGTTTGTTTGGATCCAATTCAATTTGAATGCTAACCAAAGTCTAGTTGATATTATAAATGGCAACCGGCAACCCACATATTGCCAATTGACAGCGTGAATAAAGTTTGGTTACCATTCATAATACAGCCATGAAATACAGTAAAAAGATTGTACACTAAAGTGTAAATAAGTTATAGAATTAAAAGTAAGTATTTTACAATCTATTTACAAGACAAGCTTGAAAATTTTAGTTATAAGAGCATAAAAGTTTGAAGGAACATGTATTTTAATACGTTGGGTTACAATCAACCAACAAATAGATTTTTATGCTTATAAAACTTGAGCATTCATTGATTCTATATGACGACTTATTGTAAGTTCCTTTTCATATTGCATTTGAAAACAAATTTAAAATCTGGCAAAAGCCAAAAATTGTTAAGAGATATTTTAATTTAATGAAAGATATTTGTCTTGTATTAATGTCGCTGTGGTTAATGCCTATCTGTTTTAAAATTTAAAGTTTATTATCTATAACTTTCAATTTTATAGCTAAAAATAATCGCAATATTTCAAAATATACATAGGATTCGCAAAAAAGGTTTGAGTTCAAAATCAAAAATTTTATCTGCTTTAGTTTATAATATAAAATTAATATTTTGTTATGTCTTATTATTTATACGTAATTATGATTATTTCTTTAATTTTTTATATTATGTAAATATATGAATGTATTTATATCATACTGAATGTACTTTCTTATTTAATATTTAATTTTAATAATGTTGTATACTGGTTTAACGCTTATACATGGTTTGTGTAGAAACGTTTGCAAAAAGACCAAAGGCAAATAAAAGAGATGGGTTAAAATGTAAATGAAAATAAAATTACACGGTATTAAAGTGTTACAAGAAAAATAATTTCATTGCAGTTCCTGCTTAATGTTACGTCCTCTCATATGCCTTCTGGCCGAGAGGAAATCCTCCTCGTCCTACAAGACATAATTAAAGACTGAAGACTCCTGTTCATTGTTGATATTAGCGCCGCCACCACGATTGGAAGAACCGGATGATTTGTTGGAGCCGTGATGGTGGCCAATGGTCATTTGGTTCGTTTGATGAATAACAGATGTTATATCACTTTGGGATGCCGAAATGTCTTTACTAGTGAGAACATCTGAACTGCTAGAGCCCGAAGATAATCCATGACGTTCAGTTAATCCATACTGAATGGGCTGGTATCCATGACTGGGATTATATGTAGCTGAATATGGCATATAAATTGGGGGATTTGGCAGGGGACCTATATCGCTAGTGATACTTTCGGTGTCGGCATGGCTTAAATTGGAACGACATTGCAGAGGATTACGGTCATCGTTGACAACATAGTAACACTGCTCGGAAAAGGTCAACTTGTTGACAGTGTGTTTAATATAGTTGTTACGCAGCATGGCCGATACAATACGTCGAGCTTCACGTCTGTCTTGAACATCCTCCACATTTTCAAGCACCCAGTTCACGGCATCAGCGCCAATAAAAGCATTTGGTATTGTAATTTTTAACCACATTCGGTCACGTATTTCTAAACCACTATCCGGTTTAATCATAGCTTTTACAATTTCTTCTAAATTATTTTGATCAAGTCGTTCTTTTATAGGTTCTGGTATATCGGGGTGTATAATACTGTCCTGTGATGTTAGAGCCTGTGTATGAGCCACCCAGGCACCAGGATCTATAGGACGCACTGGCTCAGTTCGTGGAATTGTAAAATAACCCTTTGGATTAGGATCCCAGCATTTAGCAACAACCAATTTAATAGGGCCAGGCTTTTGTACCACCTCACGTAGAACTCGTACAGCCTCGTCATTAGTCATATTTTCAAAGTTCACATCATTAACCTGCAATATCATGTCACCAGGCTCGATCCGACCATCTAAAGCTACCGCTCCTCCTTTCATTATACTACCCACGTAAATCCCACCATCACCCCCACGATTAGACTGTCCCACTATTGATATTCCCAAGAAGTTTACAGCTTCCATATTTATATTAACTGTTATTATGTTTAGGGACATTGTTGAGTCAGTTATTGACGAGTAGCTCGATGTCCGCGATATACTTGGTGCCCTTTTTTTGCGTCTCTGTGGCTTTTTGCGCACTTGCAGTCTTTGCACACTACTATAGTCTGTAAGATCTCTATCAAATGTGACTTCAGATTCTGTGCCAAACAAGCTTGTTGAATCCAGGTCACTCGAAAGGACTGATGCTGACTGATAAGTAAGCGGTGGAGGGGGTTGTAGCATTGGATTTGAAATAACTCCACCCGTACCCATCATACCGCCAACACCGCCCACTCCCAAAGTGCCTAATCCACCAGTCATTTTCTGAGGCGGCGGTGGAGGTTGTGCAGGTCTCACTGTCTGACGTAATTCCCCACATTCACTGTTTGGCATATCGGAGCAGTTATCGGACTGATTGGTACCATCAGCAGACACTAGCCATGACACGACACGTCCATTAAAACACGGCAATATAGTGGAATCATCGGCAATTTCCTCTTTTACCACTCCAAAATCGGCATCCATCGATTTGAAAAAGTATTTATAGTTGTTATTCTGTTTATTAAGCACCATTTTAAAATCTCTCAAAGTCACCTGAGCCGATGGTATTGGAATCTTTACCAAATACGGGGTAGTTTCGTCGTCAATGTGATATATAACTTTTGTTTCTTGATTACCTCCACCACCGCCACCACTATTCTTATCGGCATCCATTTTTAGTCTTGGATACTTATGATGTATTTGTGTGTTAATGTGTTTCTTTGCACCTTTTCTTTTGCTAAGAAACCGACGTCGCTCTTCTGATTCTGAATATATTTATCGCATGAACAAATGTTCAAAGTTTATGAAAACATTTTTTTAACAAATTTAACGATATTACTTTTTTTCTATTATACCCAAAAGATGTTTTAAAAACTTTTCTATATTTTTACAATGTATGCGTTTTGTTCTTGCTTTAGGGTTGGGTTTCAGTGGGGCTCCTTCTTATTGTATAAATATATCTACTCAACAACTACTCTTGTTCGTTCACCAAAGGCGTTGTTGCTGCCTGCGCTTTGTCTACGACATCTCTTTTCACCAAATTAAAAACTTTATAATTGTTTATTTCAATTGGAATTTTCAGAGTGATTCTTGAACTTCCTTTACAAATTTTCAGTAAAATGTATATTTTTTAATGTTTACAACTAAATTTTTCACAAATTAATCGCTGCAAAAATGCGCAGACAATGGAAAAAGCAGCAAAACTATTTGACATTCCGAAAAATTAAGTTCCACTGGTATAGACGTTTGTGTGTTTTCTATAATTTATGCCTGTGCATTACTAAATTACTCCTAAAATTGTACAGGGTTGTAAGAGATAGTATTGAAATTTAGCCTTTTAAAAACGATAGATAAACTCCGTTTTTATAAGCTGATTGAATACCCTTGTAAAAACAAATTTCAATCATATTTCGGAAATACAGACAGAACCTGAATACTCTATCAATTCAAATAAATTTTATATTTTAATAATAACCCAATAAATAAAAATTTTCCGAATTTTCATGATTATTAATGATAACGGTCAGAATTTAACCTTCAACAACTGTAACCAGAGTATACATCTCATGAGTAATTGCAAAGTATATTTAGAGAAAATAAATTAATTATTTATACCCTAATACATAAATGAAAAATATATATCTTAACTCGGAGATTAGTAGCGGTCAAATGTGGTTACTCCAAAGAGATTTATCAGACCAAACATTTAACAACGTGCAAAAATGAAATAAATGAAAAAGTAGGAAATAGGAAGAATCAAGAAAACATTTTCTGAACGAACGAAGAAAAAGAACTCTAAATATCACAAATATAAGCAAAGACTAACTCTTGAAAAAATTCTGGTCAATAATCTTTATGCTTCTGCACACCAGAGCAGAGTCCTAGGATATGCTCAACAGACTCTGCTCTATATATGCGTATAGATTTTACAATCACCTCTTTTTCCGCTTAGAAACTACGTTGTTTGTATTATCACCTGAGTGAACAGTCCGAAGATGTGTCCTAATAGATTTCTATCGATAAATCGAACTACCAATAGCGCATTCTTCACTAGTCCTTTTGCCAGCTCATCTGCAGCGTCGTTACCCCACACATCTGCACACTACAGTTGTCTTACTATTCAGAAGCATAGTAAATACCTTTCTGTTTACTTTACCCAATCACAAGCTAACAAAGTGTTCAGTTAGTGTTTTAAAAAGATCTTAATTATTATCATAGATAACCGGCGCTCTCCACTTTATACTTCCTGGAGAAAAAACATTGCCCGTATACGTATAATGTTCAAGGTCTATAGCATGTTTTATTTTCATATAAATAAATACTAAAAAGAAATATTATTTAAAGGAATAACGAAGTTTTTAACAAAAATTATTTAATTATTCATTTCATTTATCATAAAAAGTAAAACAAAACAGCCCCATAGGCTAAAAAACAAATTGTATACGTACATATGTATATTTCCAAAGTTATTAATTACGCTCGCTTGGCACAGAAGAAACAACAATTAGGAGAGATTGAAGTGCAATTCGCGAAAGTTTTCGAATCAAAGATTTCGTGTCCTCATAACAGGTAAATTTGAATTTCTGTTTCGCTAATGGTATCCGTAGTAGAGGATGATTAGTATAAGCCGATGTTATTGAACGCCGATATAACGTCCATAAAAACATCGATGTTAAACATAGAAATTTATGTGTAAAACATCGATGTATCGTTTGCATCCCTACATATAATTAGGCTCTGCTTCGTACAACCCCAAAATGCTTCCCTGGGTCAAAATCGAGATACTAGTAGATACTCGAAAGGCGTATATTCCATTTTCGACAGGCGTCTATCAGCGAGTATAATAAAATTTCATTCTTATACCACTTGTCTAAGCGATTTGTATCTCCCTCTTTGAAACAATACCCGGTCATTACAGAAACAAATAGGACCACATCGTGGTTATTCATCTCCATCGGTTTTCAGAGTGTCTACTACCAAGATGATTTCATGGTATCAAGTACGAACCAGCTGTTCATAGAAACTAAAACCCATGTTAGCTACTCTACAGTTTTCTTCACAACAATGATTTCTACTGCCTGGTAAATATTAGAATAAATGGGAAATCTAATTTCTATGCTCAGTTCAATGTAAAAATTATGACTGCCTTCTCAATAAAGTTCTTTCTCACCTATTCTTGCAACTAGCGCACTTTAAATGCGAACACGACACGTGCAGGTCTTTCCGGTCCATTATGAAGACTTTACACTACTTATATAGGATCATCTTAGGGAGTACATCCAAGTTTGGTAAATTGAGAATTACCTGAAGAGAGTTAGTTGGTAATTTATTATCACCTTTTTAAGACGGATGTTATTGTTATATACAGGGATATGGGATCAAATACCGTAAAAGCTTCTCAAAAATCTGTGGTTCGAGGTCGACTTTAAACTGTAGATCCCACCATTCATGTATATAATTAACGCACACAACATAAGTGGTGTGGGAAGCTAGGACGTTGAACAATGGGTCTGTAGTTTAAAGTCGACTCCGAACGACAGATTTTTTTTGAGAACCTTTTTTTCATGGCAATTTTTACTCTCAGCATTTTTTGGTCAGAAATCTGATGAGAGGAAGTTTGATGTCTGACCTGGAATTCGAACTCGGCCTTTTCGTCTAATAAGCCAACACACTACTTGCTAGACCAGTCCTATCTTATATCCATATTTAGGGCCTTCCGTGTAGAAATAAGTTAGGGAAAGTTAATAATACGTTAGAGTGACACAATTGGTTGCTATTGATATGTTAGGCATCTTGTCGGATAGCTGCGCCTTAGGCGATATAGCTTCCAATATCACTATTATATTCTGGTAATACGATTTTATTATATATCTGTTATATGGGAAATTGAAACACAGACACTCTATAAATTTTCCTTTGAACTTGCCGAAAGCACTTATGCTAAAATCACACAAAAAATCCGCTTAATAATTTTTTTTTTATATTAAAAGCATAAATAATTCTTTTTAACAAAAAAAAAAGAAGAAACGAATTTTTCCATTATCTTATTGTTGTATTATTCTGTGCTTCGCAGAATGACTTGACGAGTTAGACTAGAAAGGTGTGAAGTCGGAGTTGTATTTCTTTGATTGTTTTAGAAATAATTTAGCACAAAAATACATATTTTAAATATTCAAGACGTGAACGGTTTTAAAAATTTATTAATACAGTTGATACTTTTATACGTTCATTAATAACAAATAAATTAGAATTTTATTTAGTTAATAACATATAAATTAGAATTTTCGTTAGTACTCAAATATTGACTTTTCATATTGCTACATTTCACTAATAAATTGCAAAAAAAAAAAATTTCTTATTGAACTATATTTTTAAAATTTTTTCCTTTCCTATATAACAATTGCGTGGTAATTGTGATTTCTCGCTCATTTTATAAAAAAAAAAACCATAATTTTGATTCAATTATTTAGTTAATATTTATGATTATCAAATTTTCAGTGGACGTTTACGGGTTTATTTTTTGACAACGTACATTTCAACGAATTAAAACTCTTGTTGTTGTGTATCGTATATTTTTAAACGCAAACAAATGCTAGATAGGTTCCACAAGTGTAAGGTTGTATTAAGTATACATTTGTTGCATTTTTTAATTTTTATTATAAAATAATGAATTTAAGTATTTCAAAATTATCATCAACACTTACTTCCCGTAACTTGACAGGTATATATTTTAATTTTAGATTCAAATTTAAGTATTATAAAAAAAGAAAGAAAACGAATATTACTTTCTGCAAGTACATACAATGTATTTATATTCCGTTAACATATTACGGGTACAAAGTACAACATAATCTTAATCAATTTTGGGTTATCAGTTTTAGCCAACTCCTTGAAGCGTTCAATGTCCACAAAGATGTTGGAAAAAAATCATTCGAAAACTCCCCATTACAACACTCTTGCTGTATTGACTCCAAAACCATTTGTTTTCCAAGTTGAATTAAACAGGCCACAAAGATATAATGCCATCAATAAGGAAATGTGGATGTAAGTAACTTTTATGCCACTGTTATTGTGATTCTTTATTTTTTTCTTTTTGATTTATAGTGAGATAAAAGAATGTTTTGAACATTTGAGTGTTAATCCAGACTGCAGAGCTATTGTATTGTCTTCAGCTGGAAAGCACTTTACCGCGGGTTTGTTATTTATTTTAGAATACGAAATGTTTTTTATATCTATCGAAATTTTTTAAAGGCATTGATTTAACTGATATGTTGAAACTGGGACAAGACTTATCTGAAATAGAAGATGTTGCTCGAAAAGGAATATATTTGGAAAGACTTATAAAATTGTACCAAGATTCCATGACGTCCTTGGAAAAATGTCCTAAACCAGTCATTGCAGCCGTACATTCTGCTTGCATTGGTGCTGGAATTGACATGATCACTGCCGCGGACATACGTTACTCCACCCAAGACGCCTTTTTTTCAGTTAAAGAAGTAGAAATTGGTATGGCAGCAGATGTTGGCACGCTGCAACGTTTTCCGAAAGCAATTGGCAGTCAATCTTTAGCACGCGAGTTGTGTTACACCGGGCGGCGATTTGAAAGTGCTGAAGCCTTGAACTGTGGTTTCGTCAGTAAAGTTTTCCAAGATAAAGACTCCCTCATTAAAGGAGCTTTAGAATTAGCAGAAAATATTGCAGAAAAGAGCCCTATTGCTGTTCAGGCTACTAAGCAAAATGTAGTCTACTCTCAAAGTAGACCTAACGAAAAGGGCTTAGACCATATTGTAAGTGAACTATTATATGAAATTTGTTGTTTACTTTGGTTGTTACTTTATTTATCAATTTTTTTAGCGTGAAATGAACAAATTATATTTGCAATCCGAAGATTTTGCCCAGGCTGCTGCTGCACAACTTACTAAGGGTGAAAAACCGGTATTCTCCAAGTTATAAATATAAGTTTTTTATTTGTTTTTTTACGTATTATTTAGTTAATAAAGTGAAAAATTCAATGCATAATTTGTGTTAATCTTTCCATATTTATTGCAAAAACTGAATGTGAAGCTATTAAGTTGCGATCCGAAAATGCGCGCTGACAATCCTTAAGAGTAATCTCCTTGGTATTTTTGGCATATCTAAAAAGAAAGCAATCAATATTCTACTTTCATTGCAGAGTTTAATATATAAAACTTACAATTCCTCACACGCTGAAAGGAACATAACGTCATCATTAGAGCGTCGCATAAAATTAGGGGATGTTATTTCCTTGTCAAGCTCTAAAGGAGCGTCATCTAATTTTTGCCTAGTGACCGTATTGCGTAAAGATGGATCCTTGAGCGTTACGCCGACATCATAATAAAATGAGCCTTCACCAGTTACTCGGTAGTGCTCTTTTTTCATAATTATGGTCGAAATTAAATTTTTTAATAAAACTTGGACTGCCATTGCCACGTACTCAGCAACGTTGTCTTCGACATTTACTAAACCACATTCCCAAGCGCCAATAAGAAAACGTCCTAGTATAAACCCTGCATCTGGCAAAAACAATTCCTGAACGCAGTATCTTTGAGTCGGCAAAATTTGGACGTTAGCTTCCGTTCCAGAAACTGGCCTTATTAATTTCATAGTATCCTCCATTACAAAATCCAAGAAGTCGTAGGGTTCAAACGTTACTCTGTCACTAGACATACGGGAGCTTTTCCGTCTCTTAGCCTTTCGGCTACTGCTGCTAATAGCTGTTCCGTTAGCTGCACCCGAAATATCAAGTGAACTATTATTGGCATTTGTCGTACTAGTCTCTTGTGGCATCTGAAATGCATCGATTTTGTTTAGGATTGCAATTAAGAATTTATTGTGCAAATGCATTTTTTCAGGCGTTAGAAATTTTCGCGATTCATAATCAAACTGTTCTTTACTCCACTTGTGCCTAAACCATAATTTCATATTTGCTAAATATTTGTGACTATTCTCTCCCAGCGATAACATTAAAGCATTCTTTGCTATGACAACTTTATCACTTAAATCACTCATTTTTATATCGAACACAACTCAGAAATAAATACGATAAATAATAATATAGAACTTGAGTTCTTAAATTCGTTGAAAATATTCAACGCTAGTAAACAATGTACTTTTTGGTAAACAATAAATGTACGTAAAATCAACAATCATAATCAACAAATATTTGACGGTCAATATAAAATTATTTGCCTAATTTACACTTTGTTTTCCAATATCTTATTTACAAAAGGGGAAACTGCAGTGACTTTGTTACAAAAATTATAAACATTTATGTTATTAAAATATTATTATTATTTTTATTTACAGAGCATATATGTATGTCCTTTAATATATTTATTATCTAAAAAATTAGCCGTATACGGGTAAAAAGATAAACAGAATAACTCTAGGATCGTTAGGAAATATCGCCGCTGTCACTACCTTTTTTCGGGGCGCGTTACCAGGGTATCTCTGGTGTGGGTCCCCGGACACAGTGAAATTCCGGTAAACTGTAGGGCTGACGAGCTCGCCAGAGCCGGTACACTTCTTCCGGAATCCTCTTCTGTTGAATTAGGTATGCCACTTCCTATCCTGGTTCAGTAACTAGTCCTGCTCCACCGCTACACTAATCTGGCCCGTGGTGGAAAGAAGGCGTACCAACCAATTACTTGGTCTTGGTCTTGAAGTCATCTCGACTACGTGGTCGTCATGGGTAGACTCGCGGAGAGATTGAGGCTCCTTTTTAATGACTTCTTCCGTAGATTCAGGTCCACTGAGGAAGAGGAGACTGTTATTCACTTTCTTTGTCAGTGCCCGTCTCTTGCTAGGTGTAGATATAGGTTATTTGCTTCCCCATTCCTTGCTAGCTTAACGGAGGTATCATCTATTGATATCAAGGATATAGCTTCGTTCATCAAACTTTCTGGCTAGTTTTCCAGCGTGCCATAGTCGTGCTTTTGTTGTTTAGCCCTTGCGCTGATCAACTTCTTCCTTTTCCCTGATTTTGGTAGAACTTGGTCTGTACAAGGACTGCTTTCACCCGTGGCTTCACAATGGGCCGCTATGCGTGCTCAAGTAAGCTTTGTGATGTCAGAGTTATCTTTCCGACTTAACCTAACCTAACATAGCAGCTGAGGGAAAGTCTCCTCTTTTTGCTCATCCCTGCAGCTTCTGGAGAAGTCGTTAGTAAGGTGTTCAAGACCAATGCGCCTCGCATATGTACCCATAATGCAATGTCCCGTAATGAGTTTAAGTAAAATCATTGTGGGCCCCTCCATCCAGCTTTGGCCAGATTTTACGAGCAGTTCTACCTGTGTCCGTGGCCGTCCTGTTGGTGACGGAATCGATGATCGCATTATCATTTATGAGCTTGCAGGGCCTCTTAGGGATGCCTATATTCTAGAATTCATTGGAGAGTTTGATGGTCGTGTTCCGCCTGGCAAGTGCATCAGCTCTGCAGTTACCCGGATTAGTCTTCCTATGAAGGGATTCCCATCAAAATATGAATCCATTGATCAAGATAAGTCTGACCGCTGCTGTGTAGATCCAGTGAGTCATTCTAGGTCCTAGGCCCCACTCTGTTACAAGCATACAGAGCAATTAAAGCCTTTTTGATTCGGTTAATAACGTTCGATTTCCTAGAAAGTGTCTCCTGTTTGAGTTTCAGTTCCGTCCCGTACAGTTTCAGGGGATCAAAAATCCGGTGGCTTGTACCTTTTCATAAAGTGTACTACTTAAGTTTTCACCGAGTTAACACCCAATCAATGATCAGATGGCCACACGCAGACACTTCTCAGAGTCAGTTGCATCCTATCCCTTATAGTGTCGACAAATCTCCCGGAGATCAACAGAACAATTTCCTCACATCCGTTTTATTCCATTATCACTCGTAGCTCATTCATCACCAAATTCCAAAAAAGTGTAG